>MEHQ01003808.1:0-60671 GCA_008828725.1 Saccharina japonica | reverse complement strand
GCAGGGTACCACTACATTATGTATTAGCCCCTCTCCCCTCTCTGCTGCCGAACCACTGCTGGACGTATCATGCGGTAAGACGGTGTGGTTGCTGTACAATATCCGTAGCATCCGCCGCCCACTACTACTACTACTGCTACTGCTACTGCTACTACTACGTCTACTACTACTACTGCTACTACTACTACTACTACTACTACTACTACTACTACTACTACTATACTACTACCACTACTACTGCTGTACGTGCTGCTGTGCTGCTGTGTACTGATTTCGCACTACTGTAACACGTTGTAGTGGATGGGTGTACCTGTTGCTGCACTGCTACTATGCTACTGCTACCACAACTACTACTACTACTACTACTATTATGTACTACTACTACTGCTACTACTATAATATACTACTACTACTACTGCTGTACGTACGTGCTATATTGTTACTGCTACTACTTAGTGCTGTACGTACTCTACTGTGGTGCTGTATACTGAAATCACACTGCTGTTTGTTGTTGTAGCGAGTGGGTGGATCGGCTTTGTATTGTTTGTCGGCTAAAAGGGCTCCGCCTGGATGCCGGCATAATATAGTGTGCCACTTTACCTAATCTGTGGATTGCGTTTAACAGTTATCGGGTGTGGATTGTGGACCAGTTATTCTTCGGTAGTAGCGTGGACGAGCTGTCGCTACTTCTTCTCTCTGCTGTGAGGCCCAGATTGTATGCGTGTGGGTTTTATTGTCCTGCTTGGCTATGGCTGGCCGGACAGCCTCTCCCCGCGATTACTTGCCAGATTTCACGACTTTGAACACCCAGAGTTCGCGCCACGGAGTCTATTTAGTGCGCGTTGTGAGCTAAGCGTCGCGAACAATAACGCGCTCATTCCAGCCACCGTTCGTTGCCAAGGGGAATATAGAACGGGGGTTTAGATCGAGGCTGGGGTTAGCCCAGGCGATTCTATAAAAAATAAAATATCTACGATACAACGCCAAACAAATAATTTATTCACACTAATTCCTAATTCAAGACGTAAATGTGTTTCCACCTTCGAGGCACACGATATGGAAACTTGTAAACTTGTGGTGTACTGCATGCATTGAAACATATTTCGGGTACAGTGCGCGATAATATGGCAGGCACACATTTCTTGTGGGATGCTCGGGCAGCGGCAAGAACAACATCGTTGACACTCGAGCAAGGCTCGAAGACGCACAGCACGTCCCCAACTACTCCAGTCAGTGTGGTGTTGTCACTTCCCGGTGCACATTTAGTAAGTTAGAAGTTAGTATCTCAATACTCCTGTGTCTGCCGCTACTGGTATCAGCAGCGTCTGCTCCTAAAGCAACAGAGATCGCTGGTATCCGTAGTTGCAATCGTTTTTCGCTACTATACCAGTTACGACAACAATCAGCAGTAGGTGATACCACAGCAGTACAGCAGCAATTTAGCCTCGTACTGCAGCGAACCTTTGACTCAAAGCAACGCGAACTACGTCAAGAACCAACCAACAAACCCTTTAGAACTGCACCCACGTTTTGGAAAACCGTTTTGGGGACAAAGTACTTGGAATTAGTGCGAAACCATTTTTGCAGCAGTACAAGCTTCATGTTTTTTTATACTCGTAGATTCATTTTCTTTGAGGGCTGTGCTTTGTACTTGGCAACTCTGAACGAACAGCAATATACTAGATAATAGACGATCAAGATACGGACAAGAAATCAGAGACCAAGTACTTACGATGAAAAACGAAAACACTGACGAGGCGCGACACGTAGAGGTACACAGCGCAGTATCTCACCGAGAAGGGAATGGCGTTCATCACCATCCATCGCACCAGGTCTTGGTGCCAGGCGGAGGTGTCCCGGCCAAAGAAAGTCCTTAGCGGCTGCTGTCCTACCAAGGTGGAGCTGCGGGCCGACCCACCCGCAGCCGAACCTCTCTTCTTCCCTTCCTTGCGCTCCTTGCAGTCTTCGTCTGCCGCTTGGTGGCCGACATAGTTGGTGTTCAGGTGCTTCACGAGGTTGGTGGGTGTTTGGTTGTATTTTGCCTCCGCCCGATCGACCTCCTGCTGCTCCCAGCACAGCCTCCAGATGGCATAGCACTGGAGATGAGTTTGGACGTACGTTTGAAAGTACTTCCAGGCGTACGCGCTGGCTCCAGACGGCTTCGACTGCCTTCGCGATGTCTTAAGCCTTGTGTGCTTCGCCTCCCGCTGTGACTGCTTCAGCCGGTCCCGACTCCCTTCTCGATTGGGAGCCGATACAACCTCCACACCAGCAGCAGCAGCAGCAGCAGCCGCAGCAGCAGCGGTGGCGGGGCTCGACTCCACCAAGGGCTCGGCTCCAGGTGCACCGTCAGGATCCACACAGCCCAAGCCATCAGTGGTTGAGGCGGCTTCGTCCATCGTGCTCACGGTCTCCCTCCCCGTCTCCCTCTTTAGCTGTTCTGCATGCCCTCTCTGCTCTTTATGCCGTGAATTTTGATGGGTTTCCGCTGTTTGATGAGGCGTTATTGTAGGACTTAGGTAAATAGTCGAAGTACTGGCACCCTGGCAGCCCCCTCAGCCAGTACAGTAGTACTGGCAGTACATACTGGACCAGGCCCCTGCCCTACATTTTAACGAGATGTATAGGAATATCGCGCTGCTTTATTTTTGGCAGGAGTTTTTTCTCGTTAGTATGCTTCGTTTTATATGTATAATCCATTGATATGTATATTCAAAAAATTTAAAAACAACAGCTGTGAGATCGAGGATTTCGTCGAAACTCATCTTTGCTAGCTGAGTGTGATACTTCGATCGCGCGCACTTACGGGTTTTATATGTCCTCATGCAGGATGTACATCCCGTATGAGGGGTATACAATCTGAGGCTGTAAAATTCGGGGAGCGTGTGTCTATTTGTGAGGGGCAATAAAATTAAGAAGAAAAAAGAAGAGAAAAAAAAAAGAGAGTTTGCACGTAACTTATGGGCTTGTGAGTTGGGTCGAGACCATGCAGGCATGCGGTGTTTGCTTGCTGGTAGGCTCAACCGAACAGGGAAAAAAACATTGATCTCTCCTGATCTACCTGCTTCAATAATCTCAAGCTCTCTCGATCTCTCTCCGATGTCGAAACTGAGTTATTCCCTTGGTTTGGATGTAAAGCATACACACCCTGTACAACTACAACTAACAACTACAACTGATAGTTGTGCGCGGCCGCAATTACTCAATAGTTGTCCCTAAACATCTAGTTGCATAGGTTTTTCCCCCAGTAGTTGTCTGCAGAAAACTGGTTGCACAAGTGTTTCAAACAGTATTTGTCTGAGACAACTACTGTAGTTGCATACCAGGCAGGTTTTTCACCCAGTAGTTGTTTGCAGACAACTAGTTGCACAAGTTTTCCAAACAGTAGTTGTCTACAGACAACTAGTTGCACATGGTTTTCAAACAGTAGTTATCTACAGACAACTAGTTGCACAACTTTTCCAAGCAGTAGTGGTCTACAGACTAGGTGCACAACCTTTTCGAAGAGTAGTTGTCTGCAGACACCTAGTTGCACAACTTTTTCAAACAGTAGTTGTTTGGCAGACAAGACGACTACGATAAGTTTCAGTTGGACTTGGTGTGAAAGCATACCACGCCGCGAGCAACCTCTAGCCCCCTAGACCACGGGTTCAAATGATAACCCCGAGGCCGTTGTCTGCATGCACTGGCCTTACCCAACACGAAGCGGGTTGACCTTGGCTTGACTTCATGTCGAGAGTCGAGTTCAAAGATCTGTCGTCGTATGCGCTGATTTGTAGCAGCGTGTTGATAATGCTGTGTACTATTTGATCGAGGAGTCGTTTTGGTTGGGAAGAAAAAAGGTATACGCCCCTCGTACTCAGTACCTCAGGAGTAGCATCACAGAGCAGCCAAGTTCACAGGAGCAGGACATCAGCAGCACAACATCAACAACGATAGCAGCAACTACAGTAGGTACTACTGGTATATGTATAGGTACCAAATGGACATTTTCCCGGAATACTTTCACTTTTCATCTCCGACCGCGGGTCTTTTCTCGCGCTGTCGGCTGCGGGGCACGCAGGGGGGCCGCGTGTACGCCACGGCGCAAGTGCGGGTCCCGGCCGAGGCCCGTGGGGCGTGCTCTGGGCCTTCGAAGTCGCGAATTCTGGCAAATAACTCAGGGGAGACGTTCCGACTTGACACCACCTTGCAACTACTATGAAAACCTGTCGTACGACTGTTTTTTTATCCGTATGAACTTTGGAGGGGTGGACAAACCTTGATAGTAGTTATTTACGGGGATTTTGTGCTCGGCGCCCGAAGCCGACCCTCCGACCCGAACCCTAACTCGAACCCTATGCCAGTGGTCAGTGCTGGGATGCTGTGCTTGGTAATATTCTAGGTTGACTCGGCCGGCGTGGATGCTGAACTTGGAAAGACTCTAGGTTGACTCGGGATGCTGTGGCTGGGAAAGACTCCAAGTTGATTGACCCGCGTAAAACATACCCTTAGCCAACCAGAGTGCGTAAATAGCTACCTTAGGAAGATCTACTATCATGTTTTGTCCACTACTGGAACTTTGGTGGTTCGTTTTTGATCCGCCATATGAACGGAACACACACAGTACGCACCACGCACGAGACAGCAAGGATCACACCGATATTGAACGAGGCACACATCAAGCGTCGTGCAGCAGTAGTTGATACCATGTTGCATGCGTCTGCTCTGTCTGGGCTGTGTACAGCAGTAGTAGCAGTTGTAGGAGACGCTTGAAAAATCACATACGCATTTTCTGTAAATTTATAAATTTGGTTCCAAGATTTTGGAATCTACGTAGAGCACATACACAGATCTACGAGTACTATGTACAGTACGAGTAGGCATATTATATTTACCTCTCTATCTAACGATAGGCCGATCTACATACGTACGAATACGAGTATTTTGGTGCAGCAGTAGTAGTAAGAAGCTGCATAACACGTCCTAGCCGCTGTTCAGATTGTTGCCTTTGTGACGGCTGCGGTGTCCTGTTTGCGTGCGCACGACCCGTAGCACACAGCTAGCAGGGGATTGTGACAGCTACGAACTACTACTGTGTTCAGTCTATTTGTGTGTGCGTGTGTGCATGTTTGATGTATGCGATTCCAGCAAAACTTCCCCCTCTGATTTTGACGTACCCACGCAGTACAGCAGCGATTGAAAACAACAAAACAGCCAATACCCGTCACGGGTATGGATAACATTTCATACTCGCCGATAATTTGGGCCCCGGGCACCGGGGTACCCAGGTGTTCGACGCGTACCCTTAGACGAGTACTCGGCTGCTAAACGCGTACCAGGGTACCCGCCCAAAAGGTAGTAAATACTCTTATCTAGGACCGGGGCGGGACTCGTCGGGCAACAGCTCTGTCATAACTATCTTGTGCATATGCTCATCTGTACAGCGTAGAACAGCCGTGATACCTCGTTGTGTACTATTTATTGTGTGCACACTCTGCTCTCCAGCACAACAACTAGATATAACTGCGTGTGTTCTGTGCACTCAATCGTTGTGTATTGTTTATTGTATGTGCTCTGTGCTATGCTGTCGGTACTGTTCTGTATACAGCAGTCACTTCTTCTGTTGTACCGGTATTATTGTGTACTCTTCGTAGGTCCGTTCTGTGTGTACAGTCTTCGTACTGAACTATTTATACTCTCTGTACTCTGCGTGACATGTGCTGCTGTAGTGTGGCCCGGCTGGCGAGATGTCAATCTCACAGGTTGTCTGCCCGGCCTCCCCTGGATTATCAGGGTGTTTTGCTTCGTTTTTGTTTGCGCTGTGCCGCCTCCTCGAGGTTTCGAGGCCGCCACGTGCGTGTTCGCCAGCGCCCAGCGGATTCTTTGGGGAGCCGCTTGCTGTCCACAATCGGTGTACGCAGCAGAGTCAGCTGTATGCCCTTATACCGGTCCTGGGATATAATATACCGTTGGCTTGCGTGTCAGGCGCATTAACTACAAAACAGTAGCCACGACAAAAAAAAATGTTTCAGATCGTGATTTCACTTTTTTTCAATCACAAAACCCTGTGTACCGGTCGGTTTGGTTTACCGCACTCTTCCAAACTATTTGTGTTTGGGTATGTGCTTCTACGCGTCAAACCGCACAACAAAAAAAAACGTTTTATATTTAATATTTTCAGGTGCGGGGGTGCAATCTGGGCAAAACAATAAATTAATTAGATTACATTTGCAATTTTATATTATTTCGTACCAGAATTAGAGTTAATTCATTATTTTCGGAGTTCGGGCACACGAAATGGCGTCGCGATTCACGAGTTGTTCGTGGATCTACCCGACATAACAAATCACCATTCAACATACTCGTAGTAGTGGGTGCCTGCAGTTCATAAACTATGGGTCAAGAATAACGAGCTTAGGTTGGCACGAACAAAAGAAAACTTCGGTTTTAGAACACAGCTCACCAGCGTGGGATCGACATTAAACCCTACACAAAATAGCTAGATCGACGTCGGAAACAAAATAAGTCGTTGAGCCTGGACAACGAACTAAAGTTTGTATACACCGGTAGCCCACTGTCCCTCAGATACGACATCATCTCGTGACATATTTTTCGTTAGCAATGGCGGTCGCTACGCACTACTTTTTCCTTTAAACAAGACAGCAGGCTAATATACCACATGTTTGCTCAAAAATAAGAACTATGACGCATGTGCGATCTCTTTTCGACTTGCGACACCCCGGGATTTCAAGTGACCAACATCCCGGAGGGGAACCTTGTACATCATATATATATGCTCGCCAAGCAGACAGAGCAGAGTAGAGTGCACGATATACGAATCACAAATCGACACCACACCACAGCAGCAGTAGTTCATCCACCAGACAGGTTTTTGGAGGCGGGGGTTCAAACCCAAATAATTAGATATCCTTATAATATTGGAAGAGTCGATATGTGATGTTAAGTGAGGAACAATTAGTTTCCGGTTCTTACGTTGTCGTACTTAAACTGAAAAGTCCTCATAACGATTACCTGGTACGTGGTAATTATTTGGCGGCTCAACAAAGCAGCAGTCTGTACGTACACACACGTACAGCAGCATATTATAGCAGCAGCAGCAGTCGCAAGCAGCAGCAGGCAGGCAGGGCAGAGCACCAGAGCGGGACCTTCCCCTTTGTCCCCATGTTGTTTTCCTGTGGTGCTCTGTCTTGCGTTGTCCAAATCACAATGTCGAGATTTGCTTGAAATAAATATACATACGTTATGCTGTCTGTCATTGCTGACAAACAAAACGTACCGGGTAATTGATGGTAGGCGCCGTGCGCACGTCACGGCAGGTGCTGGCACAGAGCCAGCAGAAGAACAGCAGCAGTAGCAGCAGTAGCAGCATCAGGTAGAACAGCAAAGCAGAGCAGGACCTTCCCCTTCCCCCCGTGTTCTTGTCTTCTTGTTGCGATGCTCTGCCTTGCGTTGTCGTCCCAAGCTCAGTGTCGTCGTTGCCGACAAAGTAAAGTACGGACTATGTAATCGTGCTGCTGTCAGCGAAAAGCGAAAAGCGAAAAGCTATTTCGGAGAGTTGTCCATCGAAAGTTGGGCCGTTTGTCGCGAAGAAGAGCTGTCTTACGGTCCACTCATGACTAACGACCGACCCATATGTCTGTACGTAAGACTTGAGCCCTCGTGAGAGAGTGGAAGAAGCACCTCAACGCTCATCATCGAGTTCTTATTGACGGCTGATGTGTACGTGCCCGCGCAGATGGAAGAGCTCTACAGTCTCGATGGCGCTAGCTTTGCTCGCCTTCAACCGGTATATGGCCTGGTGTTCCTGTTCAAGTGGACCGGAGAGAAGGATGACCGTACCACTTCGAACGCAAGCAGCCACCCCGAACTGTTTTTCGCTCATCAGGTTTGGTGTTCTCAATACGTTCGATCTTGTCAAGATGGGAGGCTTTTGCTCCTGATCATATGTATAGTTATGTTTGTGAATTTTTCGCACTTTTCGCAACTTTTCTCTGCGTACGAGCACTTTTCGGCAAAACGCTAAGTACCCCGACACAGCAAGCCCGGCCGGACACATTGGTCGAGGTTTGGGCTCGATCCGAGCTCTGTGGCTCGCGTGGCGGGCGCTCGAAGTTTTTTTTCCCGCGGGAGTGGATAAGCCGATTTCCCGGGTTTTCTGCATGAGGCCGTGTTTCGTACGTACGTGCCAGTAAATAACGATGTTCTATTTTTAGATGTTGTCTGTTTTTTGCTCTCTCACATGCACACAGGCCAGAAACATGTACCAGATACCAGTAGACAACAGACAACATGCACAGAGCACGGCGTTACAGCGTTGCCGCCAACACCAGTAGGGAACATCGTGCGTGAGTGGCACATCCATCTGGGCTGTACTGCTGCTGTAGGTAGTTGTTTTATCCAAGGCTGCTGTCCGTAGTCCGCCACCTATCTTGCATTCTTTGCTGTTGTGCTTTGTGTTTACGACATATCCAGGGTCACTTTGGACCGAAATGTAAGGGCCGTTTTTATTACGTGTGAGTACGGCAACTGTTATTATATTTCTGGTGTTGCGGGTTTTTGCCCCAAGCACACCACCAAACTTTTAGACATCAGATAACATGCAAAGAGAACACAAACAACACGTTGCAACCCCGCCCAGCAGCACAAGCAGCAGCAGGCAACATCACGCGCATGTGGCAGGTCCGCGCTGTACTGCTGTGGATCCAGCAGCAGTAGTTGCTTTCTCGGAGGCTATGATCCGTCATCGGTCATCTCTATCTCTCTCCTTCTGCTGCGCTGCTGCTGTGCATGTGTATGTGCGGTGTGTCACGCACTCACTGCTGTGGACACGCACGCCAGTATAAAAAGTAATTTTGCTCTTTGGTAATATGGTCAAATGAGTGCGATGCCCGGTTATTTGTTTGAATTCGTCAGTTCGAGACTCTCGTTCATAATTTTTTCCTTTTTAGTGGGGGATAGAAATTTACTTGCTATTTGTCTGCGGGCCGAAAATGACTTGACCTTGGTATGGGGGGTGAAAAAGCGCACCGTGCATTGTTATCCCACCCACTGTTCGAAAGACGCCCGAGGTGACGAGACTCGAAATACATCCAGTATTTAGTGTGTAAGTGTATCCAGCGCCTTAGCCGATATCGACTGTGGATCTGCTGCACAGTTAGCAGCAGCACCACCAGCAAGCAGTGTGTTGTTGGACCTGTGGCAGCATGCATGTACCACGCAACAGCAGAGACCCCCAGCACGACGTACTGCGTTGTACTTTGTATTTACGTAGTGTATTTATTTTTCCCCGGGGTATTCTTCCACTCCAGAGCTTTTTGGAGCCTGTCCTGTGACCACGGACTACCCCTTATAACAGCAGATCACAGGGTCCGATAAAAAAACACACACACAGTACAACAGTATTATAGTAGGACGCCACAGCAATACAGGGCGGACAAAACTACCGCACGCGCTTCATGCTGTTTTATTGCTCTGCACTGCTCGTGTGCTGTCTGTGGTGTCTGGGTTACGCACGTACATAATATAAACATAAAACAAACCAAAGTGAAAAATAAACAGTCATTTTCGGCCCTGACACAAAAAATAAGCCAATTTCGACCCTCCGCACCAAAACCAGGCCACAATTTCGAACCCAACACAAAAACCAAGTCATGTTTGATCCCCCACATAAAACCATGATGATTCCGACCCTAACACTGAAATCGAGTCTATTTCGATCCCCTTCTAGAACCAAGTCAACTGTGGTGCCTCTCCACACAACAAAGACATACATAAACACACTGGCGAACACAATATAATGTTTGGCGGAATCGTTAGGAAAATCTATTAAAAATATGCAGTCAATAGTAAGGGTTCCACACTATTTCCAAGTCTTTTTATCCCCAAAAGTGCGCAGGTCATCTGATACAGTTCTAAAAAATAGTATGCATGTACCCTGCATGTACGGTAATATGCAGATAATTCATAACGTCGTACTATGATGTAATATGCTTGCGTAGGATACAATATCGAATTATGTACGAGTTTGGTTGTTAATTCGTTCTTGCGCCACTCCCCTAGGCATGTCCCGGAGGGGAACCTTGTAATATGTATAGTTATGTTTGTGAATTTTTCGTACTTTTCGCAACTTTTCTCTTCGCACGAGCACTTTTCGGCAAAACGATCAGTACCCCGACACGGGAGGCCCGGCCGGACACATTGATCGAGGTCCGGGCGCGATCCGAGTGCTGTTAGAGGTGCCAATGAAGCTTATTCCGCCGCAATATCATGTCTTGTCTTTTCGTATCGATCAAAACAACCATAGCAAAAAAAAAACAAAACGGAAATCGTATTTTCTTGAATATCTTGAATAAACACTACATACAGGCTGAACTTTGATCGCCGTTTACTCCGGATGACGGAGGAGTTTGCTCTTCATACTTCGCGGCCATGGCTGTAGGGTCGCCGCGGTTGTATTGGTCCATCACGTCAAAAAAAATATTCAGAATTGGAAGAGAAACGGCCGAAAAAGACTATATTTTTCATTTGCTCTTGCGCGGAAGTATTTGCCTCCTTTACTTTAACACTCTGATGAATGAATACATGCCTTAGGTTATAGGCTATCTATCAGAGCAAACCGCATTGAAATCCGATTCGCTGCAGAGGAAAACCCCACGCTGAAAAAAGGCCACTTTAGTCTCTTTTGATTGTACTATTAACAGTATATGTTACGCTTCTTTTGCATATAAAAAACAACCCTCCACTAATGTTTCGGGGCTCTCCAGCTGAAATTCATTTCCCTACCATTCTGAACCTGAAAATTATAACCGTTTTGGTGTTTAAATTCAGTCCAAACGGTCGTAATATTTACCGACAAAGCTGCCCATGAGTCCGATTGCAATACGGGAGGGAGACTACCAGCTGTGCTGAGCAATAGCACCAGGTAGTAGCCATCATGGCTGCTACTGCTGACACGGCAGCAGATCCGGACAATGGCTGATGCAGCTGGTTGGTGCTAGCTGCGCATCAGCGCCCAGGGTTGGCTGAGGCTACGGTTTTACCTGCTCATCGGCGTCCGGGGTCGGCTACGTACGGCTGCCTGCGGTTTTCAAGAGTCAAGCGAAGTGGTCAGAGTTCCGCAGGCGCGAGTAGCAGGTTTGGATGCCGACAGCGTGCGCACGATCTCCACTGCGCATAAGCTGGGTCATCCCCGCTCCTGCTGCTCCTGCTGCTGCTACTGCTGCTACTACTGCTGCTGCTACTGCTGCTGCTACTGCTGCTTCTGCTGTTTTTTTTGCTGTTGCTGCTTTTGCTTCTGCTTGCTGCTGCTGCTTGATGCTACTGCTCAATGTTGCGGCTCAATGCTGCTGCAGCAGTTGGTTTTGATCTGGCACGGACGGCTGCTACCGTGACGTGTGGGCAGCCATCGCCACGAGCGCGGGAGTTCCGTGAGACAAGCGGGCTTGGGCTTCGCTGATTGTGGGCTGTGGGTTGTGTCGTTACTGCTGTTCAAAGTGCAAGCAGCATCACGAGCAGGGAGTACAGACAGCTCGAACGAGCGAACGAGGCTACCCAACGTCATTACGTACGAGTAGCAGGGAAGCTGAAATTTGGAGATTTCTGAGCCGTTCATCGTGACGACGACATTTGGCTGGCTCTGATTGGTTTATTTTCTGAAGGTCAAAAGTTTCATTTTTTATTTCAACTGGATCTCGTGACGTAAAAAGAGCCAGTTTTGGCGTAAATACGTCTTCAATGGCATCTCTAACTGTAGCTCGCGTAGCGGGCGCTCAAAGTTTTTTTTCCCTCTGGAGTGGATAAGACGATTTCCCGGGTTCCCTGTATGATGCCTACCGTTGTACGTACGTGCCAGTAAGTAACAATGTTCTGTTTTTTTGTTTTTTGCCCTTTCACGAGCTCGTCATGAGCACACAGGAGGGCCCAGACATACCAGTATACCACAGGTAGACAAAAGAACATGCAGAGAGCACAACGTTACAAGTCTGCCGCGCATAAGCACCATCAGGTAACACCGTGCGGGTGTGACACCCACATCTGCGCTGAACTGCTGTGGCCAGCTGTGTTTATCGGAGCCTGCGGTCCGTAATCCACCATCTATATTTCTGTTCTGCTGATGCTGCTGTGTGTGACATATCCGCGCTCACTCTGGCCAAAATTATAAGGACCAATTTGATTGAATTTTGGTAACTCAACTGTACTTATCTGTATACCACAGGTAGACAACAGGACACGCAGAGAGCATAACGTTACAACTCTGCATAACCACCAGCAGGTAACACCGTGCGTGTGTGACACGCCCATCTGCGAGGTACTGCTGTGGCCAGCTGTGTCTATCGGAGCCTGCGGTCCGTAATCCACAATATATCTACCTTTCTGTCCTGCTGCTGTGTGTGACACACCCACGCTCACTCTGGCCGGGGATGTAATAACCGCTTTGATTGAATAGCAGTACCTCAAACGTCCTTATATTTTGGTTTTTACGTGTTTCTTCCTCGAATCGAAGCTCACTCCAGAAATCTACGAGACATCAGACAACATGCAACGAACACGAACAACGTCACATCCCCGTCTAGAAGCACAAACAACAGATGTGCCTGTGGCAGGTCGGCCGTAGCTGCTGTGACTATTAATGGTTGCTTCATCGGAGGCTTGCGTCCGTCATCAATTGCCACCTCCAACTCTCTCTCTTCTGCTGCTTGCTGCTGTGCTTGCATGATGTATGTGCAGCCTGTCGCCTGTCTGGCGCGCCACGAACAACAATAATTTGCCGGTACATGGGAAAACGGACCTTTGGCAATACAGCCAAATGGTCACAATGCCCGATTTTGAAATTTGAAGGCTTGATTTCGATCCTCCGCGATACCTTTTTTTTCAACTTTTTTTTTATATTGTACGTAACCCAGACCACATATATAAGTCAGACAGCGCACACGAGCACTGCAGGGTTACAACGTTTTACACTCCTGCCCTCCGCCAGCAGAGCAGGAAGTAAGATCACGCGCTTTCGGTAGTTTGTCCTCGCTTTATTGCCGTGGGTCCCTACTCTTTAGTTGTTGCTTCTTGCATCGGACCCTCCAATCTGTAGAGCTGGGGGTCTCCGCTGCTGTGTGGTACATGCATGCATATATTTTGCGATTTTCGTAGGCAGCCGAGAGCGCAGCAGATCCACATCAGACAGGGTAAGGCGTTGCGTATACACACCACTGGCTTATACATATAAAGCGAAGCACATGCATGATAAACGTTCCGGCCAACAATACCGCAGAGCGATATCTATCAATCTCGTCAAATTTCGTCCTTCGAACAGCGGGTTATACGTAGGGGTTAGCGGTGCACGGTGCGCGTGGAGTGCTTTCAAACCTTTTTTTGTCGGGAGTCCTCGGTTTTGTGCGGGAGACCTTCCTTACCTTGAGCGCCACAACAATTAAATATTGACAAATATGTTGAAAATGTTTGGCGGAGCCATTAAGCAATCTCTAAAAACGATCAAGTCAATAGTAACGGTTCCACCCTATTTCCGAGTATGTTTTATCCCTAAAACTGCAGGTGCATTTTTAAAAAAGTCTACATTTATGTACATTAATACGCATATTTTTTAAAACGTCGTATTTATTATGTACTACGTAGTATGATATGCGTATGATTCCCAATATCGCATTCTGTCGTATAAATAGTAGTTTTTCGATTCGTCCTTGCGCCACTCCCTTAGGCACGTCCCGGAGAGGAACCTTGTATGGGTAACTATTATTACGATGGAGCGCTCAGCGTGAAGCGGGCCAATTGACCCTACTCTGAATCCGGTACACTTCACAAAGCTTGGTCTACCGTCCGCCGCCGAGCCGGCGACCGCCGCGCGAGCGTGCCGCGCCCTTCCCACACATCAGCCCTCGGTGTCTCGGGTGAACGAGCGGGCGCCTGCGTCGAACTCGGCGAGCGGGGGGCTTGCGAAGCCCTCCCGGGGACGGCTCGCTCTCTCCCCGGCGTGGCGGACAATCGCAAAAAAAATTAAACCCCCCGCGTACCATTATACCACATCTTGCCGAGAGCAGAAGAGAGAGAGGTGCGCGTGCGAGATAGAGAGAGACGCTTGCTGTGCAGCTCCTTGACCATGCTGGTGTGGTGGTGTACCCCCGCTGTGGTGTGTAGCTAGTTGCGTAGGAGCGTGCGCTCTATCGCCGTGAGAGGGTAGAAGGCCAGGGGGCGACGCAGCCTGTTTATGCTGTCTGTGTCCCTCTACGTGTGTGTGCTGTGTGTACCCTCCTCTACCCAGGGAGGCCAGAGGCACAGGTTTGCCGTGCTTGCGTGTACCCAGACAACGGCAGAACCAGCACCCGACTACAATCATGCCAGCAGCAGAGCAGTAGCTTCGTCTCCGTGAACCCTGAGCCCTGGCGCTTACCTGCAGCAGCAGGAACACCCTCTACTTCCTCTAGGCCATCCCGTTTTCCTTCAAAAAACAAACAAGAGCACCGCAGCAGCAGAAGCAGCAGCAGCAGCAGCAGCAGTCAGCCTCAATGCCACCTCCCTATCCGAAATTTTAAGATGGTTTTGGTAATCATATTATTAATAGTACACAAATTTTTAAGATGTCCCGGGTACAACTGAAAATGTCTACGAGCTGGGCCAGCTTAAAAGCGGACAGTGCGGTGGATTGGCCATGCCCCGCTCAATATTACGAATTTGGACGTGATTGTTTTACACGATGTGGATCATGTATCAGCCAACAAACGGAACGCCTGCCTTTTTATTTTTCATGTTTCGTTCGAGAGATATGACCGATATAAATAGTCGAAGAAATACAAAAGTGGCCATAACTTTCGTGAAACAAAAAAGGAAAAAAAAGGCAGGCTTTCCGTTTTAGCGCACATGCCATTCAAATACGACGTTAAATTTCAGATCAAACTTCTCAAAAATGAGCGGGGCATCGCCGTACAACCACTCGCTCTCGCCACTACTTGTTTATTGTATAGGAAACGTTTTTTTGACAATATCTCTTGGTGGGTGACGATTTGACAAGTGCAACTGATATCGATCGTCTCCTTGCGTATTCAGCCTTATCCACACCAATTTTTATCTTGATCGGGAAAGACGATTTTTTGGAGCCGTGTTATCGATTTTATGTCAAAATGTCGCCAAAAACTGGTGCTTTTGAGTTTTCTTGGATATCTCGGCGAGATCGAGTCGGATTCTAAAAACGTTTGAACCTGCCTATCCGCTATGGTGTCAGGGTCAGTGCTTCCCGTTTTCAAGTCCAAACTTGCAGTGGTTCACGCGATACGACTTTAAGAAGCTTTGTCCGTTTTTTGGCTGGCCCAGCTCGTATTATGCTTGGCTTTCAACCGTTTTTGGTTATTTGTTTTGCTTAAACCACTTGCCTACAGTGTGCGTCGCGACCGCTTTTTCGTTTTTTCATTTTCTTCCAACAACTCTATTCAACCATTTCACGCACCTGGGTACGTACGTCTTCAGAGTGATATACGATCATCCACCTATATACTGTTGTATGTATGCACAGCAGTATCAACATACCACTCTGACCCTAAATATAAGCACCATTTCAATTACATGTTAATATGCCAACGGTCCTTATCTTCCGGGTACCTGGTATGTACGTATCATACGACTGATGTATTTTTACTGTAAGACGGCTGCTGCTGTACTGTAGTACTGTTGCGTATGACGTGGCAACGTTTCTGTTCCCGCCTGCTGTTCTCTTTACGGCTGCTGCTGTACTGTAGTACTGTTGTGTATGACGTGGCAACGTTTCTGTTCCCGCCTGCTGTTCTCTTTCCGTTCTCTGTCTGTCGGATCTGTGTTGTCAACTGTCCGATCATTATAAATCTATATATGTTAGTTCGCTTATCACATATGCACATCCTTAGGTCTGCGGATATCTCCCGCCTCTGACCGCCTCTCCGCGCGGTTTCTTCGCTGAGGCGTGCCCCCGCCTCGCCCGCAACCGCCGGCTTAGCTGATCCGCCCGCTCGGCGCCGTAGCGCGTGCGCGAGGCCTCGAAGTCGAGATCTACGACGAGATCTCCGAAAAATCGTGCCCTGTGAGCGTTTGGGCACATTGCCCACCGACAACGCCTATGTCTTCGCGTGGTTTTTTCACGTACGATTTCTCTGACCTCCGACCCGTGGGGGGGGTCGGCTTCCCGACCGCTGTCAACATGGTGGAGGCCTGCGCGGGAGGCTGTGTGCTCAGATCTGAGACGCCCCGAGAACACATACATGCCACCCAGGCTTTGTCAAGAACTGCCATCAATATTTTTTTTGCGAGAGAGAGCTCCTGCTGCTGTACGTATACGTGTACGTATGTATGTATGTAGTCTACAGCAAGTAGCACGTGTGATATGGAGAGTAGCAGCTCATGCACTGTCAATGTTGTTGCGGAGCTCCTATGATTTGTACAGCAGCAGCTGTGGTCGCACCTTTTTAGCGGACTACGCGCTGCATGCTGTTGAGGGTTTCAACGTAAAAAAATGGCATTGGCAAACGGGGATGGGGAAACACGTTTTTTTGTCGTTTTTTACCGTTTTTGTTTTTTGTTCTCAGACGTATAGGAGGCGCGTAGATGTACACGTGCATCGGGTATATATCGACAACATGTATGTATCANCAACAACTCTATTCAACCATTTCACGCACCTGGGTACGTACGTCTTCAGAGTGATATACGATCATCCACCTATATACTGTTGTATGTATGCACAGCAGTATCAACATACCACTCTGACCCTAAATATAAGCACCATTTCAATTACATGTTAATATGCCAACGGTCCTTATCTTCCGGGTACCTGGTATGTACGTATCATACGACTGATGTATTTTTACTGTAAGACGGCTGCTGCTGTACTGTAGTACTGTTGCGTATGACGTGGCAACGTTTCTGTTCCCGCCTGCTGTTCTCTTTACGGCTGCTGCTGTACTGTAGTACTGTTGTGTATGACGTGGCAACGTTTCTGTTCCCGCCTGCTGTTCTCTTTCCGTTCTCTGTCTGTCGGATCTGTGTTGTCAACTGTCCGATCATTATAAATCTATATATGTTAGTTCGCTTATCACATATGCACATCCTTAGGTCTGCGGATATCTCCCGCCTCTGACCGCCTCTCCGCGCGGTTTCTTCGCTGAGGCGTGCCCCCGCCTCGCCCGCAACCGCCGGCTTAGCTGATCCGCCCGCTCGGCGCCGTAGCGCGTGCGCGAGGCCTCGAAGTCGAGATCTACGACGAGATCTCCGAAAAATCGTGCCCTGTGAGCGTTTGGGCACATTGCCCACCGACAACGCCTATGTCTTCGCGTGGTTTTTTCACGTACGACTTCTCTGACCTCCGACCCGTGGGGGGGGTCGGCTTCCCGACCGCTGTCAACATGGTGGAGGCCTGCGCGGGAGGCTGTGTGCTCAGATCTGAGACGCCCCGAGAACACATACATGCCACCCAGGCTTTGTCAAGAACTGCCATCAATATTTTTTTGCGAGAGAGAGCTCCTGCTGCTGTACGTATACGTGTACGTATGTATGTATGTAGTCTACAGCAAGTAGCACGTGTGATATGGAGAGTAGCAGCTCATGCACTGTCAATGTTGTTGCGGAGCTCCTATGATTTGTACAGCAGCAGCTGTGGTCGCACCTTTTTAGCGGACTACGCGCTTAGGCCCTGACCCATTTGGTGGGCATAGCGATTGACATAATTGGCTCTATGTGCCATAAGCAAAGCCATAAGCTGGAGTGGGCACGTGCCATTTGGATTGTGGGCACAGGCGGTGGCAAAACAAGAGGAAATAGGCCATAGGCAGCCTATGCCACCCCTATTTTTGTTGTTGGGTTCGTTGAAAGCCCGGGCAAGGTGCCCAGTCGACATCGGGAACTTCGCCGAGTACTTAAACAGCATCGAAATCCGCTGACTTACATTCATACGATTCAACATTTCAGCAGTTGGTTGATGTTCAAACGCCCCGTTTATACACCCTGAAACACAAATATATCTTAAACGCATGCTTATGATACCGTATGGCCATACTGTGGAAAAATGGCCAAACCCTCGTGCCATAGTTCGCTCTTTTGCGCAAAACCGACCAAAAAATCGTGAAAGGCCCCCAAAAAGGTGGCTTATGGCTACCAAAGCCTCAGCCAAAAATGTGGGGAAATGGCCAAACCCTGGTGCCATACGAGTAGTTGGCTTATTTGGACTCGTGCCATTCCGAAAAAGTGGGCACGAAAAAAAAAAAAAAACACCAAATGGGTCAGGGCCTATACGCGCTGCATGCTGTTGAGGGTTTCAACGTTAAAAAATGGCATTGGCAAACGGGGATGGGAGAAACACCGATTTTTTGTCGTTTTTTACCGTTTTTGTTTTTGTTCTCTGGCGTACTAGGAGGCGCGTACGATTATACGGTGCATCGGTATATATCGAAAACATATGTATGTACTCTAGCTGTACTACACAGTACCTACACCGAGCTGTGAGCAGTTCAAAGTATGTGGGTTATATATGTATGACCACTATCAAAGATACACGCATGTATCATTGTTCGCTGTTGCTGTTGTCGCCGTTGTTCGTCTGTTTCGAATTTCGAAATAGATGTGATTAGGTGTGTAGGCCCACACCGTGTACAGCATACAATGCGCATGGTAGGTTTTGACCAAGATACATACGAGCACACACGATTATATGAGGCACAGCAGCGAGCAAGTATCACATGTATTACGAGCACGGTTGCCACTCTCCGTGGGCAGTGTGCAGAGCGCTCTCAACTCTTGGCAGTACGTCTGATTTCCATCCTTCGACACAACGCTGCTGCTAACTAACAACGTGTACGTATAACTCTTGGCATTACGTCTGACCCCCGTCCTTCGCTACAATGCTGCTAACATTCCGGCAKTCACGCAAGGCTGCGACCGGCGGCCGTCCAGGCCGCCGGCGAATGGCGCCCTAGCAACAGTGTGCAGTATAGAGACTAAGCCAGCGTAAATGACACTGTCATATGTTGGTCTGGCAGGAAGCTCCTATGATTTGTAACAGGAGCAGCAGCTGTGATCGCACCTTTTTAGCGGACTACGCGCTGCATGCTGTTGAGGGTTTCAGCGTAAAAAAATGGCATTGGCAAACGGGGATGGGGAAACACGTTTTTTTGTCGTTTTTTACCGTTTTTGTTTTTTGTTACTCAGACGTTGATAGGAGGCGCGTAGATGTACACGTGCATCGGGTATATATCGACAACATGTATGTATCAGTACTACTACTGCTGTACTACAACAGTACCTACCACGAGCAGTGAGCATCACAAGTATGTGGGTTGGATATGTATGACCACTATCAAAGATACACGCAGCATGTATCAGTTGATGTTGCTGTTGTCGCCGTTGTTCGCCTGTTTCGAATTTCGAAGATGTGTACTCGTAGTAGGTGTGTAGGCCCACACCGTGTACAGCATACAATGCGCATGTGTCAGGCTTGTGACCAAGATACATACGAGCACACACGTATATGAGTATGAGCAGCAGCAGCAGTATCACATGTATTACGAGTACGGTTGCCACTCTCCGTGGGCAGTGTGCAGAGCGCTCTCAACTCTTGGCAGTACGTCTGATTTCCATCCTTCGACACAACGCTGCTGCTAACTAAAAACGTGTATAACTCTTGGCATTACGTCTGACCCCCGCCCCGTCCTTCGCTACAATGCTGCTAACGTTCCGGCATCACGCAAGGCTGCGACCGGCGGCCGTCCAGGCCGCCGGCGAAGCCCCTTGTATTTTTATATAATATATAAATGTAACGACTACTGGTATTAATAACGACAGCAGTAGCCGCCGTAACGTATGAATGCCACCTCCCTATCCGAAATTTTGAGATGGTTTGGTAATCATGTTAGTACCCAAACGGTCCTTACATTTCCGGACAGGGTGTTTTTTGGGTTGGGTTCTGGAAGAGGGATGGTTGACGAAGGAAATAAGTTATATACAACCTCCCGCGTACGATACCCAGCACAAAACAAACGCACCTGTTTTCTGCTGTTCACGTACTGCTCTACGTACTCTGCTGCACTGCTGCTGTACTGCTGTAGTGGGAAGGTCGGTGGTTGGGTGGTGAGAGAGTGGTGCGAGGGTGGGTGTGACGTCTGCTCGCTCTCTCCCCAAGGTGGCGGAGAATCGTACCAAAATAATATGACGCAAGAAAAAAACAGAAGGGCTGCAAGAAGCTACATAAATATATATACGTGCTGAAGGGGAGCACAAACGTTGAAATCCCCCGCTAACCATACCCAGCAAAATATATGAAGTCATTTTTAGTTATTTCCTATTTTTGCTATTGTTGCGTATGAAAATATCACGTGTAGTTTTGCGCCCAGAAAAAGATATGACGTCATTTTTAGTATCCTTACACAGATGCTCCGAGTACTGAGATTATTAAAGGTACTGGCGGCCTATATATTCGGAGTACTTGGAGTATGAGCAGTACTGAAGGCCCAAATACTCCGAGTACTGGGAGTATGAGCAGTACTTATACTCGAGTACAAGCAGTACTCGGAGTATGAACATCTAAATTACTCGGTGTACTCCGAGTATCGAGAGTATTGAACACCGAAATACTGCGAGTACACAAAGTACCTGAAGTGTTTATTTCTCTAAAATACACATTGCGTTTCCACTTTTCAAGTTTTACTTCATTCCCTGCGGAAACCTCCACCTCTTGGTACCGCCATCACTTCTCGATTTACTCTTTTATCTTCACTCTCCAACTTTTATGGAGGGCGGGGCCGCCGATAGGCGGCCCTGTCCGATCCTTGTACCACCTGCAATTATGTCACAGACGAGGCAAAAGCATGGCGTATGAAGACTGCAGTAATTGGCCCCTCGTGAAAAGTTTCCCTGCTCGACTCCACTCCGTAGCAAACTTGTCGTTTTGTCCAATTTCCCATATTTTGGTGAATTGTTTCGTTTCGCCGAGCGATCGAACGTGAAATAAATATAGCTTTCATCCAGTGGGCACTTGACAGCCGGGATGGACAGTGTTTCTAGGCACAGTTATGTAAGGGACGTATTACCCGACACCTTATTCCCCTCTTGTGCTCGTGTGAACGGTGTGTTTTCTTGTCCAGGTCATTCCGAATGCGTGTGCCACGCAGGCGATCCTGAGCGTACTTCTCAACGGTTCACACAAGGCAAGAGCCCACTGAAGGTTTCTACCGCCAACATCGCCGGGAACACGCCAAAACACGCCAAAACGCGTGTATAAATATGTAGTACAGGGAGGTGATTGTTTTTATGAAATTCCATCCATACAAACATGGGGCTTCGGTCCATTCAAGAGACCGAGCACGCTTCTAATGTGTTTGGTCCGTCTGAAGCAGATTGATATCGGCGAGGTTCTGTCGGACTTCAAGGCCTTCACAGCGGGATTTCCGCCGGACATGAAGGTGCAAACGACGAAAGCGCTCTTTGTATATTTAACTGGATCATACGTCGCATTAACACCGCGACTGAGTGCAAAATTATCCCCCCCCCTCACCCGCTCTCCTCCCCGACGTTGTTGTCTCAACTGTACGCTTTCGTTTCGCATGGTTCGACGGAGCACGTGGGTGGTTGGTATGGATATTGTAGGATTGTGCGGACTCCTAGTTTGTTGTCACTGTTCGCGAAGTCTGTTCTCACACCCTGAAATCCACACACCCTGAAATGTTAGACATTTGAACAATGATATTTTCAACTCGTATAAGCCATTCATCTCTTGTACTGTCGCTCCCAAGCTCGTAGAGTTGTTTTGCTGTTGTTTGCTGTGCTTGGTGGCAACGAAGTCGGTATGTTGCATAGCACCCTGGTATCTGGGCGTCTCCGATGGAGACCTTTAGGCCTAACTTGATGTCGAGCAACCGCTTCCCCCTGAATCGAATGCTCAGGGGTTGGCGATTAGCAACAGCGAGACGATTCGGTCGGTTCACAACGGATATTCCCGGCAAGAACCCTTCTTTATCGAGAGGGGGGGCTGTGGAGGCAAGAAGGACGACGCGTTTCACTTCGTGGCCTACGTCCCGCACGAGGGAAAGGTGAGTAAGCGTGTGGCAAGTCTCACGACTGTGACATACCGCTATCCACCTGGATGTCCGTGTTGTACGGCACACCCAACGTTTCTCAGTCCTCAAAAGTTATTTACCGTACATTGACCGGTAGCTTGCTCAGAATAGTTAATAAGTGTGTTTTGTTTTTAAGGTATCCTCGTTCACGTGGATGTTGTGCTCGGTCGTAGAATCAGCGTTATCTTTGCAATCGATATCGTCACACTTCAGTAGTTATTGAGCTTCGGTGAAGCTGCCAACAGCTTGGGCCGTATCGCGTCAGCCCTGAAGCCGGATTTAGAGCGCATGGCGAATGTGGTTGGTCCCATGTCCGTCGGATATTTGCGGCATTAGTGTGCCCTTACGTGTTGGTAAGCAACGCCCAAAAGAGGTTGCTTTGCTTATTGTTTTTTTGGGTTTATTGTGTTGTAACCAAGTTAGCTGCTTTGTGGGGTTGTATGGCTTGTATTAATAGTAAACAGTACAAAAATCCATACCTGGTATATACAAACATATAAGTGCATTTTAGTATGGCAATACTGAAAACCATACCAATTGATTTGGCACTAAAAACACATACACTTATATATGTACGTTGTATATATTTTAAAATGGGCATACTGAAACCTGTACAAAGTATTTGTATGTCGTTTAGTACACCATACTAAAATCATACAGCTAAAAAAAGCCAAAATAAGCACGGCTTTGTTGCTTGGAGAATGCTTACAAAAAACAAGTTCAATAAGCAACGATGAGCATGTTTTTTTAGTTGCTTACCAACACTAGTGCCCTTATTTCACGATGATTATGTTTTTTTTTAACAGTATCAGCGGGAACGTGGCGAGAGCAGCGGCCGAGCGTAAAGGGTGACGGTCAGACCTATACATTCGGTATGTGTTTGTTCCAAACAAAATGTTGTGGCCGTCCTTGTAACCATCATCGACGAACAAATGCCAAGGACGTCGGCAGAAAAGACGGAATATTGTGGCAGGATTATTGGTGTATTTTATATTACAACGGCAGCAGCAGTGTAAGGTGGAAAGTGTGCGGGTAAATATCCTCAATCGCACGCGGCAACACAAGTCGTACAGCCCGGCAGCCTACGCTGGAATGTGCGGATGAAATACCTGCAGCAGCAAACCCCTACATAGCCAATTGCTACAATGAGGATAGACCCTACCAGGTACATTGTAATTGTTATCGGAAATGGCCGAACAGACGAGCACCTTTTGTGCAACGAGGAGGCTATGTATAAATACATGTATAAAATTGCAGGTGCTGGTTTGTGAACGCTTCACAGCATTTCTTAGACGTAAATTTGAGCAATTTTCGCGATACCTCGCGATGAGATCCATCTGGCGGCCAGCAACTTCCCCATCGTGCTCTCCGACCCTTACTCTGCCTACTCTGCCAAGGGTGGCCTCGGCCGTGCCCAACCCGTGTCTCACGGGGGTGCGTGTTTTTGAAAAAATAATGCCCCTTTGTCACAGGCTCGCCATCCGTACGTCGCATTTTCTGACAGTCCCGTGCGGGATGATTCCCTGGTTGGACCTTGCGATCCACAAAAATATCTACCGCATGCGCCCCTCAGGAGCGTGTCGGGACTTTTTATCGCGAGGCGGTGAACGTCTTCGGGCGGTGTATCCGTTATCGTGCCCGCCGGCCTGGTTTGTACCGGGCAGGGCCTCGCGTGCGCTCGTGGCCTGAGCAGGCGGGAGGTGGACGCTACGACGTTCACCAATAATATATACATGGTGATGGGGAGCACAGCCTTTTATTTTTATTTTACACGCAACACGCATGATCCAAATTTCCTTTTTTTTTCGTGTGTCGACGACGAACCCGGATTTTAATAGACTACTTACTGCTGATACACGTACGTACGTACCAGTACCACAGCAGTAACAGGGTATCATATATATGATGATCTGTTTATCATACGTGCGTGGTACAGTAGTATGATACTGATGTTTGTTGTTTCTGTTGGTATCATATCATACGAGTATAGTAGGTAGTCGTGTCCTACAGTATATACGAGTACGAGTATTCTTATTTCGTCGCCCTTCAAGGACGAAGTGAGTGTATGTTAGTTCCGGAAGAACCGCACGAAGACACGCCTCGAAAGGCTCCACACCGACTAGACGCGTTCCCGGGGGGCCTCACACTCCAATGGCTTACCGAAGCGCCATATCACTGTCGGAGGAATTCGAAAAGTCGTACACGACTTTCCCACGGGACAACCAACGGTAGACCCTTACGCAGCTAAGCTAGAAGTTTGGGGACAATAAGGAAGAGAAAGAACCCGCAGAAAGGATAAGAGTCAAACGAGCGACGTCATTGAGATAAGAGAAAGGTCAACAAGTATGGGTGTGATCTCATGCCGCAGCAGAGAGGCCTCATTGATCCCAAACTATATACGATTTAACCTACGACGCAATGTTACAACAGTAATCTGACACAGAAAAGAGGCGAAGCCCGCAGGGCGGATCCCCTTTTCAGAAAAGCCTCATTGTTGTACTGGGAGGCAGTGATTGAGTATCACTCGGTGAGCGATATCGCAGCTCTACAACAGCACGACAAAGTAGAAAGAGGCTAGGAAATAAACAGACCATCCCGCCCGCCCATCGTTGGTAGCGAAGTTGTACCGTCGACAACGACATCAGTTTTGTTAGTGTTTATTTTACCGGGGTATCTACTCTCTGCGACGAGGTGCCGCGTTGATTGCTAGACAATCAACGCCGGAGTAGTAACCCTGGGTGAGCGTCTCCGGCTGATCGCAGCAGGAGGCCTCATTGATCCCAAACTATATACGATTTAACCTACGACGCAATGTTACAACAGTATCATATCATACGAGTATAGTAGGTAGTCGTGTCCTACAGTATATACGAGTACGAGTATTCTTATTTCGTTACCATAAATACGTACCAGGTATGTGGATCTGCTGCTGTGTATATATATTCTGCTATTGCGGCTGCTGCTGCTGCTATTCGTCATTGTACACCTGCCACCCGAGCTGTTCTTCACAGACAGCAGTACTATTTGGCTAATTGTTATGCCGTCGGGTTGGGAGGGTCGAATAGGTCGGTTTCCGATCCACTACAAATTCGACGCGGTGTGTCTGGATGCCTTCCCTATCGCCGGTCGGATCGAGTTTGTAGTTGTTTGTGCTCTTTCTGGAGGCGGTTGATAGGAGCGTAAAACTTACTTTTTGTCCTGCTCGCGTGTTATAGGCGGTGCTGCGAGCAGCAGTAGAGAGCAGCAGCAGCAGCAGCAGTACTTGCGAAGTCGGATACATATGATATACCAGGTACATACGCGGATCGAAAAAGCCGGTTTCCGATTCGAAACAAAAGCGGGTAGTCTTTTATGCTATTGAAAAGAGAGCTATACACGTGGCCATTCGGCTATTCCGCAAGGTCGGTAAAAGCACGACCTTGGGAGGGACCCCTCCCCCTCGAAGGCTATACCGATCTTCAGGGTAGACATTTTACGACCTTCCCGAAGGTCACTACCTCAGCAAAAACGGTGCGAGTGGACCTACATTATGACTAGGATTGGCGAGGTCGGAACATGACCGACGTTGAAAACATTACAACCTGAGGATCGTCAACCTTAGCGGGGCTGTTACGTTGACACCCCGATAAGCGTCGACATTGGTGGTGTCGCACGTCGAATAGAGCAGCACCTTTTCCTGGTGACACATGATTCTACATCAGTGAGATGTTGGCTGCGCCAGTGCACCAATGAACGTAGTATCGTATACCTGGTATATCTTGAACGCCAAGATATGTAGCGTTTCAACAACAGACGTTGTATAGATATTATCCTGCATGCCTACAACGAATATGTATGAAGTAAATATTTAATTAAAGAAACAAAACCGAGAGTTGAGTAAACGTTGCTGTGGCGGCAGTGTCGGCACACGGTCGCGTTCATCAAAGCACCACATATAATAGGTCCCCTAAATAATGCCAAACCCCGTCTGATATCATCCACACTATGAATCCTATAAAGTATGTGATACAGCAAAATACACCGCATGCATCCGCCCCCTCAAACACGCGAAACACTCTGGGTGACACGTTACTCAACGGAAGTACAGTATGCCCAAATATACAAATGTAAACAAAATTATCTCAAAAGCTGTGGCGGCAGTGTCGGGCATCACAGCGTACAAGGGTCTTACGAATACACGCATCCACGACGTCACCACGCACCCACCCGTCCCCTCAAAAACGTGGCTCCGATCCTATACCTGAGGATGATTTTTTAAGGCATTAAATTATTGGGATGTTTTCCTAGGGGAGAGTTCATATAACTTGGTTTTAGACTTCGGTTTGAGTTGATTTTTCACGTCGCAATAAGACCGTTTTGTCCGAAAATGTAAGGAACGTATGAGTATTAATTCGAGTACCAATAACTTCGTACATTTCCGGACAGAGTGGTAGTGCTGTGTACCCCTTTGTCCGGAAATATAGGGACTGTTTGAGTACTATTATGGGTATAAAAAATATCTTATATTTGCGGACAGAGTGTGGCATATTTTTCTGTGTGAGATCTGAAGGAAAACCCGTTCTGCACTCGTACTCGTACTGCAAGTACGGGGTTCGCTCGCTGCTGCAGGTAACCGAGAGGGCTCGAATCCACAGAGACAAAGCTACTGCTGCTGGTTATGTAGTCTGGTGCTGGGATTGTTGTGGTGTGGCTACGCGCCCGCACTCAAAAGCTTGTGCATCTGGCCTCTGGGCAGATGGTACGTGTAGGGACAGAGCAGCCTGCGCCGGCCCTGACTTTCGACCCTCTCAAAGGGACAGAGCGCAGGGCCCCAAGAACACAACTAGAAACATACTACAGGCGGGAAATACCGCCACACCACGAGGGTGCTGGGCCGTCCTCTGCGAGGGCGATTGTCCAAATATCCGGCTTGCAACAGCGCTATCTGTCTGTCTCGCATATCCCCACGTCTCGCCTCCTGGCAGCGCCGAGACTGTCAGGCTTGTCAGCGGCCACCAATCACCACCGCCCGTCCTTACGTAATCCTTATAAAACTCGTATGTGATTGGTCTTAGTATACTGCTCGAACAGCCTATGATTGGCCCGTCCTTAAATAAAAGTTCCTCACGTATAGGCGCTGTGCCAAAAACGTGATCAGCAATCAGCCAGTGGCGGTGGGGTTTCCACAGCTTGCGGGGCGGTATCGACCCGGGGGGTGTTCGTTTTCGTCCCCGGGTTGTTGGAGTTGTAGATGAATGGAAGTATTTCTTATTCGGGGATGGGACGTTATCGTCCCCGGGTGCGGCGAGACTTCGACGTTTGCCCGAGAGGCAACTCTCGCCGCACGCTGGCTCTATGAGGGCCAGGCAACTGTAAATTAACCCGTGGTATTGGGGTTTCCACACCTTGTGAGGCGGTATCGATCCGGGGGATGTCCGTTCGCGTCCCCAGGTCGTTGGATTTGTAGATGTCTGGAAGGATTTCTGATCCGGGGATGGGAACCCATCGTCCCAGGGTGCCGCTGGCTCCCTGAGCCTCAGCCAATCAGTGACCAACTGACTGGGGTGGGGTTTCCATACCGTGCGGGGCAGTGTCGACCCGGGAAATCGCCGTTTTTGTCCCCGGTAGGTCGGAGTTGAAGAGATATGGAGGGATTTATGATCTGGGGATGGGGCCTATCCTCCCCGGGTTTGGCGGAACCTCGGTGGCTCTTTTCAGCACCGATGTTCTAGAAAAAGCTAGCATCCACTAGCATGGGTTTGGGCAACCAATCAGCTGCCAGAATAGTAATTATAAAATCGGAAGTCAGCAGGTAGGCTGGCTAGATGGCTGCCAGAACTGCATCGGGATTGCACCACAGCCACGGCTCGGCGCGGCATGGGAATGGTGTTCTGCGGGTTGTGGCACCCAGCCTCCCTACCCATGGGGCAAGCTCGCTCTGGATAGCGCTGCTCAATTACACAGACAGAAGAGCAGCATTTAATAATATAGATTTACTATGGTCCCCGGTAATAGTACAATAGTTGTCTTGCCTACGATAATACGCAAGCAACGGCAGACAGGGCAACACCTTTTACCAGATACCATATTTATCTTATACAGACGGGCCGATACATACGGAGGTAAATTACAAAAGGGCGCCCTTTTCGATACCCACTTCCGTATGAAAAGTATTTTTAACCAAGGCCCGAAACGACCCAGCCGTTTTTACCGCATCGCGAAGAAAGGTATTCAGCCTAAAGCCAAAGCGGTCTCATGTTTCGCGCTGCAAGCCCCGCAACTATAAACATAATTTTTTCGGGCGAAGCCGCCTCCTGCTCCGAAGCGACTCTCTTACCGTTTCCGTGCCCCCCGTCCGTCCGTCCGTCCGTCCGTCCGTCCGCATGCGGGCCACATCGTCAACCCCCCCCCTCTTCGGCCGCAATCTCCTCCTCGCATCCATCCTCGTCCTCGTGTTTTTCCTCTTGGCTATTCTTGTCGAACTCCACCGCGTTCGGACAACATTGAAACGACGCCGAAGGTCCCTCCCTCGACACCTCGTCCACATGTAACAGGCCAGCAAAAGCTTCGCACTGCGCTCGCTGTCATTGCGCCCGCGAAAAAACTGCGGCGTCATATTCGCCGGTGTGTGGATAAGCCTGTCGCATGATTACCCCCCTTGAGCCACATGATATACCCGACGGCAACATCATTAGCCCCTTCCCGCGTGAGGCAAGCACGTGGTGAGATATCACTATGACGTGGCCACTCGGGAAGTTTACTCGAAGGGTCTCCTCGATCATGGAGGTGTCTTTCTCGATGTTCAGGGCGTATCAAGGTCGCCCGCATTGCTGTTCTCATCGCTTTAGGTTATCCTGGGTTTCCAGTTTCCGAATCGTTTTCGTCATCCTTGAGCCAAGCGGGTGTTCCTCGTCTACTAGAGCAGGCGAGACCGGTAATAAACCCTTCAACCGGTCGCGGGCGATGTTCAGGCCCATCAAGGAGTCGCTGCCGTGCATGTCTTGAAGGTTGACGAGGTTGGTATCGCTGTCCGCTGTCCTCGACCATCCCGCCTTTCCAAAAACGAGCTTGCGGTAGTCGACACTCATCTCGATGTCAATATTCCTGGCAGCTTCACCAATCACAGACAAGCGCCCTAAAATTCCCTTGTCGTGATGCAATCAGTTCGATACACTATCAATTCCCCATGGTCAGCATCCAGCAGTCAACTTACCGAGATATTTAACCACGTAAAAGATGGAGATCTGCCCTTATAGCCGGCATGTAGAGGGTGGATCCCTTCAGCGACAAGCAGCGCCCAGGCTAAACAAGGCAGCTCCCAGGCTGAACACCTTTTTCAGTAACTTTTGTTATACAGACTTGATTGATAATGGGTTTTCCTGTCGGAGGGCCAATACATTTTACAGTACACAGTTATTCACAGCATCATAGAGCTGTATCGGTCTTTTTCTATTTAGCACCCTCAGGTATCGTTCCCGGTGCCACAGTTCGGGGGAGTTCGCTAACCAGCTCAATAGGCGAACGAACAAAAACTTGATTGGACGACACCCAGAGGGTCATAACAGGCGCGCTGCCAACACCACCTCGACTTTAAACACCCTCGCGAATGGCTTCCCGTGGGTTTCAACGATGTTCGACGGGACCATTAGACAAATCGTTTTGTAAACTTTACGGGCTGACAACGGGACCCTCGTGTTACAACCACGAGACGCACGCGCGAAACGACATCCGACACAAGCCACGCAAAGAGGACAATTCCCGGAGTCTGCGCCTTTGTCATATAGTATGTGGGATTATTCCGACGCCCCGGTACAAGCAGGGGGCTGGATGGCTCGCTTCATATGTGCAATATGCGCCCTGATCGCCAGGGTTTGCTCGAGGCATGCTGCGTTGCCTGCGGATGCGATCGCGCCCCCCGAGATGATATGTGCACTAATCCTGGATGCCCTCACTGCTGGGCCAACCTAATGACTCTGGACGAGGGGGACATATATTGTTCTAGATTCAAACACGGCGCTTCTCTCGAGTCCAGTAGCGGACAAGGCCGATGGAAAGGGGGGGGGTGTTCAAGAAGCCGCTACTGGACCCAGAGACGCATGGGTGTTGGGTAATGGAGGCGGGGAATATGTAGATATGTGGAAAACATGCTCGTCGTCGCTTACCGATTCCGCGCCTGTCCCCGTTGAACAGTTTATATGGTGCGCATACTCTACTTCTTCGACCACGAAGGAAGCTTTCGTGGAGGGAGCGGTATTCGACTTAAATCCTACTGGGTATTGACGTTCGACTATGCCGCGGCCGGGTGGCACAACCCCCGACTGTCGCCCCAACCACCCTGCACCCGGTCATGGTTTTACGGGGCAGGGGGCGTCTCTCGGTATCCCCGGTCGCAGCTATTCAACGCCACGTGCAACTCTATCACCTGTGCCAAGAATGGCCCGCGTGCGCAGCGGGAGTAAGCCCAGGGGCAGGTGTTGAACCTGAGTAGGTATGTGGTTCCGCGCCCGTCTCCGGGTTGGGGGGCATCGGGTGGCAAGCATGGCGACACCGATTCCGGGTGACATCGCCGGCAAACGAGATAGATCGTTATCTTGTGATCCAGCACCACCACAGCCTAGACGCTATTGGGACTATTGCACTGGATGGAAAGAAAATACTCCAGTTTTGGGTCAAGGTGGCAGTTACCACTATGATGATAAATATAAGGACCATTTCACTTATATGTTAACATACACAAGGTCCCGATTTTCCGGGTCAAAGTGGTAGGTGTTACTTTTTCCAGTGATATTATTTTTTCTACCTGGAAAAACTAATACTTTAATCAAGTCATTTTTTCGAAAGAGTCTTAGCATTCTCACCAAAAACAAATCTCCCGACATCCCTCCCCCCCCCCCCGATCAATTGTGACTACGAGTATAGATGCAATTGGAACTTTTGCACTGGATCCAAATAATATACTCCAGTTTTGGATCAAGGTGGCACTTATGTGTTACTTTTTTCATTTTTTATTTTTTCGACTTGGAAAAACTAACACTTCATTTAAGTCACTTTTTGTAAAAGTCTCGAGCATTCTCACCAAAACAAAAAAAAACTGCAATTATTTTTTCTCGAATCATTTTGACTATAGATGCAATTGGAACAATTGCACTGGATGAACCCAGCAGACTACAGTTTTGACTCAAGGCGGCAGTTACGTGTTACTTTTACCGTTTTTTTTTTTCTACATGTAAATTAATACTTTAATCAAGTCACTTTATGGAAAAAGTCTTGTAATTCGCACGAAAAAACTAAAAAATGTATACATATTTGTTCCCGACTAATTGTGACTCGTACAGACGCTGTTGGAACAAGTGCACATTAACCCGCAATACTCCAGTTTTGGTTCGTGCGCGGCTATTATTTGCCACTCTACCAGTATTGGCGGCCTCGCAAGGTCGCTCACAAGGTCTATCACAAGGTATGGCACCGCTGAGGGTGCTTCAAGGTTTGCCGAATGGCCACGTGTGTAACGACCAATCTTATTTTGAACGATCGTTCTTTCCTATTATTGAAGTTCACCCCTTGGCAGTACATACAGTCGTTCCGTTGCGGCCCCGGCTTATGTTATAAGGATTACCCTGGGCTGGGTAAAATATCGATCGATTACCCAGCCCAGGGTAATCCTTTGTAACACTCTCCCCCCCTCTGAACGGCGGGATATTTGGGACGTCGGTACCGTATACGGCCGTACGTTGACCTACCCGCTTCGTTTCAATATCTGGGGAACCAGGGAGACGTTTTTGTTTAGGGACACACGCGCAAGCGTTTCTATAAAAGAAACGTTCGAAGTGAGATTCGAACCCGTGTCCTGCCGACGACGCCAAATGTGAGGGTATCACCTGCTGAGCTGCTCCTAACACCACGCGGCAACCCCTACATCCTTCTATTCACCGACCGTTTCAGCCGTTGAGCCGACATGTACGCGGTGGCGGCAGCCCAGTTCACCGCCGGCGGCACCGCCGGCATCCTCGTCGACCTGTACATACCTCTTTGGGGGTGCCCCGTAACGCTTCTCTCCGACAACGGCCTTCAGTTTACTTCCAAGCAGTGTTACAAGGATTACCCTGGGCTAGGTAATCGATCGATACTGTACCCCTATAGCTCAGCAGGTAATACCCTCACATTTGGCGTCGTCGGCAGGACACGGGTTCGAATCTCACTTCGAACGTTTCTGTTATAGAAACGCTTGCGCGTGCTTCCCTAAAAAGCACGTCTCCCTGGTTCCCCAGGTATTGAACCGCAGCGGGTAGGTCAACGTACGGTCGTATACGGTACCGACGTCCCAAATATCCCGCCGTTCAGAGGGGGGGGGGGTGTTATAAGGATTACCCTGGGCTGGGTAATCGATCGATCTTTTACCCCTAGAGCTCAACAGGTAATACCCTCACATTTGACGTCGTCGAGGACACGGGTTCGAATCTCACTGCGAACGTTTCTTTTATAGAAACGCTTGCGCGTATGTCCCTAAACAAACACGTCTCCCTGGTTCCCCAGGTATTGAAACGAAGCGGGTAGGTCAACGTACGGCCGTATACGGTACCGACGTCCCAAATATCCCGCCGTTCAGAGGGGGGGAGAGTGTTCTAAGGATTACCCCGGGCTGGGTAATCGATCGATATTTTACCCCTATAGCTCAGCAGGTAATACCCTCACACTTACCTATTATCATACCCCTCTTCGCCATTACGGGCATGCGCGAAGTTGCAGGCGGGCGTCATCACGCCGCGGCGAAGCCCCCCTTGTAGAAACATGTACCGTTATGGTGCGGCTGGTTGTTACGCCTTTCCTTCATTTGGGCTGTATGGACTTCAAAACTGCAACAGCTGGTGGGCCTTTCATTTGGTGCTGGACTACAAACTTCAAAACATTAACAGCTGGTCGGGCGTAAAAAAAAAAGAGAAAACGACACCACACCCGTAGGAAGGTCAGAATGGAAAACAAACCGGATCGCTGTGATCACAGGACGAAATGAGCGAAAACCATTTTTTTCGTTTTTTTTCCCTTTTTTTAACTTGGTTTTAGAGACCCCCCTATTTTTTTTTCGCTGGTGGGGGGGGGGGGGGGGTACTTCATTTCATGCATGGCCGTAGTCGTATGACCATAGACCCTCGCATCCCTACAATGCCGGGACGGAGCATGTCGGGTTTTCACCGACCAGGCAGACATTGCTAGCACCAAGCGCGAAGCGCCGTGAGGTGTTGGGCGAGTCGCATGAAGGGTGAGCTGCATCCTACTAAGAACCGCTTGTCAGGCGGACTTGCATATGGATGACAGCTTCAATGAGTTAATTTAATTCTGGTGTGGCAATTCCGAGACAGCAATGGGTAGCTATGTATCTGCCTCATGAATGCCTTACCATATCACACTACGTGATACGATCATTCCCCTTGTGCGGAGTTGAGGTTCCCGACCCCGCACAAATGATCTACTCGACCGCCAGTCTTGGGTAACCGCCAAAAAAAAAAAAAACGGTACCCTGGTTGTCTAGCTCACGCAGTGAGAGGCATGTTTTACAGCGTCGTCGCCAGGCGACGCCAACCCAACCCATAGATATATAATATATGCGTATGGCGGAGGGGGAGGGGGGGGGGGGGGGGGGTGTACTCATGTTGTGCACGGCCGTAGTCATATGACCATAGACCCTCGCATCCCTACAATGCCGGGACGGAGCGCGTTGGGTTTTCACCAACCAGGCAGACATTGCTTGCACCAAGCGCGAAACGCCGTGAGGTATTGGGCGAGTCGCATGGAGGGTGAGCTGCATCCTGCTAAGAACCGCCTCTGAGGCGGACTTGAATATGGACGACAGCTTCAATGAGTTAATTTAATTTCTGGTGTGGCCACTTCCGGAGACAGCAATGGGTTTTACTATGTAACTGCCTCGCGGACGCCTTACCATATTAACACTACGTGATACGACCATTCCCCTTGTGCGGAACAAAGGTTCTCCACCCCGCACAAATGATCTACTCGACCGCCAGCTTTGGTGACCGCCAAAAAAAAATAACAAAAAAAAACGGCACCCTGGTTGTCTAGCTCACGCAGCGAGTGGCGTGTTTTACAGCGTCGTTGCCAACCGACGCCAACCCAACCTATAAATATATCATATATTTATAGGGGGGAGGGGGGTAATTAAAAAAAACTTGACTTATTGTTTTCTGGGATCACAACGGTCCGGTTTCTTCCCTCCAATATAGGGGGGGGGGGGGGTATCTGGGATTCAGATCCGCGCATACACTCGGGTGGGCCTTTCATTTTTTGTTCACGTCATGCAGCTGTTGTTTTTGAATAGAGGTGGGTACAGGGTATCTTTGCAATGGGCGATACGCTGTTCAGGTAGGATTCCCCAGGAGAGGACCACAACACTATACTGCTGCTGTTATGTTGCTCCCTCTCCCGTGTTGTCCTCAAAACTACACAGACTTCTGCTGCTGTTTTTGTGCTCAGCATGCAGTTCGTTCTTTATTCACGTCATCAAAACGTCACGCTTGTTTTTGTTTTTTACAGGGTACAAGGCTTTCCTACGGAGTGGTCATAGTAAGGGCGACGCAAGAAATACGGGTTACCTCCACCACAGCAGAGCATCAACACAATGCAGAGCAGCAGCAGCAGCAGCAACAACAACAACAACAACAACACCAACAGCAGCAAAAACGACAGAAACAACTAGACTGATGCATCTTCACCTAAAACCGAGGAGTGCGGACAAAGCGTTTAGACGAAGTAGGAAACTAAAGTAAATAACGTGTACGTACGAACTCTCGATTTGTTTTTACCATGCTACCGCCTGCTGGTAAAATGTGTACGTACAGCAGTACCTCCTACTTTGCTACGTGCTACGAGCTGGTTCCAGCGAGAGCCATAACATTTAGTCTTCGCACTTTTGCACCTTGGTTTTTGAGAGTTGAAGAAATAAATTTGGCAAGGTTGTGCATCATGACAATCCAAAACGACTCAATGTTGGTCTTTCTCCAGGTGCATTTTACCCTTTTTTCAGATTGTTTTGGCGACTTCGCCCCTCCCTGACGAAAGCATTTTTTTGTTAAAAAAAAGACCAGTTTTCGGTCGGTTTGTTCTTGTTATGAAGCACCACCGTGCCAAATGTCGCTTTCCAAATCTCAAAAACCAAGGTGCAAAAATGATCCCCGTGAAAGTAAATAGTTTCCCAAGGGTTTCCAAGGAGTTCGATACATTGTTCAGTACTTTGGCAGGCGTTTCTTGAAACAGCGTTGTCCAGCCCGTTAAAAAAAATCACAGTGTCACGGACGGCCCTCCTACTTTGCTACGTGCTACGAGCTGGTTCCAGCGAGAGCCATAACATTTAGTCTTCGCACTTTTGCACCTTGGTTTTTGAGAGTTGAAAAAATAAATTTGGCAGGGTTGTGCATCATGACAATCCAAAACGACTCAATGTTGGTCTTTCTCCAGGTGCATTTTACCCTTTTTTCAGATTGTTTTGGCGACTTCGCCCCTCCCTGACGAAAGCATTTTTTTGTTGACAAAAAAGACCAGTTTTCGGTCGGTTGGTTCTTGTTATGAAGCACCACCGTGCCAAATGTCGCTTTCCAAATCTCAAAAACCAAGGTACAAAAATGATCCCCGTGAAAGTAAATAGTTTCCCAAGGGTTTCCAAGGAGTTCGATACATTGTTCAGTACTTTGGCAGGCGTTTCTTGAAACAGGGTTGTCCAGCCCGTTAAAAGAAAATTACAGTGTCACGGACGGCTTCCCCTTGTTGATGCGACCATTTCAACACGTCTAGCGGCGAATTATTCGACGTATTGACCGATTTACAGCCTACGCAGTAATTATATAGGTTTTAGTATTGAGCTATTTAATCCCTATGCAACAACGCCTCCGCAGGTAATACGAACAATGTACATATCTCGCGAACTACGACCCTCACGCCAAAAGACTCTTCAGCGATGAGTTCCCGATGTTCATGCGATCATGTGGATACCTTTAGTGTTGAAAACGTCAACGTGTTTCAGTTGTTATTGCCCGAAGGTGGAATATTACGCTTTTTCCTGGAACCAGCTCGTACTGCTCTTTTATACGTACATCATAGAATATGACAGCTACGAAGAAAGGCGTTGACTGTGGGCCTTTCCCAACGGAGTATATGTACTCGAGAGGTGGATCCAGCACCACTCTCTTTTATCATCCACCAAAAAAAAGATATGTGAAAAGAAAGAAGAAAACAACTTGCTGTTCATTTTGATTGCGTGCGCATTTTTTCTGGTCGGTTGTTTCCTGGTTGATGCGGGCTAATGCTCGGGAAGAGCCTTGCGAAAAAAAATCTACAACGGAGTGTTTGTAATCGTAGGGAGGTGTGAGCAACCACGACCGCCGTATCGTGTGTTGGCAGCAGCATCGGCATCTAACTCAACAACAACAGAGCATATGTACTCGTAGGGAGGTCGAGTATGGGCAACACCTAGAACGACAGAGGATATGTACTCGTAAGGAGCAGAAACATAAGCACAAATAGCATCAGCACCGCCGCTTTCTTTTCTGCTAACAAACTAAATATCATGCGAAAAAAACTCAACAGCAACAGAGGATATGTACTCGTAAGGAGGCGAAGTATGGGCAACAACGACAGTAGCATCGTACAAATATGAGCCGTAGTTGCAGCAACATGCTAATAAAAACTCAACAACAACTAACAAAATAAGTAGGGCAATAACCAAAAAAGGGTACACCCGCGCCGGTAGGAGTCAAAAACGGGTACAGCATGGAATCGAGTCAAAACACCACATCCCACGAGCCATCACGGGATAGATTGGCCAAAATCACATCGTGCCCGTCTCTGAGGGGTAGTGACAACCAGGCACACGTGTCGGCGCCTAACTACACACTTAGACGTGTCCAGATTATGTTTGGAGGGCTCAGGTCCGGGAGGGCTCGGGAGCAGGGTCAGGGGTCAGGGGTGTTTAGAGGCAGAGGGTTCTGGCGGCAAGCAGGTGTGTGTTTTACTTGGTCTCAGGGTGTACCTGAAATACACCCTATACTACAGCAGCAGTCGTATTACGAGTACAGTAAAAATACATCAGTCGTATCATACGTAGGTGGATGGTCGCATCACTCCGAAGACGTACGTACCCAGGTGCGTAAAATGGTTGAATAGAGTTTAAGTGAATTGTGAAAAAGCTTGGAAGAAAATGAAACAACGAAAGAGCGGCCGCAGACGCAGTGGAGAGCGAGGCGCACTGTAGGCAAGTGGTTAAAGCAAAATAAACAACCAAAAACGGTTGAAAGCCAAGCATAATAGACATTTGTGGCGTCTGGGGATCTTTCTCTGGCATATCCACGGGTTTAGTACTGATACGTAGGAGTGCATGTTCTTGCGTGAACCGCAACATGTAACCGCTATGAGACCGTCGCCGGCTACGACGCTTAATAATGGCACTCTGTTTCTCTCTCTGTTATTGATCTGGGTCCATTCGCCGAGCCGAGCCGGGTGTTATAACGATGCTGGCCCCGGGCTCCTGCTGAATACAGGAGTGTGGGTGTGGAGGTGTGAGTGACTTGCTTTCCCCGCGAGTACACCATAATACGATCGTACAAGGGGGGTTCGCCGTCGGCCCAGGCCGCCGTCGAAGCTAAGGAAGGAGGAATAAGGCCCGCAATGCAACAGGCAGTTTACGATGCCAAGGGACCAAGAGGATATATACTCTGTACCAGGTATCAAACACAAATAAGTAGTAAACATAAAAACCAGAGTACGCCCGATAAAAATAGACGTACAGACTTGCTTACTAATATCTCGCTCAGGGGTTGCTCATCCCTGCACTCTCAGAGCTCCCACTTCGACACCGCCTCCTGTCATTACTTGCTCAGCGTTGCTTTCTCTCTTTGTTCCCTACTTTAGTTCGCGAGAGGCGTCTTCCTCTTCCAGTTTTGAGTTCGTGGGTGTGCCCAGAGAGCACGGCAGCGCGGGCGAGCCCGGCGCCATCGCGGGTATGGGAGGGCGCTGGCCAGAAGAGGGGGGGGGGGGAGGAGCGCGGTCGCCTTTTTCGTGGCTAGGCGTGGCGTGTCCATCGAGCCACGAGGGAAGCATGAAGGCGCTTTGTCTGCGTTGCTGCTGCAGCATGTACGAAAATATAAGGGTCGTTTATTCCTGTAAAATAACATTCAAGCGGTGCTTATTTATCGTTTAAATATGAAGCCCGGCATTTTGAACACCATCATGATGGAGCGGGCGAACGAGGGCCACGGTGAGCACCGGGCTTCACGCGAGGCGGGCCACGGGGCTCACTGGGGCAGAGAGGCAATAGAGCTCGACCCGGACCGAATCGATGGCGAGGTGATCACGGGGGGGCGGGGAGCGTCAAGGCTGACAACACGCCAACGACGTCTCAACTTTTTTTTGTTTATGCGGCGCAATCGGCCTGATGTTTTTTTTTTCCAAATTAAATTTTCATGATTTTTATAACATTTAAAAAATACGTCAGCTGTGAGAGTACCATCAATTGAATGTCAATTGTTTACGACCGTTTTTTGTTTTTCGCTCCTACGGTTTCGTTCGAGTACGAGTACGAGTACTCCATAGATGTACGTATGTACGTACGTACGTAAACATTTGTACGACGTCTTTCTCAGTTTTGTTGATATTCTGTTTTTCGTACTTCACAACTCGACGACCGTGCTGTGCTGTGCTTTCTTTTTCATACAAAGTAGGAAGTACTACCACCACCGTTGTTGTTGTCCTACCACATACTCACGAAAAAGGCATAAATCACACACACCACAGCAGGCAGCGCAGCGCCGTGGTGTGAGCCGTGTTGCTGTGCTTTCTTTTTCGAACATACAGCTTTGTTGTCCTGAAGCATGGAGCTAATGTGCATCCCGGGCATGTTTTGCATGCATGTCAAGTCCGCCGTTTCTTCGCTGTACACCATGAACCTCTTGGCATTTTCAAGTCGGTGCTTGCTTGCACTACATCATGGGCCTCTTCTGCCCCTTTCCTTGCGCGAGCGTAGCGGGCGGCGTCAGCCGCCCGCGGAGCGGAGCCCTTGTTCCCCATACAGATATATAACGGCGACAGGTGGCTTGCGCGACTAATAGTAGACCCACTCTATCACGTCAACTCGCCGGAACACTATAGTATACCTGGTATGTGTATTTCAGACTGTTTAATTTTAATTTATTTATTTTAGTTTAATTATTTCTCCCCCCACAAATAGGCACACACTTCCTGAATTCTACAGCCTCAGATTGTGTCCCCCTCATACGGGATGTACATCCTACTTGAGGACATATAAAATCCTTAAGTACGCGCGATCGAAGTATTACACTCAGCTACGCGTAGCAAAGATGAGTTTCGACGAAATCCTTGAGCTCACAGCTGTTTTTTTTTTTTTTTGAATATATAACAAAGTAGGATTGTGATTTTTTTGCCCGGCGGCGCGTTTTCGCGCCTCGCCCTCCCGGTCGAGCTCGCCGGCGCCGGGCCCGGCCCGCGGGGGGCCGGCCGGGGAGCGCGCCCCCCGGGCCTCGCCCTCGGCCGCGGCCCGTGGCCCGCGCGGGGCGCTCGCGAAGCCGAAAAAATAGAGTCGGTTTCCCGGGGTACCCCGTCCCACTCGGCCGAGCCGAGCAGGGCAACGTGAAACCCGGTCTCCGCGCGGCAAGCGGGTGGTTTTGTGATTTTGCCATGTCGGTTTCAACACGACGAACAAAGGAGGGCACACCGACGTGCACATCGAGCGGCATCGAACATCTGCACACATGCAGCACCAGCAGCGACGCGACAGCATCTCTGACATTGTGCAGTCGTATGGTTATGACAGGGGGCCACGAGCGAGCATGCTGCTGCATCAGGTGTGCCTACGACGAAACGAGGGATCTCACCGCATCGAGTTTTTTACAGCACCAATTTGTCCGAAAATGTAAGAAACGTTTCGGGTTTTTTTTTAAATCCAAACGGTGGTAACATTTCCGGGCATAATGGTAAATGTAGGGTACCTGGTAACCTGGTGCGTATCATGCGTCCTCTACGTCGTCAGATGCAACCACAGCAGCAGCAGTGTCATGCTCGTAGGGGTGTCAATCTACCGAGTGGTGCTGCTTCTTGCTCTCGCTCTGCTATATTGCGGCGTGCCAAGCATGAGACAACAGCTAGCAGGCGCAGTATGATGATACTCGAAATGGTATATACTACTACAGAGTGCTGCTGCTGCGGCTTACGCTGGATGTGTATGAACTTATGAGCACGCACCAAAGCGACAGCATGTATCATGTATATTCGTGTGTTGTTTCAGGGTTGTTGTACCAGCATACATAAGCACACATGTGCGCACACACCAGGTGCGCGTACTCTACAGCATTACGACGTAGTACACCAGTGTTGGTGCTGCTTCCTGCTGCAAGTAGTGGATACACAAGAAGTGGTGTTCCCTGCTGCATACTGCTGTTGTTACTCCTATTGTTGTACGATAGATCGAAAGGGACAGCATGTACCTGTACGTGTGTTGTCTCAGGGATATTGTGTCAGCATACGCACAAACGTGCGCACACACCAGGTGTACATACTCTACAGCATTACGACGTATTACGGCAGTGTTGCTGCTGCTTCCTGCTGTAAGACTTACACAATAAGTACGTGGTGATTCCTGCATACTGCTGTTGTTACTCCTGTTGTTGAGCGATCGATCGAAAGTTTGATCCTCACTTACGTACTGCTGTAATGCTGCAGCACATGGTGTGTGGGTGACTTGGTGGGTGGGGGTGGGTAGGTGGGTGGGTGGGTGGGTGTTTGGGTGGGTGGGTTGGTACGTGGTTGAGTGCTGTCGTGTCTGCGCTGTCCCTGATTTGTGTTGTATTACCTTTACCCGCCAATACGATACAGCAGCCCCATGCTCCTCACATACGCACTACTGTACTGCTGTACTGTTATAGCGCAAGGTGTTTGGGTGGGTTGGTGGTTAGCTGGGTGGATGGATGTTTTGGTGGGTGGGTTGATACGCGGTTGAGTCCTGTCATGTCTGTGGGTGGGGACTACTGTGCTGCCCCCGCTTTTTGTTTTGTTCTTTTGTTGGGCCGCTACAAGGGCTCCGCACAGATGCCGGCGACCGGATAGGAAATTTTCATAGTGGAACAACCCCTTGCACGTACAGTACCTGCCCATCTGCCCCAAGATACGTACTGCTATTTGTTCTTGTCCGCTATATACCGGCCCCGCTCTGGCATACTACAATGATAATTTTATTAGGGCAGTAACCAAAAACGGGTATACCCGGTCGGTTTTCACTCAAAAACGGGTACAGCCTGGAATCAAGTAAAAAACACGCCCAGCGAGCCACGCGATTGGCCAAAAGAAAATTGTACCCATTTTTGAGAGATAACGTCCCGGGTACAACTGTAAATGTCTATTATGCTTGGCTTTCAACCGTTTTTGGTTATTTATTTTGCTCTAACCACTTGCCTACAGTGTGCCCCGCTCTCCACTGCGTCTGCGACCGCTCTTTGGTTGTTTCATTTTCTTCCAAGCTTTTTCACAATTCACTTGAACTCTATTCAACCAATTTACGCATCTGGGTACGTACGTCTTCGGAGCGATACGACCATCCACCTACGTATATATGATACGACTGATGTATTTTGACTGTACTCGTAATATGACTGCTGCTGTAGTATAGGGTGTATTTCAGGTACCCCCTGAGACCAAGTAAAACACGCATACATGCTTGCCGCGAGAACCCTCTGCCTCTAACACCCCTGACCCCTGACCCTCCTCCCGATTCCACCCGGACCTGAGCCCTCCAAACATAATCTGGACACGTCTAAGTGTATAGTTAGGCGCCGACAAGTGTACCTGGTTGTCACTACCCCTCAGAAACGGGCACGATGTGATTTTGGCCAATTTATCCCGTGATGGCTCGTGGGATGTGATGTTTTGACTCGATCCCATGCTCTACCCCTTTTTGACTCCTACTGGCGCGGGTGTACCCTTTTTTGGTTATTGCCCATTTTTATATGATGTACGAATTTACCACAAGAACGTTGTGTTTTTTTCGCTTGGACGGCGGAAAATGTACCTTTTACTACAAGTAGTAATATTTAGGTAACCTCAGCTGCTAGCTGTACTGAAAATGTACCCTTTACTACGAGTAGTAATATTTAGGTAACCTTAGCTGCTAGCTGTACTGCTTTGCTTTACGTACATGAAGCAGAAGTGTGCTGCTTCTACTGCTGAACGTTAACTGCTACGTATGTCGCAGCAGTAGTTGTTGGTGCTGGTGCTTGCTGCATGTACGTAGGTACTACAATTAGTAGCTCTGCTTGTGCTGCTGCTGCTTGCTACACTGCCCGCTGCTACTGCTTTTTACTTGCTGTACTGCTGGTAGCATATACCAGATACTGTTTTTGCTGAACGTAATGCGAATATATTTTACTACCGTTTGCTGTACGTATACGAGAACGATATGCTGCTTGCTGTGGTACATACCGCCATGTCTAACAACCGAAACATGTCAGGAAAAACAACGTGACATTTTCGCCGATCGTGATATTGTTTCACAGACTATGAGAATGACACGTTTTGGCAAACACAAGAAAAACTGCCGTCGCGATTCGGGACAAAAATAACATGTTTTTTTTATTGTGGTAATAACGCCAATTTCCTTATAAATTAAAAAAAATACGCGTACGTTAGTAAAAACCGTTTTGCTACGATTACCGCTGAATGGAGAGTACTCGGTTTCCCCGTTTTCTATGATTACAGCTGGATGGCGATAGCTCGGTTTTTCGGTGGGACATGCCAGCTTGCGTCACCCCGCGGGGAACACCCCACTCCCCGAAGGGGAGCCTTGTATGTATAGTTATGTTTGTGAAATTTTCGCACTTTTCGCAACTTTTCTCTTCGCGCGAGCGCTTTTCGGCAAAACGCTAAGTACCCCGACACGGGAGGCCCGGCCGGACACATTGGTCGAGGTTTGGGCTCGATCCGAGCTCTGTGGCTCGCATCGCGGGCGCTCGAAGTTTTTTTTCCCGCTGGAGTGGATAAACCGATTTCCCGGGTTTTCTGCATGAGGCCGTGTTTTGTACGTGCGTGCCAGTAAATAATAACGTTCTTTTTGTTTTAGATTTTGTCTGTTTTTTGCTCTCTCACATGCACACGGGCCAGAAACATGTACTCGTACCAGATAGACAACAGACAACATGCACAGGGCACGGCGTTACAACGTTGCCGCCCACACCAGTAGTAGGGGAACATCGCGCGTGAGTGGCACATCCATCTGCGCTGTATTGCTGTGGCTAGCTGTGTCCATCGGAGGAACCTGCGGTCTAGAATCCTCACCATCTATCTACGTACCTGTTTCTGTTCTGCTGCTATGTGTGACAGACCCACGCTTACTATGACCGGAAATGTAATGACCGCTTTGAAAAAATAGGAGTACCTCAACTACTTACTGCTGTCCTTATATTTTCCGGGGTTTTTTGTTGTTCCCCGAAGCTCACTCCAGAAATCCACGAGACATCAAACACCATGCAACGAATACGAACAACGCCACAGCCCCGGCTAGAAGCACAAGCAGCAGACGTGCCTGTGGCGGGTCCACCGTATACTGCTGTGGTTATTAGGTATATAGTGGTTGCTTTATGCAGGCTTGCATGCGTCATCAGGCTTCTGCTGCTGCTGCTTGCTGCTGTGCCTGCATTATGTATGTGCGGTGTGCGACCTGTCGTGCCTTTGGCGCGCAACGACAAATAATACTGCTGTACCAGTACAAGGAAATTGTATCTTTAAAAACATAGTCAAACGGTCAATGTGTCCGATTTCAAATTTGAAGGATTGAGTTCGATCCTTGGCGATGCTTACGTATACCCTTTTTTTTCTACTTTTTTTCCCTATTTTTTTTGTATTGTACGTACGAGTAACAAAACCAAGTGGGTTTCTTAGGCAGGTGTTGTAGAGAGTTCCAGCCCTTTCTTCGGTGCATCCTTTTCTACTTCTTCTGCAAATATTATCCCACCACCCCTGTACATACATGTGTCACGTGTGCGTGCGTATACGGTGTGTGCCGTGTGTCATGCGTGCATGTATGTGCAGCGTATCACGCTTGGAGTATTTTCAAACATTTTTTTGCCGGGAGTCCTCGGTTTTGTGCGGGATGGGCTTTCCTTCGCTTGAGCTCCACAATAATTAAATATTGGCGAATACGTTTGGCGGGATCTCTAACAGAGTCAATCGTAGTAACGGTTCCACCATATTTCCGAGCATGTTTTTTATCGCCAAAAATACAGGTGCAGCTCTAAAAAGCTCTACATTTATGAACAGTACGTAGTAGTACCAGATATTTCATAGCGTCGTATTTATGTACTACGAATTGAATCCAATATGATATGCGTATGATGCAATATATCGTGTGGCCCTGTGACACTTCCGAAAATAATTAATTAACTCTATTACTCTATTTCTGGTACGAACTAATTAAATTGGAATTGCGATCTAATTAATAATTATTTTATTGTTTTGCCCACAGATTGCACCCCCGCACCTGAAAATAAATAATTAAACATGAACACGTTTTTGTTGTGCGGTTTGACTCGTAGAAACCCATATTCCACAACAAATAGTTTGGAAGAGCTAACATGCGGTAAATTGGCGGTTTGACACGTAGAAGCAAATATACTCAAACACAAACAGTTTGGAAGAGGTATTATGCCGCCCGGGACATTTTACACACGGTGATACACACGCGGGGTTATTAGAAAAACTAAGTTAACACGCGTTTAGACCAAAGGTTATGGTACCACTTTGTGGCTCGTTCATAATCTTATCAGCAACATAGTGCCAAAGAAAATGGGTGCACCCCTCGTATGGAGCATAAAGTTGGCCACTATGTTCCCCAAGATTGAAAAATCCAACAAAAAGGGGTGTCTCGTCATCATCTGACCCCTGAGATGATGCCAGGCACAATACGCCATTATCTTGGTTGGCTCTTTTATTGTTCCGCAAATATATACGATAATACATTCCTTGCACTATATACGAGAACGATACGTATAATATGTACGTATGACGTACACCGAGTACGTATACGAAAACGATACGTACCATATTTTGAATACATACGAGTATTATGTTGCTTTGGCCATAGGCACTGCTGCTGCACAGCCTTTATCTTTGTTTGCCGAAATAAAAGTCGGGAAGAAAAAAGAGCCACAAAGTGGTACGATAACGTTTGGTCTTACGACATAATAACTCGTATCGTAGTATGATGGAGGTGCCACACACAACACCGGATGAGGACCGCTGCAGACTGCGCCGTATACGTAGTGCCGGCGAAAACTTGTTTGGCACATACATAGTACGTGGACTAGTCCCCTACAGAAGCTTCGCTACTACTACTACTGCTTGCTGTATAGTACGGACTGCCTGCACTACTCTGAAAGCCACATGATGTGGTCATACCACTCTGTCCCGAAATATAAGCAATTTTCATTACCACTATGTCCCTATATATAAGCAACGTTCATACATAAATATTCAATAAAAACATCGCTTATATGTCGGGACAGGGTGGTAGCATTATTGTTGTTGATTTGCCCAAGATAATAGGAGAAAAACATAAGCAGGAAAGATACTTGTTGCCCCTTAAAACACAGACGAAATAATAATAACAAAAACGACGATCTTTCCGCAAATAGAACGTGTACTCTGGCACACATGTAAACAGCCGGGAGAACTCCTACATTTCGTGGTTGGATACCACTATTTTTAATGGGTACGACACCATAAAATATACCAGGGTGATTGACCACTATGTCCCCAAATATAAGCAACGTTTATACATAAATATTCAATAAAAAAACGCTTATATGTCGGGACAGAGTGGTGGTGGATTTTTTGTTGTTGATTTCCCCAGGAGAAAAGGAGAAGCACATTATGATGTTGGTACGTACACCATAAAAAATCCCCGAGGGTATCATATACCACTCTGTCCCGAAATATGAGCAACTTTTATTTCCACTCTGTCTCTAAATATAAACAAATTTCATGTATAAATATTCAATGAAAACAGCGCTTATGTGTCGGGACAGGGTGGTAGGATATAGCATGCTGCAATCTTGGAGCGGGTACAAACCGGGCAGTCCCGCGTGCCAGAAATACAGAGAGAAATCGCACTGCATCACCCCCCACTCGTACCAACCCCCCACTCTGCCACAACTGCAGCTCTCCACTCCACGGTTTCTTGGCACGCTTTCCCGCACATACACCTCACAAGTATCAACAGCAGCCAGCGGTAGCGGCTGCTGCAGCTAGCGGCAGCGGAAGGAGCAGCAGCAGCAGCAGCAGCAGCAGCAGCAGCAGCAGCAGCAGCAGCGGTAGCAGCAGCACGGACGGCGGTGCGAGGTCGCCGCGGTCTACAGTAGTATTTGCCAAGCATCCAAGTTTTGGGCTCTGGACGTGGAGAAAGCCTCTCGCGTCAGTGTTGTTGCTGCTTACAATATACTGCTGCTGCTCTTGTTGTTTGCTGGCGCTGTTGGTGCTGGTGCTGGTGCTGCTGGTGCTGGCTGCTGCGCCTACTACTGTGCAGATTGCGCGTACGACGCCCTTGCTTGCCAACATCAATCAGGCGATAGCGGAGCGCACACTGCTGTTTCGTCTCTCTGTCGCTGGCACGCCGCCCGTTTTTGACAAAGCAGTTTCGTTTTCCCGCATTGGGATTGTTGGGAGATCGGTTTTGATGTCTGATTTCGAGTATTTTTTTTGTTCGTCACAAAAATCCGGATCTTCTTTTTTGGCCTAAATCGAATCTAATTTCTCCAAATTTCCAGCCGACCCAACCCTTGGATAAATAATAAAAAAACGTATCCATATCGTGTGCCCGAACTCCGAAAATAATTAATTGACTCTATATCTGGTACAAAATAATAAAATTGGAAATGTGATCAATTTATTTTATTGTTTTTGGCCCCCCATCTCGATGCTGTACATTTCTCCGCATAGCTGTTGTAGTAAGGCTTTTAGATTCGTCCCTTCTAAGGCACCACTCCCCTAGGCACGTCCCGGAGGGGAACCTTGTAACAAAGTAGGATTGTGATTTTTTTGCCCGGCGGGGCGTTTTCGCGCCTCGCCCTCCCGGCCGAGCTCGCCGGCGCCGGGCCCGGCCCGCGGGGGGCCGGCCGGGGAGCGCGCCCCCCAGGCCTCGAACTCGGCCGCGGCCCGTGGCCCGCGCGGGGCGCTCGCGAAGCCGAAAAAATAGAGTCGGTTTTGCGGGGTACCCCGTCCCACTCGGGCGAGCCTACCAGGGCAACGTGAAACCCGCTTCTTCTGTGAAAAACGCCCCGCCTTTGCCCCCTGTAGCCTGTTCGTAGCCCTATACATGACGGACAATCACGATCCCTTCAGCCTTGGTGGGTTTCGAAGAGGGCACATGCAGCAAGAGCACACGCGCACGCCACAACAAGGAGGGCATCGATCGGACGACACGTCGACCATTCTTCGAACATGCGTTCATACAACAGCAGCACAGCGTGACAGCGTTGGGGCATATCGGTCACTGTGCAGCAGTGTGGCCTGATGTATGTGTGTGTTTCATGGCATACTGCTACATCGCCAGGTCTGCGTGGATACATACCTGGTACGTGTTTATCTCCCCGCGCAACACTGGTTTCCGTTCGCACACACTGTGCTGCTGTACTCGTAGACTGTACACCTTTCGAACTACAACAAGCACGTACGTGTTGAAGTATACCAGGTACGTATCATGCATATACTCTTCGTACGTACCAGGTCGTGATACAGCAGCGAAAACAGCAGCAGTACTCGTGATCCTACGCTGCTGCTGCTTGCTGCTGTGTAGTAGCATACGTCTACACACAGGACGTGGGGCTCGTGTGCTGGTTCATCACATGTCTGTCGAAACGGTTGCACTCTTTCGTATCATATGATACGATGCTCGGAGTTTTTTAACTACCACCACTCTGTTCGGAAATATAAGAACCTTTTATATATTTACCTTAATATCCAAACGTTCTTTACATTTCCGGGCGGAATTATAAGGCCAGATACACACAACACTCTGATACGTACCTGCATGGCTGTTACATATCTACGAGCCAAACTATGATACACCAACAATGGTAGCGGCAGTACATAGCACCAATATGACAGCAGTCTTGCTGCTTGCTGATCTTTTTGTGAGTTTGCACCGGACAGCGACTCGCGTGTGCTCGTGAGCCAGGCGCTAGGGGCTCGCGTACCCTCTTGCTTCGTTCCCTCGTTTTTTGCGATTTTCGAGTCTCTCTTCTGACACGATCGGATATCGGGCATTTCTCGTGGTGATCTGTTTTCTGTTATTGCTTTTGGTCAACTTTAGGGAACGCCGTTTTTTTTTTTCTTATCAAATCACGCAAAACATGACGGCACGTATCATATCGAGATAGTATATTATACAAGTGATTTTTATATTTTGTATACACACGTATCATGGGTTTGTTGGTATAGCACTTTACTGTAAGTAGGTAGTCTGCGTACAATCTTCGACAATCTTCGACAAAAGTATAACTTAGCAGCTATTATTGCTGCTGTATTTATAGAGTGCGTACACAAGAAGAATGGTGACTGCTGCAGCTGTACATTGTTTTTACCGCTGTTGCTGTTACTGGATACTGGTGTATATTTACTGCTGCTGCACATATTGTTATGATCTGCATATAGTTACATTTTGCATACAGCAACCAACTGCAGCAGCAGTATGCTGTGTTGGCAATGCTTGATGTATGCCAAATACAGCATATATATATGGGAGTGTCTTGCTGCTTGCTGTAGGTACAAAAAGTGCCGCCTGCTGCACTACTTGCTTTTACTACTGCTGTTAAACAAAACTGTTTGTTGTGCTTTCCGCTCCTATTGTTCTATAACTGTGCTTGCTGTAGGTACATGTATACGTACTGTTTGCTTGCTGTGGTACTTTAAAATGATCAATTCTACGAGTATTGCGAAAACATACAAACACGAACCGTGACAAAAAACTGGCACTTTCGCGAATCCTATCATTGGTCACAAATTGCTACAGTACTCGTACATACAATGGTCGCTATTTATTACTGCTACTGTACACAGGGCTTGCTGTACCTATACGTATACGCAGTTTGCTGTGGCACCTAAGTACTGTCATTCCTCGAGAACAAAAACAAAATATTAAATCGCGACGAAAAAAGCTGACACTTTCGCGAATCTTGACATTTTTTTTTTTACAAACTTCAGCAACATCGACGTCACCATTCGCGACAAAACGGGTTTTGTCTGGTGATATATAACCCCAATTTATGGAATCATGTTGCGTTTGGAAGGAAGAATTCCTCAATTACGACTACGAGTACCGCTATTATTGGCGAGTGACCGCTATTAATGACGAGTGATAGTTTTTTCCCTGTCGCATACCAGCTTGCGTCACCCCACGGGGACCATCCCACTCTCCGAAGGGGAGCCTTGTATGTATAGGTACCAAATGGATATTTTCCCGGAACGCTTCCACTTTTCACCTTCGCCCAGTGGTCGTTTCTCGCGCTGTCGGCTGCGGGGCACGCAGGGGGCCCGCGTGTACACCACGGCGCAAGTGCGGGTCCCCGCCGAGGCCCGTGGGGCGTGCTCTGGGCTGCCAAAGTCACGAATTCCGGCAAATAACTCAGAGGGGAGACGTTCCGACTTGACACCGCCTCGCAACTACTATGCAAAACCTATCGTACGACTTGAATATTTTTTTGTGTATATGAGTGTGTACTGTTGTACGAGTACTGCTGTACTGCTGTACACGTACTGTGCAGTTGTACACTGCTTTCACACCACTACTGTTGTTGTATGTAGTGCATGGGTGAATCGGCTGGCGCGTGAGGCCACCTGGGTGTCTCAGGAACTGCTGCTGTGAGGCACAGCACTGATGCCGCTGTGATTCACACACCCACAGGATATATGCGATGTGGCTCGATGTGGACACTTTTCGCCGCACCCCATGTATCTTCCTATCTAGGGTTTGGCAGTAGCAGTTGTACGAGACATGCACATTTCATGTAAATTTGCAGTAAATTTGTAAATTTCCTTCCGATATTTTTTAATCTTCGTGGAGTACATACACCAGATCTACGGTTTTTTTTTTTTTTTTTTTTTTTGTCCATCCCATTTATTATCTTCGCCCTTCCTTTCTCTCTCCTCCCTAGTCGTAACTCAGATCCGGGGTCACAAAGTAGGCTCCTCTCCCTCCTCCCCCACTACGGTTCTTGCCTTGCATTTTTATCGCGAGAAGACTTCAGCCTTTCCTTCCCTCGTCGACTCGCATCGAATTGTGCCTACCCACGCTACTATTAATTGGCGCTCTCAGCAGTTGATTCCGTTTTTAATTTATTTTTGCAAATAAACTCAAAAGTCCGACCCACGTGAGATTCGAACTCCAGACATCAACGTTCAGAAGCGTTCGAGGTTACCTCTAGACCATCGGGGCGATGGAACCGGTGTGAGCATATAATATCTATCTCTATCTACGTAAACGATGGCCGGATATCATACGTTGGAATGTTGCTGCGTACGATCTACTGCTGTGTTCTGTCTTTTTCTGTGTATATGAGTGTGTACTGTTGTACGAGTACTTTACTACTGTACACGTACTGACTGTGCAGTTGCACACTGCTTTCACACCACTACTGTTGTTGTATGTTCGCAGTGCATGGGTGAATCGGTTGGCGCGTGAGGCCGCCTGTGGGCATCTCAGGAACTGCTGCTGTGAGGCACAGCAACTGCTGCTGTGATGCCCAGGATATATGCGATGTGGCTGGATGTGGATACTTTTCGCCGCACGCCATGTATCTTCCTATCTAGGGTTTGTTTTGTTCGTAGCAGTAGTTTACAATGACCCGAACTCGTCAAGATCCAAAATGTCCCCACGGCATATTTTCAGTTGTACGAGACATGCACATTCCATGTAAATTTGCAAATTTCGTTCGGATATGTTTTAATACATACACCAGATCTACGAGTAGCTGTGTGAGCATATCACATTTATCTCTATCTACGTAAACGACGGCCGGATATCATACTTTGGAATGTTGCTGCGTATGATCTAATACTGCTGTGCTGTCTTTTTCTGTGTATGAGTGTGTACTGTTGCACGAGTACTGTACTGCTGTACGTACGCGTACTGTGCAGTTGTGCACTGCTTTCACACCACTACTGTTGTTGAATGTAGTGCATGGATGGGTGAATCGGTTGGCGCGTGAGGCCGCCTGGGCATCTCAGGAACTGCTGCTGCGGCTGCTGTACTGCTGTACCGGAAACTATCATGCTTTTGCTGTAGCCTACTGCAGTAGTACCGCTACGAACAATGATAGTATTATAGTAGGTTCCTGCAGTTAAGAAATAACGTGTCGAGAAAAATGAGCTCAGATTGGCACGAACAATAGAAAAATTCGGTTAAAAAACACAGCTCACCAGTGCGGGATCGACTGTAAATCCTACAAAACATAGATAGTTAGATCGACGTCGGAAACAAAATAAGTCGTTGAGCCTGGACATCAAACTGAAGCTTCTTAACACCGGGAGCCCACACTGTACTTCAGTTATGATATCATCTACTGTAGTAGTGACATTTTTTGTGTTGTATAAGGAATGTTCCTCGCTACTACTTTTCCCTTTACACTACGTATACAGCAGCAGTTTATGCAACACAAGTTTGCTCAAGGTTTGCTCCAAAAATGATCCAAAAAGGGAAGTACGAAGCATGTGCGATCTCTTTTCAACTTGCGTTACCCCCGGGATTTCATATGACCAACATCCCGAAGGGGAACCTTGTATATACATACCATATAAACGACGTATTGTCTTGAAACAAAATGAAATAAAATAAAATTATTATAAACACGTCAGCTGTGATGATAATACGTACATGAATTACCACAAACATGACGGCGGGGGGTGTACGGTATACGGAACGGAAGCACGAAGCAAAAGCGCCGAGAACTCAGGTTTTACTGAGATATAACAATAATACTGTTGTAACATTGCGTCGTAGGTTAAATCGTATATAGTTTGGGATCAATGAGGCCACCTACTTCGATCAGCCGGAGACGCTCACCCAGGGTTACTACTCCCGCGTTGATTGTCTAGCAATCAACGCGGCACCTCGTCGCAGAGAGTAGGTACCCCGGTAAAATAAACACTTAACAAAACTGATGTCGTTGTCGACGGTACAACCTCGCTACCAACGATGGGCGGGCGGGATGGTCTGTTTTTTTTTCCTAGCCTCTTTCTACTCTGTCGTGCTGTTGTAGAGCTGCGATATCGCGCACCGACTGATACTCAATCACTGTCTCCCAGTACAACAAGGAGGCTTTTCTGAAAAGGGGATCTGCCCTGCGGGCTTCGCCTCGTTCCTGTGTCAGATTGCTGTTGTAACATTGCGTCGTAGGTTAAATCGTATATAGTTTGGGATCAATGAGGCCTCTCTGCTGCGGCATGAGATCACACCCATACTTGTTGACCTTTCTCTTATCTCAATGACGTCGCTCGTTTGACTCTTATCCTTTCTGCGGGATCTTTCTCTTCCTTATTGTCCCCAAACTCCTAGCCTAGCTGCATAAGGGTTCTGCTACCGTTGGTTGTCCCGTGGGAAAGTCGTGTACGAGTTTTCGAGCCCCTCCGACAGTGATATGGCGCTTAGGTAAGCCATTGGAGTGTGAGGCCCCCGGGAACGCGTCTAGTCGGTGTGGAGCCTTTCGAGGCGTTTCTTCGTGCGGTTCTTCCGGAACTAACATACGCTCACTTCGTCCTTGAAGGGTGACAGTCGCGGAGCTTTTATGTGGGTGGTCTCACAACACTACCTTTTCCCACATACCGCAGCCCGCAACCTATCGCCGTTACCGTTCGCTTTCGCCTGACGGATCGCGCATAACGTCTGCCACAGTCGGCATGTTCTCTACGTTTCGCTTGGTCCTCGCCCCCCCATCCCATTCGTTCCTCGTCGTTCAGAAGTGGGGAAGATGGGAACGAAATCCTACTTCTCGGTGCCTCCGCGTTAGGGTCACGTGCCATACGTTGGCGGACCTCTGCCACGCTTGCTACAGCACGGTGTACAAATGTATTTGCTATAGCAAGGAATTACGGGCACCTGAGTTGAACGGTGCACTACTCGATACATGTGTCGCTATGTACTTGAAGCCAACGTAGTTACGATGCGACTGTGACCAGACGAACCCGCCGAGAGACAAGGCGGACGTAAGGGCAATCAATTGCAACTACACTTCGGATTGACGGTCTATCAGTAGCATGTATAAAATTTCCGTACAGTTTGTACCACGTGGGTACATATAATACGTGAAACGGTTGTCGATTATATGTGAGATAGACTTGATTGGTCAATATAAGTGTCATGGGTGCAAAGGATACTGGTTCGTGTTGGCGGAACGTGCGCTTGCTTTTTGTCTGCACGTGTCTCAACTTGTTTGCGTATGCGCTCGAGAGCTCTCGTGTATACGGCATGTACTTGGCATATATATTGTTTTGCCACTACATACCGGTATATATATATATATATCCGAACTGTATATTTAAAAGATGGGATTACGTCTCGCCGCTCGCCCGTCTCGTCATAATAGTCGTCACGTGCGTGCCCCGTGCACGTTCCCCCCTTGTATGAACGCCATCGCCTTACGCTCCCGCTGTCCCMGTTACCGTTGCCCACCGCCGCTTGTCGTAGCGCGAACGCTGGCGAACTTTTAGCCCCGACTCGCCTGTGGTGTCCCGCACAGATCGCTATGCATAGCCCAGCCCCCTGTTACTCCTGCGCTACCGTCCGTCAAGTGTGGCATCCCCGTACCTATTTTTAGCGACCGGCGGCGGCGATCCTACCGTCTACCGTACGCCCCGCTTACATGTACGTGTCGTGCGATTGGAAGTTAGCCGCCATGCTACTCCCCCTACGTCATGTGTGACTGCCCTCCGGTGTCGTAGTGCTCTAACCTCTTCTGCGCTGAGAGGTCGCCGCCCCCTAGTATTGTCGTCGTCCACGCTCTCGTGACTACCCCGGCCGAGAACGCGCCTCCCTGTCCTCGCTCTCCCGAACCGTCATACGATACTCGAAACCCCACGTCGTTTCTATGCAGGCATTGTTTCCCTYTACGGTACCCTTCCTATTGTTATTCGCGGTTCTCACGCCTCTCTGTACAACCTCCGGTCGAAGGGCGCCGATGGCCGCCGCCTTGCGAAGAACGGCGAGCTGGCCCCATATGCATATATGGCACGCGCATGCCCCGTGCGGGTGGAACAGGTCCGGTTCCGCGCGGAGACAGTGCTGGCTCCCATCGTTACCCATGGGTTCCCCGACGTGTTGGGCGTCTACCGCTGTGTCATGGCGTGCTGTGCCGCCCACTATGCAAGAACGGCAATACCTAAAATAAACCGACAGCGATACAACTGCCAGATACGGCTGAGCGTATGTTGAACCCGTCGTGTATACTTGTCGGGGTTCTGGTGGCTTGTATCAGCACGGTTTCGTTCGTCGGTTCCTCAATTTGTGGCTTCTAGCCGGGACTCAACCGTTTTCGCTATGTATCTACCTACACCGTCGTGTACACAAGAACCTTGGCATAAAATCGATACTTCGTGTAGTGCGGTCTGGGGGTGCACCCTGTGCGGTCGCCCGTGCCGGTCGGGGGTTAAACCCTGCTTGCCCGCAGTGGCCGTACTACCACACCGTGTGCTCGCGCGTGTCGGGGATTTAACCCTGTTTTCGTGATCGGGCGGCTATGCCCGCCACCGCCACCACACCGATCGGGGGTGTAACCCTGGAACGATCGAGTGTAACCGTCGGGGTGGCATCCTATATAGACTGCCGTGTTATCGTTCGCAAGTCGGGGATGTAACCCTATGTGCTCGCTCGTGCGCTTTGGGGGTTGGACCCTGCGTGCTTGCTGTGGCCGTAGTGCCAGACAGCCGTCGACGCAACGATAGACAGGGCCGGGGGCGAAACTCTTGTAAGTCCGTACGTCTTTGGCGGGGTCAACTCCTGTATCGTTTCGTATTATCGTATTGTCGATGTTATCAAATCGGCGAGGGTATTCACCTAATATGTGCTACTTACTGTGCCTACTCCCTACCACATCCCGGCCATCAGGGGATTCAACCCGTTGCACTCGACCGTGTTCGTCGGGGATTAAACCCTGCTTGCTTGCTGTGGCCGTACTGCCGAGCAGCCGTCGCTCGTTTGTCCCGTCGGGGGTTAAACCCCGCGGGCGCGGTTAGGCCGTCACGCCCGGCCGCCGCTATCGAATTCGTCGGGGGTGTATGATAGCCCTTACATCGTCATGTATACGCGTCGAGCCTGGTATCTTATGTATACTGCCGTAAGTCTGCTATTCGTAGTAATGTATATACTACCGCATACCAGGTATACCGTAAATAGTGAGCGCTGACCACAAACCTCTCAGCAGAGAACCTTTACGTAGCGGTACTGCTGTACTGCAGTATAAACTCCGAACGAAATACACCAGGGCCGAATTCGGCCCACAGCTCTCAGGAGTGTTTCGGACATGATGTCGTATCGCGCGGCCCGTGCTGCTGCAGCTACGTCTACCTCCCGGCTAGGCGAAGGGTAAACCCTGTATGTATACCGACATACCGATACGTGGACGCTGAAACCTCGCGAGGGGTGGCCTTTACGCTGTGGTATTGAGTAAAATTCATTGAAACTTCGTCAGCTGTGGGTTTGACCGATGGAATGGTTAATCCTCAACTTCGCCCGCTGCGTGGTATCGGGCGTGCTTGTTCGTTAAAAATCCATTGGACGATAAAACCCGCTCTCGCATAAAAATACGGCCGGTACTTCTTTTAACTATGTACTCTACGCCCCGGTGAAACGAGGGTACGCACAGCCCTATCTGTACACCGTCGTACCGATTCTGTGGCCTCTCTATGCTGTGCTATTTTGGTACCGTTATTACAAGTGTGTTCGCTATGAGTTCGACCGATTGGTTGCAAGTACGCCCGCTGTGAGTTTGACCGATTGAATGGTTGATACTCGATTTTTCCCCGCTGCGTGGTACTTTGGGCGAGCTTGTTATATACCTGGTATCCCCTTATAGTCGACGATAGGGACGTGACGACGTTGTCGTTGTTGTTCCTGTTCTCATACTAACTCATTTACCAAGTCTTAGAGTCCGTGGTCACAGGACAGGCTCCAAAGTCTGGGGACGAAGCGTACCGCGGGAAATACATACCAGGTATATAACATGCACCGAATCAATTTTTAATAGTCGTGACGCAAAACAGTCAGCTACACACCATATATACCTGAACCACGTCGTACATTTTCTATAACCACCACTTTTTACCTTTTGCCTTTCCAACTCCGTGGACAAGCCGTGGTCACAGATGGCTTCCCTTCTCTCCGGCTCTTGCCTTCATTTTTGTTTATCTCGCACAGGGTTCCACATTCCCCCTGCTCGTCGATTTTCATCGAATTAGCAAACTCACGCTCTCGCGCTTTCCGCGATGAGAAAAGGCAAAGAAACGGATTTGAACGCCCGACCTCATATCGTTATAGCCGGCCGGGGTTGAACCGTATGTGCTCGCTCGTGCCGGGGTTGAACCGTGTGTGCTCGCTCGTGCCGGGGTTGAACCGTATGTGCTCGCTCGTGCCGAGGTTGAACCGTATGCGCTCGCTCGTGCCGGGTTTGACCCGTATGTGCTCGCTTGTGCCGGGGTTGAACCGTATGTGCTCGCTCGTGCCGGGGTTGAACCGTATGTGCTCGCTCGTGCCGGGGTTGAACCGTATGTGCTCGCTCGTGCCGGGTTTGAACCGTATGTGCTCGCTTGTGCCGGGTTTGAACCGTATGTGCTCGCTTGTGCCGGGGTTGAACCGTATATGTTCGCTTGTGCCGGGTTCGAACCGTATGTGCTCGCTTGTGCCGGGTTTGAACCGTATGTGCTCGCTTGTGCCGGGTTTGAACCGTATGTGCTCGCTTGTGCCGGGGTTGAACCGTACGTGCTCGCTCGTGCCGGGGTTGAGACGTATGTGCTCGCTTTTGCCGGGCTCGCTCCTGCCGGGGTTGAACCGTATGTGCTCGCTCGTGCGCGTTGAGGGTTGAACCCGGCGTACTCGCTGTGGCCGTATTGCCAGATAGTCGTCGACGCAGGGGGGCTGGGATGTAACCCCCCGCCTCGCTCCGTATTCAAAGTAACATAATTCCTTGCTTGATATTGAATCGACGGGGGTGGACACCCCAAACGAGATCCGGTGCCTACTCCCGACTGGTAGTGGTCTGGAGATTGAACCCGTTACGCTCGACCGAATGCGTTGGGGATTAAACCCTGCTCGCTTGTCCCTTTGGGGGTTAAACCCTGCGGGTGCGCCCGGGCCGTCCTGCCCGGTCGCCGTTATCGAGGTTAAAACCCTTAGATTGTTGTATATACGCATCGAGGCTGGGGCTTTATACGTACTGCTGAGATCTGCTATGAGTGATCCAATCTGTTCCCCTACACGTGACGTATGTATGCCACCCTACCAGTACGTGTATGCTGATCACTCGCGCGGGGGTGGGTGTAAGTGTTCACTTGTTACGACGTATACAGTTGTGCGTCAGTCGTGGGTACGACCAGTTACCCTGTTGGTGCTCCGTTATGCACGCCACGACGTATATATGTTGGGTGCACTTGGTTGCAGCAACAGCAGCAGTATAAGTACCTACTCTCGAGCCTACTTTAACGACGATTTTTGTGTGGGGTGTCCGGTACTGCTGTAGCCGTGAGCCCTACACTTCGGTGGAATGAGAGATCCGTACCGTCTTGTATCCACACCGCTGTCCCGATTAAGTGGGCGTCGTTAAGCGGTGCCATTCTATACCAGATACCTGGAATGTGTATACCTGGTACTATTAGTAGTAGTTCTCTTTGTTCGTTTTCGTCGTTTTCCGAGCCTTATCAGGTATCTCTACGTACGAGCGCGTTTTAGTGTACTGCTGTAGCATTACATGTAAAATATGTACGAGCGCGCCCAGCCCTTCCACTTGTGAGCTCGACCGTTTGAAAGGTTTATAGTCGACTTCAAACGTTGTGTTGGGTGTATACTACTATACCCGTAAAATATAGTACCAGGTATATACCTGGCACTCGATAAGCACGATCCGCACTTCCCTGCAGTACGAAACATAATGGATATCAGCTGTGTGCGTCTACGGGAGGTCTGCCCCACGATTCAATTAAAGTTGCGCTGTGACTCGTGGTATGTACTATATACACTTCGAAGTAAGTACCTAACGTAATATATATGGTAGTTCGTACATATACTACCAGGCGCATTCTCGGACGCGTTTTCGACTCCGGGGCCATATCCCGCTGGAAAAAATACTCAGGCTGTAACTACTTAGTATTTGTATGGGCATTGGGTCTGGCCACCTCGGGACTGCTCCGAGAACGCGATTTTCAACAACCCCGGGATTCCACGGGATATTTTGTACGCGACCTCCCGCAGTAGCCACGACGGGATTCGAGGGGATTGTTAGTGCGGGATCCAGCCGCAGCGGTACTCCCCGGGATGGGATCCAGCCATGGCGGAGCTAAATCCGAGGGAAAGGGCCGACTGAGGCTTTAAAAATATTCCTTACGTCAACGGACACGCTCGTCGTACGTACGTATCCTGTCAAAGTCCCCATATCGGCGGAGGGGTTGCATAGCAATGCCGGGGTTTACTGCTCTATTCACGGGATTCGCAATATCCTGAATTTTGCGACGTGTTGTGCGGGAACGGGATATCATGTGTATTTGCACGGGACTCGTTTGTGCGGGAATGGGATTGATACATTTCGTGGGCGCGGGGACGGGATATAATAATTTTCGTGGGACTGGTTTGTGCGAGGTGCGGGGGCAGGATTCCACGTGATTCACGGGGCCACGGGATAATCCCGAATCCCGCCCAAAACCGCGGGGTAGCGCCCACGGGAAAACCGGAGGAATGCCCTGTGTAATACCAACCGATACCACCAATCTCGTACATATTATATCATGCACCATGAACAAGACGAATATTGGTACGGTATGTACCAGTGATGTACATACACAACGCCAGAACCGAAAAATAAATTACACGTAATTACGGGAAACGGCCTTTTGAAAACTTGCGCGTACTCACATCCACGATGAGGGGATTTTCGTACACATCCCCCCAGGGCTTAAAGAGGGGTATCCCCGGGATATATTATATATGTACGTCGTATGCATTCTGGTTTTCGCTGGAACTCCCTTTGGCCTGTTGAACACTGTATACGGCATTTCATGTTCTATATACTCATCAGGCAGTACTGCGGTACTACAGTGTGTTCCCAGCACCCAGCAGTGCCCGACGTGCAGGGCGGTGCACCGAGGCACTGCTGTGTGTTGTACATCGCGCCCGGTTTATAAGGGGCGCGGGGGCAAACGTACTTCAAATAATTACGGCCACAAAGGAAGTTACGGCGACCCCAGATTGGTTACGCGTAATTACGTTTTATCCCGTTTTGAATATCGTGCCTGGTATGTACAAGTTTCGTACACGCACGTACGAGTAGTATATACCAGGTAAAAATATTAATATTTGGTCGGAGCGGACCTTTTTTATTTTATCGTTGTTATTATTATTCATGCAAGAAAGTACATCCTCTAAAATATAGGGATCCATACATCCATTCGATGCTGTCTGCTGTCGGAGATATATGTGGCTTTTGGTATTTGGTACTTGTACGACCTTCACGCGTCATATATACCGTATATAATACCAGGTACCGGTAAATACGTATATACGTACAATATATATACTACACCCGAACGTTCCTGCATATGTACGACGGCCGTAGTATGTGATTGGTGGCGGCCCGTTTCACTTCGAACTGCGGTCGTGACGCGAATCCCGTATTCAGACCGCAAACTACCCGGAATAATCGCAAGTCTTTCCGTGTCTTGACAGTTTCGTGCGCGTATAGCTCGTCGCCGGGTCGATGTTGTTGTTATTGTTGTTGTTGCTGTTCTCTCATCAACGATCATAGCTCATGGCCACAACACATGCCTGGTATATATTTATACTGTACCAGTTACCAGGTACTGTACTGGTATGATATAAAATATAGTCTGATCACAGGACAGGCTCCAAAGCGCTACGAATGGAGTGGGAGGAGCTTATATGCTTCTCAGGGCCAGTAAATATATACGTATCATATGTACTTCATACGCCGGTAAATACAGGTGGAGTCCGCGTACGTATGCCCCAGAAGCCTACTCGTACATATACATAAATACCAGCCTATTCATAATACATACGACGAGTTGCCACCCAAAACCGGGGGGGTCGCGTAGTACGTATATCATATGATATGTGTTCGAAGGGCAACAACATGAAGTTCATCTCGTCAGACCGAAAGTAAAATACCTGGTACCAAGGAAGAGGAGAAAATGGAAATATAAAAGCCGATGCTCGACGCCGGTGCTCCAACAAGCGAGCCGAGTCTTTTACCCGGCGCGCGTGTGTGGGTGTGCGTGCGTGCTTATTTTATCCGGTTCGTGTGAGACCTGCACTGGGGTTCCTCTTACTTTCTCTCGCATCGTACCGTATCT
>MEHQ01003672.1:147327-164913 GCA_008828725.1 Saccharina japonica | reverse complement strand
ATAGCCATGGCTCCGCCGGAGGTGCTAGCTCTGCGTTTCCAATGCAAAATACATCGATAGGGTTTTAATCGAAAACGCTCCAAGCCCTTCCGACCTTTCAGACCATTCGCCCCCAAAACCGTCACAGCGTTCTCTCTCCTGCACGCGACCAGTCAACGACAAAAACGGTGCATTGCAATAGCCTTCTTTCATTGACACGGCCTCTGCTTATACACGCCTCATTTCATTTTCGTTTCCGCCACGCGCCCCCAAGCTAAACCCCATATCCCATATCCAGTCTCCACTGCTCTTTTTTGCAGTACGTTCGGTACGTTCCACGTCTACACTTATGCTCACACATACATTTTCCACTTACATTTTCGCGATACGCACTAAATATTTTTGACGTAACGTGCTCTAAAATATTTTCCGATACGTCGTACCTGTAGTTTTGCCGCCGTGAAGTTTTGCCGTCGTGTGCTCTAAAATATTACGTGGTAACTTCCATCCCGATACTTATTAATAGTAATTTCGCCACCATCATATTTTGCCGTCACGTTCTCTCAAATATTACGTGAAAATATTTTGTGATCACAGACGCATTTTTCAGTTTCTTATGTCGTATTTCATTTTATGTTGCATGTTCTTTCGTCTTCCAAAGTTAATGCCCACACATACATTTTCCACACACATTTTCCTAACTACAATTATGCTCACACATATCATACATTTTCCACCTACATTTTCGCGATACGTCCTACTGTAGTTTGCGATGGATCGAAGCCAACGGATCATCGCTGAGGGTTCGTTTTGCTGCGTGGGTCCCTTTGCTGCGTGTGGGGGCAAAGTGCCTGGGTTGCCCATTAACTTAAATTGCGTTTATTGTCATGTGAATGCACCTTTTGGCTCCATATAATCCAAGTGTACCATGTTGGATCGTCCCGCACCGGGTGCGTTGCATACTGACATGTGATCGTTTTTTTCGTTTGGTTCGTTCGTCGTTGTTTATGAGCTAGGTGGGTGCGCTGAGTATGGTGTTTTGTCGGTCGTCGTTCGTGAGAGTTGCCTTCTTTACACGATCTGTCACTGTAGCATATGCTTGGGTTCTTTCTACGATATCCGTTTGTTTCATACGGTTCTACGCGGTTGTGTTGAGGATGGTATTTGATAGGGTACTAGCCAAACACAGGTAGGTATACCTGCGCACTTTGAGCCATTCACAGGTACACTGCGTAATGTACACCGGAAACGGCTTCCGGGCCCGCCTGATATTGGGCCTGCGCTCCATTGTACCTACAAAAGGCTCAAAGCGCGCAGGTACGCCTATTATAGGCTACTCAATGTGCGTATCACCTATTTTTGGCTTCAACTGTACCTATAAATGACTCGAACGATCACTTTTTAGCAACTGAAATATAGACAGACGACCACACATTCACCCACGTTTGCTACGTATGGAATGTTGTTCCGGACCGAGCCAACGGCTGTGTAACTTAGACCCCCTCGTAACCGTATGGTATTGATCTGTACACGTATACATATAACAAAGTTTCTCCTACTATATACTGCACTACAGTATGTATATTGTACTTTCAGCATAACGGCATGGAAACACTCTTCATTGTTGTTTCTCCGCATCGTATATATGTGTGTGCGTAGGAGAGCTGTCGTACGGAATACGTACGCATTGATCGCGATACGATTTCTGGCTTGTAGGTAATGCGTGATAACTCCGCAGTGTCAGCGGTTGTACTCGTACGGTCGGCTGGTTGACAGGCAGTCCCGGCATCTGATGTAGCCGTCTGTCTATATTTCAGTTGCCAAAAAGTGATCGTTCGAATCATTTACAGGTACAGTTGAAGCCAAAAATAGGTGATACGCACATTGAGTAGCCGATAATAGATGTACCTGCGCACTTTGAGCCGTTTGTAGGTACAATGAAGCGCAGGCCCAATATGAGGCGGGCCCGGAAGCCGTTTCCGGTGTACATCAGGGTTCGAATTAGTTGGTGAAACGTGCGCAATTGCACCAAATTTATGAAATATCAGCTTTTGCGCACCACAAAAAACTGTAGATGTGCGGCTTTCCGCACATGTGGTTTAGGCCCCCGCACACGTTTTGGCCGCAGGCCAAAAAATTGTGCGGGTCCATTTCGCCGTAGGCGAAAAACAAATTTGGGGTCTATTTTCGCCGCAGGCGAAACATTTTTGGGTCTCTTTTCGCCGCAGGCGAAAATTTTTTGGGTCTGTTTTCGCCGCAGGCGAAAATTTTTTTAGGCCTTTTTCTTGTGATTTATTCTACAATTTCCTGCCGAATTTGTTTGTGGCTTTCTTTTTCGAGGGGACTGAGTTCAAATTTGTATGTCCGTGGATGAAACAAGGCTTGAAAGGGTCGCAAATACAGAGGAACACGCGTTTGTGGTTTCAACCTGGCATCTATATACTACGTATCTACGATATTACGATATATATATATTTATATTCTTCTCCCTCTTTCGTGAAATTAATTAATTATACACTCACTACATAGTATTCTTCTCCCCCTGTCGTGAAATTAATTAATTAAGCTCCCCCTTTCGTATACATACTATACGATATATATCGTACGTACATATAAAAAAAAAAATGTACGTACGAGTCGTACGTATGGGGTATGAGGAAACAAAACGCTTTAATAAGTAACCCCGTGATAATCATGCCTGGGCGATTCATGGAAACCCTTGGTCCCCAGCCTCCAATATTCCGGATTCCGGAGGGCACAGAGCACAGAGAGACAAGGACACCTGTTGTATAGCACCTGTTGTATAGTATGTGAGATGGCGAAGGCGAGTTTGCAGGGTGCTAGTGGAAAATTGCGGTGATAACGGGGCGAATAAATTGATTTCAACATGTTGATGATTCCTCAGAGTTGACCTGCGCGCTGACATCCATTGCAGTTATGTGGAGCAGGTTCTGTCTATGCTTGTCTGTGTGTTGTTTGCAAGACGAGCGAATGAGACGCACATTTTGAGTATATTTACGCACATACGTCCAAAATTTTCGCCTCCGGCGGCCCTCCGGGGGCCCTCCCGGGGGCCCTCCCGGGGGGCCCTCCGGGGGCCCTCCGGGGGCCCCTGCGGGGAGCGCACCTCGCCTCCGGCTCGGTGTGCGCTACGCGCACATCCAAATATGCCCGATGTGCGCTACGCGCACATCTTGCTGGAGCACTAATTCGAACCCTGGTGTACATTACGCAGTGTACCTATTAATGGCTCAAAGTACGTAGGTGTACCTATTTTTGGCTCATATCATTTTTGATAGATAAAAAATAAAAAATAAAAAACAACAGGTGTGGGATCGAGGATTTCGTCGAAACTCATCTCTGCTCGTAGCTGTGTGTAATGTCACAAAGCCTGTCGCTGTAGTATGTGTGTCGATTGTTGGGCGCTGTGTTTTTCGTATGAGTTGAGTTGTTGGTTTTTTCGAGGCACGTGGAAGTTGCCTTCTTTAGACGACCTGTCACTCTGTAGCATGTGCATGGGTTCTTCAGAGTGATATTCGTTTGTTTCATACGCGTATAAAGTTGAGTTATTGGTGTTTAGGTGGTTGCGTTGAGTACGGTTTGGGTTATATGTCAAACGACAGGTCACTCTAATATGTGTGTCGATTGCTTGCACGCTGTTTGTGTTGCATGGGTTGAGTTGTGTGCTTTTCGAGGCGCGTTGCCTTCTATTCGAATAGCGCACGCCGTTGGATCTTGTGGGGAGTTGACTTCTTCAAACAGTCAGGGTGAGGTGTTGATTAGTAGGTGGGTGCGTTGAGTGAGATTTGCGCTTTGTCGGGCGTAGTTGGTGGGGAGCTCTCTTCTTCAAACGACCTGCCTCTGTCATATGCCTAGGGATCTTCGGACACTGTTTGTTTCTTTCGTATAAGATCGAGTTGTTGGTTGTTTCGTGAGGCGTTGCCTTCTATTGGAATACCGCATAACGTTGGATTTTCCGGGAGAGTTGTAGGACGTTTACACATTGGCCATCACTTTATACGTTGGACATACTTTTTGGGGTGCTACTTTTTGTGGTGTTCCCTTCTGCGGTACGGCGGGTTTGGTGTGGTATTTGTATCACACAGTGTCCTGCGGCTTTGGTTTCTGAAGGTCATGCATTTTTGGCGGATATTTTGCCACAGCAATTTGCTATCAAATAAGTGATATTTATCATGACGGTGTGCCATGCGGTTATTTCATCACTGCGCCAAGAATTACATCACGGGCCAATGGGCAGCATTAACTCTGCATTTTCATTGCAATGCCCACTGCGGCCATTGCCAAATGCCTTGGACTCGCTTCATTGAGCGGGCGGCGTCAGCCGCAAAAAACTTGTAGTGGTATGTATTTCCGTGTTATGGTAGTGTTATGGAGGAGCATAGTAAATAGGACCTATGCTACACCCTGAAACCTGTATGTTTACCTGTTTTTACTAACAATATTTGGTCCTATTTACTATGGTCCTCCGTAATAGTCGTATGCTGTGATGTACCACAATGAACGGAAATGTAATAAACATCGTGCGGGCACGAACCGACGCGGGGGATGTCCGTTTTCATCCCCGGGTTGTTGTCCTGAGAGGCAACTCCCGCTGCGCGCTGGCTCCATGAACTCCAGCCAACTCAACACTCAGCCGAGGGGAAAGGGGTTTCCACACCTTACGTGGCGGTATCGACCCGAAGGAACCTCGTTTTCGTCCCCGGATTGTTGGAGTTGTAGACGTATGCAAGGATATCAAATCCATTGATGGGACACTACCATCCCCGCATGCGGCGGGACTTGACCCTTGTCCGGAGGTGCAACTCCGGCCGCACGCTGCCTCTATAAGCCCCAGCCAATCAGCAATCAGCTAATGGGGGTGGGGTCTCCACACCTTGCGAGGCGGTATCGTCTCGGGAGAGCTCCATTATCGTCCCGGTATTGTTGGATTGTAGATGTGTGGAAGGATTTCGGATCCGGGAATGGAACACTATCGTCTCCGGATGCGGCGGTACCTCGATGTTGTTCCGAGGGGCAACTCTCGCCGCGCGCTGGCTCCAGCCCCGCCCAATCAGCTATCAGCCGATGGGGATGGGGTTTCCACACCTTGCAAGGCGGTATCGAGCGAGGGAATTCCATTTTTGTCCCCGTATTGTTCGAGTTTGAGATGTATGACAGGATTTCGGATCCGAGGATGGAATACGATCGTCCCCGGGTGAGGCGGGACCTCGATGTTGTCCAGAGGGCAAACTCTCGCCGCGCGCTGGCTTCATGATTCCCAGCCCAATAAGCCGTCAGCCGTTGGAAGTGGGATTTCCACACCGTGCGGGGCGGTGTCGACCCGGGGGATCGCCTTGTTTGTCCCCGGTTGGTCGGAGTTATAGTGATAAGGAGGCATTCACGATCCCGGTAGGGGGCTCTATGTTACCCGGGTGTGGTGGAACTTTGATGGTACTATTCAGCACGAATCTTCTAGAAAAACCAGCGGCCTCTGACATGGGTCTAGTCAGCCAATCAGCTGCCGATTTCGTAATTCAAATTTTCAAGTCAGCCGTTAGGCTGGCTGGATGGCTGTCAGGGCTTCCCCGGGTTTGTGACAGGACCACGACTGTTGGCAGTGCTGAGCACGTGACGGCCAGGACTTGGCGTGACGCGAGACGTAGTGTTACGCTTATTGTGTCTCGCACTCTCTCTATACCGATGCTGCGAGGCCGGACTGAAACGCTCTGGATCGCGAGACTCACAAGACCACGACAAAAGTACTCACAGTATGCTGTGATGCAGCAATCGGAACGGATATACATGGACCATTGGTGACTAAATGTAGAGTCCAAATGGACCGTACATTGCCGTCCGTAGTCACTGTCCTTAAGATTCGGGCAACGCTCAGCGCACAACGGCCAGGACTCGGCGGGGCATGAGACCCGGCGTTCCTCTGTTTGTGGCCCCCAGCCTCCTTACCCGTGGGGCAAGGTTGGGCTGAAGCGCTCTGGATCGCGAGATCATAATTCCAGAGAGACAGACTAACAGCATTAAAAAAGATAGATATGTATTTACATACCCTCCGCGTGGCGCTGGTCCGAACAGTCGCCATGCATCAACGCAAGCCTTTCGGCCATGGCGCCGCACGATCTATCCGTTGGACCACAGAACCGACGTTATCATCTTATCGGGTATTGCCTGCCTGAAACGATCCACTCGTCGGGCGGGCATTCATGGTCCAGGGTACAGGCCAAATACAAATCTCGTCTGAACAATCAAACTTAGTTATAGGGCGCAGCAGGAGAACATAGGTCATTGCGATCGACATCGTGCGATTCTCAACGTCAAATGGCAAGATGAGACTCTTCATGCCTTTATCTGAGAGACGATGCCCCCCCCTCCCCCACCCAACGAGCGCCCTCATCAACAAATTCATGCTCGGGTAAGTCATCGTCAATGCTTCTCTCGCTCGTCCCACAACGAGTCTGTGTTAGCCTCTAAAACCCGCCCGCGACCAGGCGTCCGAGCTTGTACTAATCACATTCTAGAACACTAGAGTAGTAGCCTCTTGCCCTCCGCAAACACCCAACACACCCCCGGTCCGGCCATTTCCGGCCCCCTTTCTCACCCTTTCGCCGTTTCTCCAGGTCGTCTTGGTGCTGTCCATTGCGTCAACCAGCATGGTTCGAGCCGATATGCGGGGGAAGCTCGGCGGGCTATACAACATGTCGGAAAGCCTCGGGCGCTTTCTCGGCCCAGTCGGCTTTGCCAGCCTGTTTGCGTGGTCCATATCCCCTTCTGCTGGCCATTGGGTGAACCACCAGTTCGTGTTCGTCTTGGCTGCTGCTTCCATGACACTAGTCGCGATTTCGGCTTGGGGGACTTTCACCCCTGAAAACATGATGCCGCCTGCAGAACGTAGTGGTGGTGTGGACATCCCTGTTGTCTGCAAAGGCAATGGTGATCATAAAGAAGAGTATTCGGGTGCCATAGCCCGCTCTGGGAAAGAGTCTGATTTTGTTTAGGTTGAGGCCGAGCCGGCTCATGCGTTTTCCGATCATTCGTGTTGGTCACGATGACGCTATGATAAGGTAGGTAACGGAGAAGGAGCAGCATGTCGTCGCATGTTGATTTGTGTTTCCAGTTGCAGAATGTTCCGTCAGTGTAGTGGTAGAATTCGCCGCGAAAATGGTTTTGGCAAGGCACACCGACGCTGATAAACTGCCTGGCGTAAATAGTTTGACCATGGTCAAGTATATTGGGTACGTAGCGTTTCTATATACCTGACAGGAAACAGAGCAACGTGACTGTCTGGCGGTGGTAAAACATTGGGTATGTGTGGAGCTTCAAGATCCCGCCGTTTCGGTACGCGTCGCCACTCTCGTGGCGGAAGGAGCGGCGTAATAGAGCAGAGGGGTGGGGACTATCCTTTCTCGCCCGAACGACGCCCCTGCCTCTGATGGCGTTTAGGGCACACTTCTGCAAGAACATTTGAGACTAGCTATCTTCTTTGAATATCTCCCTTGATAACAGCGCTCAATAAGGAGATCTGCCCCAATGATATGTGTGTGTTTCCCGCATAGGCCCCTGTCTGACTAGCAAAAAGGAAATTTCTGCCAAAGCTGTCTGCCTTTCGGGCGTTAAAACTCCGCACACAAACACATCATTGTCACGAATTTAGCCCCAAGAGAGAAATACGCATGATGTGCTTATTTCGCCAACGCTCACGAGCTTGAAACTTCCACACGTACCGTTTGCTAAGTAAGCATGTTCGAGCGTTTCGGTACTTGCTTGTAGCGCCGCCGTGCGCATGAGAAAACTCTTGTTTAAAACTATCAGTGAACGATTTAGACCCGTAGTCGACTGTGGCGATACTGTAATCCAGTGCAAGAATGCTAACGTTAACACGATCGAGGACACAATCTAGAAGGTAACCTCCTTTAGTTGGAAGTCTCCTGTGCCGGACACTCCAAGAAAGATAAAACTCGAAAAACACAAGGAGAGGGTGTCCACGGTGATGTTTGCCGCGAGCTGGATACACCAGAGAGGGGTACCCCGGTGATGTTTGACGCCCGTCGGGTATATCAGAAATGGGTATCCTGGTGATGTTCGTCGCCCCGTATGATACGCCAGAAAGGGATACACCAGCGATATTTGTGGCGCGCTGACAGGGTACCAGAAGCAAACAGCCTCGCTCGGTGTTCTGCTCGTATTGGCAGCTCAATGTGCAGTAAAGTCCGTGCGTGTTTGTAGGCGAACTAACGGCCTCCGCAAACGCAGTATCAAACAAAACAGGGTTTAGTCGTAGATACTATGGAGCATATCTGCATTGGGGATTAGGGGAGAGTATGGATAGTTTGCTCTACTAAGGGATCTGCACCCATCACTCTGACAGGGGATGGGGGATTATATATCCAACCTGGGTGGCTCTGACTCATGCTGTCTCTATGGCTGGAAACATGGGGTTTCCACACCGTGCGGCGTGGTAACGACCCGGCAGACCGTCGTTTTCGTCCCCGGTATGTGTTGCAGTTGAAGATGTACGGGAGGATTCATGATCCGCGGGTAGGACCCTCTCGTGCTGGCTCGTGCTTCTTCTACGGTATGGCTGGAAATGTTTCCGTTCCGTACCAGTCTTGTACGAAATGTCAGCAGCCTCCGGTGTAGATTTTGGTGAGGGGTTGTCGTATTCTTTAACTCGGAATTCAAAGCCAGCGGCAACAATGGCTCTGTCTGCATCCGGAGGACGGGTGGGTCACTATATATCCACCCTGGGAGGCTCTGGCTCATTTTGTTTCTCATTGGGCTGGAAACATGGGGTTTCTACACCGTGCGGCGCGGTATAGACCCGGGAATCACCGCCTTTGTCCACGGTGAATGTTGGAAAGTGTAAGTCTACGGGAGGATCCGTGATCCCGGAATAAGATCCTATCGTTTCCTTGTGGCGCTGGCTCATGCTTGCGCTATGGTTAGGATAATTTCCGGCCCGTACCGATACTGTACGAAAAGCCAGCAGCCTCCGGTATGGGTTTTGGCTAAGGGTTACGGTGCTCTTAGATTTGGAAGGTAACGCCAGCGGCAACATTAGCTCTGTCTGCGGCCCGGAGCGGCCTCCGGGTGTGGCTCGGGCATCGCCTCGAGATTGTCGACTGCTGCTGGGTGAAAATCGGAACGCCGGGTATTTGAGCGACAATTCATTGTTGCTGCTAAAGGAGCATGTCATGAAGGGCCACCTTGTTACTGTAGTACTGTACCATGCTTTCTGTCGCCCTAGAAAATAGGAACGAACACATACATACATACATCGTACATACAGTACGTAAGCTCAGATTACGTGCACTACAGTAGTAACCATCTGAGAACGGTACTTTTTTTGTGGGTTCTGCCGATGGCTTTACTGAAAGAACCAAGGCGACAATTCACACGCCGGTTGTGTCCAACAATGCCCTGAGTGAAAATGAAAATTCGCGTTCGCGTCGATCTTTATATTTTTCAGTTTTGCTTTAGTTATAGCCTTGAAAGGCTATTTTTGGTGAGGATTTCAAATGGTCAATTTTCAATATATTTATTTTCGGCTGGCTCAGGAAACCACATTCTAGACCCGATATTGAAAATGTGTCCCCGGAGGATTGTGGTGACAAGCTATACGATCATCATACAAGTTGTATTGTAGTAAAATATCCATTTTTGATGGCGCTGAAATTTTTTCCGTTTTCGGTTTTTTTCCTTACTGACAGTAAGGAATTAACCCCAAAACGGAAACTTTTTCAGCGCCATCAAAAATGGATATTTTACTACAATACAACTTGTATGATGATCGTATAGCTAATCACCACAATCCTCCGGGAACACATTTTCAATATCGGGTCTAGAATATGGTTTCCTGAGACAGCCGAAATCAAATATATTGAAAATTGGCCATTTGCAATCCTTACCGAAAATAGCCTTTCAAGGCTATAACTAAAGCAAAACTGAAAAATATAAAGATCGACGCGAACGCGAATTTTCATTTTCACTCAGGGCATTGTTGGACACAACCGGCGTGTGAATTGTCGCCTTGGTTCTTTCAGTACAGCCATCGGCAGAACCCACAAAAAAAAGTACCGTTCTCAGATGGTTACTACTGTAGTTTTCATGCCGCGCAGGGGTCGGCACGACGACGATAATGCCAACCGATAATTGCTACGCATTTCAAAAATACCCGTTCAGCCACATCGTACACAATACAACAGCAGCAGCAGCAGCAGCAGCAGCAGCGGTACAATAAACAGCAGTTTCGAACCATCGACGCGTCACACTTAAGCCTTTTCGACAGCCCGGTGTTTTCGTACTCGTCTGTACATATATACAAATGTGTGTGCATTGTTCACCAAGATATACATGCAACTATGTGAAAGGTTTTGCATACATGTTTAACGTCGAGGTCGAACTTCGTCCTGTCACACAGCAAGCATTACACAGCAGTACTGGCAGTAGATAGGGACGATCATAATAACGATGCGCCCCCTGTTCAACTTGTTGTGACACCCCCCGGATCTCAAGTTCACCACATGATGAAGGAGAGCCTTGACATACATACCAGTGTATGATATTTAGTATTACATCTACATGCTGGTCGTCCGGGTGGGCTAGTGGCAACATCGAATGCTGCTCGATATAGTAGATTATTTCGGGAGTTCGAATCACAAGTGGGTCAGACGTTGGAGCTTATTTTCAAACACAAACAAAACGCTGAGAGCGCCTAGCAGCGTGGCCAGGTGCAACTCGATTGGAGTCGACGAGGAAAAAGAAGGTCTGAAGTTTTCTCGCGTTATAAATTCAAGGCATGGAACCGTAGTGGGGAGGAGGGGAAATCGTCTATTTTGTGTCCTCGGAGACAGAAAGGAAGGGCGAAGATAATAAATGCGATGGGGGAAAAAGGAGGAAAACAAATGAAAACAGCAACCAAATAGAAAAATAGGACACAAACAAGGTTAGTCAGCTGACGACGCCCGCATCATTAGGGCGAGTCGAAGACATTGACAGATAGTGGACACGCGTAACACATCAACCAACACGGAGTGAGCAACGTTTTTTTTTTCTTCACATGTTTTCATTTTCACAGCAATTTGTATTCCGCTGAAACGTTCTGTGATCACACGGCGCTCCCATTTGTTTCTTTTATTTGGCAAGCCTCATGCCGTAGAACACAAACCATGATACTGTGCTTTCTGCGTTTTGTGGCGATTGCGGCGATGACATAGTTCGCCGGAGGTTGGTAGTTGCGTACGGCTTCTTGGCACAGCTGCTGGTACGTCTGTGGGAAAGGGAAGGCTGTCCACATGTTCGTTTATGCTCCCGTCCCGGGAACTCGCCTGCTCCTGGCTGTCCTCAACATCAACGGAGGGCGGTATTTGGAGTTGCCGGCTTGCAAGTGGCGATGTTGCGGTCCCAGCGCCTTGCGTCCCGGAGCTACAGTAGCACCACGACTAGCAGTGCCTTGCGTCGCAGCATCAGCACCGCCACCAATACCATCCATCGCGCAGTGTGCGTGAGAATACCCGAGCAGCGCCCGGTTGTCCTTGGTGTTGGTAGTGAAGTGAACGAGTGGCGATGTGGCGGTTCGGTATATCGCACATCTGCACGCTCAATGCGTGATCGGTGTCGTCGTGGTCGTATGCTGCAGATCTCATATATTAAGATTGTACACACAAACTCGGGTGGGGCGAGAGCGCTGAAACCACAGCTGCCTTCAAAATAGCATGGGATGCGAGGGATGATGCCCGACGACCCATGCGTAATAAGAGGGACAAAATTGCGTGGAAGACGCTGAGGACGGCGTGCGCGAATCTACGAGGGGTAATTGACGCAGGATTACTTGCCTACTTCCAAGAGTATCTTGCTGAAACAGAGAGACGCCTCGCCGCCAACGACCAGCGGGGTTTCTACAAGCACCTGAAGCGCACGGTGGGGTTGGACGGTCGAAAAGCGAGAAGCGAGCAGTTCATCATGGACGAGGATGGCACGCTACTAAGGGACAAGGTGCGCATTCTTGAACGATGGGCGGGGCTTTTTGGCTCTCTCCTCACCGTGAAATCGCCTAATCTTGACCCAACGATCAGCGTTCTATTTCCACAACGACCGTTGGTACCATCGCTTCGAGATGAACCGACCATAGATGACATGATCGCGGTAGTTCGGGGTATGCTAAACTGGAAAGCGGTGGGACCAGATTCCCTTCCGACCGAGTTACTGAAACTGGACCACCCCGAATTCATCCGGTACTTACACAACTTGCTTGCCAATGTGTGGAGAACGGGTAACGTCCCCCATCAATGAAAAGATGCGACCATTAAGGTCTTTAATAAAAAGAAGGATCGATCCGATTGCAACAACTACCGAGGGATTTCGCTTGTTGCTCACTCAGGCAAAGTATTGCTGAAAATGGTCGCGTCACGTCTCAGCAATTAATGCGAGGCCGGAGGGATACTCCCCGAGGAGCAGTGCGGCTTTCGCCTAGCACGATCAGCAGTCGACATGGTGCTTGTTGTCGTGCGTCGACTGCACGAATTCGGACGAGACAAACAAATCCCCCTGTACATGTGCTTCATTGACCTGGAGAAGGCTTATGGCGCCGTCGACCGAGAGTTGTTGTGGGTGGTGCTCGCACGCTTCGGCATACCAGAGAAGATGCTAACCGTTATCCGCCTATTCCAAAAAGGCGTGCGAGCTCGCGTGCGTACGGATGACGGCGAGCACTCTGAATGGTTCGATGTCACTCAGGGCCTGCGGCAAGGATGTATGATGTCACTGCTTCTTCTGTTAAATGTCTTCTTCGCTGCTGTGATAGACGCCGTGCTGATACCCTTCAGTGAGGAGCCAGTCATCTTGAGGGACCTGGTTCACCTAGAGGAGAACCTCGGGGGGGACGGAGTGAAGAAGGACCCACTAGCACGTGTACGGAGGGCAGTATGGGGTATACTGTACGCCGACGATGCAGGTATTGTGTCTAAGTCGGCGGAAGGGCTTGCGAAGATGATGAACCGTTATCGTGACCGTTTTCGAAGCAGGTGGTATCACCGTATCCGAAACGAAAAGGGAGAGTATGCTGCTGCGGACACAAAACCAGGCACTCTGAACCTCACCGCGCGTCATCGAAGCAGCGGGCCAAAGGTATAAACAGACGATGTAGTTTTGGTACCTTGGTAGCCTTGTCGTCGCAAGCGCGGACATTGTGCCAGGGATCAAACGACGCATCCGACTTGCAAGGGTATGCTACAATCGGTTCACGCTGGAGCTGTACGATAAGGAGGAAGCCCCGTTCACTCTGAAGGTGCGCATGCTAAAGGCCGAGGTGATGGAGACACTTCTGTACGGGTGTATGACGTGGACTCTTGGCCAGGAGCACGTCGCTGAGCTTCGAACGCCACACCACAAGTTCCTCTTACGGATCATTGGTTTCCAGCGCCTACAACGCACCTACCATCTCACGTCGTACGCCAAGGCTCTCCAGAAGGCACAATGCGAAAGCGTTGAGACGACCATCCGCAAACGACGCCTCCTCTTTGCGGGGGGCGTACAGCGCACGACCTATGAGCGGCTGACCAGGCGGGTGGTTTTTAGGACGGTCGTCGGTGGGACGAACCCGGGACCTGGCCGACAAGAAAATAACTGGGCCCAATGTCTAGCAACTGACCTCAGGGTTTTTCGAGCGACAGAGGGCTCCACAGAAAGATCCCCTTTACTGTTCGGAGCAGAGACGGTACTATGGCCGAGGGCGGCTAAGAAGAGTGGGGTGTGGTATCGGGGGGTCGTTGAGGCGGCGGACCATTTCATGGCGAGGTGGCACAGGGCCGAAGCGGAGAGGAGCTGACTATGGCATGCATCTGCGGACGCCAAATGAGGTGATAAGGGGGGCGGCGGCCATACTGATACAGCTGTCGACGAATGAAGAAACGAAATGGTAGATCGTGCGGCAAGGTATCGGCTCGCCGAGCCATTGCATTGTAGTATTTGTTAATTTTGTTAGTTTGTTTCTTGTTGAGTTGTTCACTGGGGGGGCGCGGCAGAGGTAGTACCGGCTCTTGACACCGTTTTTTTGTGAGAGTAGGAAGGAGATGGCAGAAGGTGTGACATGGCCCCCGTATCGGTTTTGTAGCAGAGAAGATAACTTGTTATCGTCATCGCCTTGAAAACGACTGTTCTCTTTTCCTTTCTCGTGACTTCTTTCTTGCTTTTTGCCTTCTTCCTCCTTTTGTTACAGCCCTATGCCGGTGTTTTCATCTTTATCGTGTTGCCTCGCCCGTGCAGCAGTTATCTATTCCTCTTGGGCACGTGTGCTTTTCTTCTAGGGGCGCTTCTGTCCCCCTGCGTCATTTGTATTATGTTTCATTTCAGAATTCGTATTTTTCTTTATTGTCTTTTTGGTCTTATTTGATGGTCGGCTCGTGTCGTTGTGTTCTCGTACCCGGTACGTTGGCATCTCACTTTCTTTGCCTATTCGATTACGGATATTTTGTTTTGTTTTTTCTCCGGTACCTTACGCATCTCACTTGCTTTACCCATTAATTTGCGGTTATTTTGTTTGGGTTTTTCTCTGTTTCACAGCCTGTGACCACATAATTTGTATCTCTCTAAGACTGGGAATCAGGACAGGCACGGGGTGTAATGATGTGGTTGAGTACAAAGAACGGGTTTGATGTGAAGACAACAACAACAACAACAACAACAACAACAACAACAACAACAACAACAACTGTGACCACATAATTTGTATCTCTCTAGGATTAGGAATCAGGACAGGCACTGGGTGTACTTATGATGTGTTTGAGTAGAAAGAACGGGTTTAATGTGAAGACAACACACACTGGTCTTCATATAGAAAATAATATAGATACCCCTCATACGAACCAGTAGAAGGGTGAAGGTCTATCGACACCCATGATGCAAACCAAAATAATGGTGCAAGGTCTATCGACACCCATGGTCCGAACCAGCGTAATGGTGCAAGGTCTATCGACACCCACCCATGGTCCGAGCCGATGTAATGGTGCAAAATATATCGACATCCATTGTCCGAACCAATAGAAGGGTGCAAGGTGTATCGACACCCATAGTCCAAACCAATGCAATAGAATGGTGCAAGATATATCGATGCCTTTCGTCCGAACCAGTACAAAAACGGAGTGTCTACGATACCGATACCAAATACGCGAACCAATACAATAGCAGAATGTCTACCTATACCTATCTGTAGAAGCAATATATTTCGTGAAACAGCTATCGATACCTATCGTGCAAACCGATAAGATTATTACCTAACTAAATATATATCGATGCCTATCGGCACAAACAATTTGTTTCGTGACTTGTGACTCGACTATCGATATGTATCGGACGTTCCTATATGTTGCGTTTCTCTGTGCCGATATCCTATTGCCCGAACAGTACCATCCTCGAAAAGTTTCAACATACCTACCACTTATTTTTCCAAATACGTTAACATCAATACATACCATAGGCTATTGACCGAACAGTAGATCAGTGAACGTACCTGTCGATATCCAATATCCATTGCTGGAAACAATAGGTTCCACAAAGTGCCAATCGATACCTATCACAAGCAACAATATAGGCCTCCTACTGGAATAGGATTCCTATCGACCGCCTATTTACCTCAAACCTATTGCCCAGGGGGTGATATCGTATATACGTAATACGTATATAAGAGAGTAGGAGTGGGGGTCGTTTTCGGAGAGGATCCTCGCTCCCTGGTTATATACTCGTAGCGTTCTGGGTTGTTTGAATCTATCACCGAACGTAAACCTTTTTATGAGGACCATCCATGATGGCAGGTCTCGTAGACCGGACGTTGGTCAAAATATCTTCATGGTCGGCATTATTTGTGATCAGAGGTTGTCTATGTCGATGACGTAGTATATTCTGTCCGATTGTTTTTGTTTTTTCAACTGCAGCAATGCAGCAGCAGTCCATCTATTGCGGGGGGCCATCCTCCTCTTCGTGTTGCTTCGTCCGTGAAGCAGTTACTTGAAGTGTGTAGTTATCTATTCCTCTTGGGCACGTGCGCTTTCCTTCTACGTAGGGGCGCTTCTGTCTCCCTGCGTCAATTGTATTCTGTTTCGTTTCATAATTCGTTCGTTTTTTAAAAAATCTTTTTGTTCTTCTGTTTTTGTTCGGCTCGTGTAGTTGTGTTCTCGTACCCGGTACGTTAGCATCTCACTTGCTTTACCCGTTCACTTGTGTTTGTTTTGGGTTGGTTTTTCTCTGTTTCACAGCCTGTGGCCACATAATTTGTATCTCTCAGGTTTGATATGAAGACAAAACACACACATAGTAAATGAGACATACGGTGCACACCAAAACCTATGTATTTCCCTATTTTGAATAACAATATTTTTTTCCTATTCGAGGGTGGTCGAAATTTTTGTTCGACACCTCACCTCGAGTTGTTCAACTTTTACGTTTTGACAGGGGGGGAGGGGTACCTGAGACAATCAACCCCCTCCCCCTCCGCCTATACAATACCTATATAAAACTGAACACAGGGGACGGTAGAGCCCCCCCCCCCCCCCCCCCCCCCGGCTTTTTTTCTTTTTTTGTTTTTGGGGGGGGGGGGGGGGGTACCTGAGACAATCAACCCCCTCCCCCTCCGCCTATACAATACCTATATAAAACTGAACACAGGGGACGGTAGAGCCCCCCCCCCCCCCCGCCCTGCTTGATACAAGGCCTTCCATACTACTACAATCCCAGGGGCGGCCGCAGGCCTATGAGCTGCAGCTGCGTAGAGGCAGCGACTGCAGCAGGAGAGTCGAGGGAGAGTAGTGAGCGGTACAAAGGGGCTATGCGCTCGATCGAAGGTGGACCAGAAGGTCCCGAAGAGCCGTGGGATCCACAGGCTTGGATGGATAAGCACTGCCTGAAGAAGGTCGCGACGGACGGGGACATCACGTGGGTTTGTCACTGTGGAAAAGACTTTGGCGACGGCAACCTTGTCGATGCTGGACGGCGCGCACGAAGAAAAGGCGCTTTGATTTAGTGGAGTGACTCGCGTAATAAAAACAATTTGTGGGACTGTGGCAAACGCTCGCGGGGAATGATGTGTACAACCTTGTGGCAGTAACGAGGCTCAATGATAAGTGGCATGGAATGTCGAGTTCGTTTTTTTCTTGCTTTGGCACTCTATATTCGGTCGACAAGCTTATTTGGATAAAACATGTAGGTTTCTTCCTTACTTAGCAGATAGATCTGGATAGATCGATAGACCCCAGGTATCTTCCACACCTGTGTATACCCTTGCAGCAACGAGAACCCGTCAGGGAAACCAACCGCTGACCGCGCTTGATGCCATTGACACCTTGCCTTCCCACCTGCTTCTATAAATTTCCTGTACCAATCTGCCGGAGATGTGATGTTACTCGTACGTTATTTGACTTGATGCGAGGGTTTGCATCTCTCCGGTACTACAGTAGCTGTTACACAAAACATACACCGATACTGACCGTTACACCCTGCTGGATACACCGGATACACCACCAGTATACACGAGGTATACTCGTACACGGAAAAAAACAAAAAACGTGGTAATTTTTTTTCTTTCGGCCGCTCGGGGGGGGGGGGGGGGGG
>MEHQ01003672.1:102610-147159 GCA_008828725.1 Saccharina japonica | reverse complement strand
ATGAGTACGCCCCCCCCCCTCGCTATGGGCCATGCCAAAGCAAAAACTTTGCCGAGGCAGCGAGGGGAAGAAGGGAGGTTAGGTAGCAAAAATCGGGTATACCCGGTGTTAGGCACAGCATTATAAACATCGACACTGATTAGGAATCGTTCCACATTGAAGGGGTCTTCCACGATCAGGCACACAATGAACGCACCCGGGGTGTCCGCGCCATCCCTGCCGCGTCTCTCTACAAAACCAGTGACGTCATCCACACAGACCCAACAACAAAACTCAGGGGAAAAAACGAAAAACAAAATTATCAACAAAAAATGTTTGTCCGTTCGTCACGGGTCGATGTCGTCCGTGTTGTTGGGTTTGTGGCCAGCGTTGGGTGGTGGCCGGCGCTGGCCAATGAGATGGCGCCCTGGGGTCGTCGCGGTCACTAAAATACAATGATACCCTGTTTTGGCCACAAACCCACCGTGTATACCCGATTTTGGCCACTGCTCATTACCATAAGAAATACGAAACACTGGAAAAACTACAATTTAAGTCGAGAAAATTGGAATCATCATCATATAATAAATGCCGTAAATGTAGCTGGAGAGGGCACACGAAATAAGACTTTTGAGCCTGGAAGCTTAAAAGACGTTTCTTAACAGCGGGCCCCCACTATGTTCAAATACTTAACTGGTACATACGTACTTCGTGTACGTCATTTCCACCAGCTGTCAGGCTGATCGATTGGGTGGTTGAAAATCAACTTAGATTTGCGAGCCTAGCAAATGTGAATTATTCCACGCTGTGTCCAAACTCCGCAAACTCACCTCCTCTTGTCCCTCAGGCTAATGGGGGTACATCCAGTAGTTAATAGAACCCATCCGCGCACAAAAGTGAGATGGACATTGCTGTCTACACCGACGGCCAAAAAGGCCCGTGCATCTGAACTTTTGCGCCTGACGCACAAGTGCCGATCCAACTCTACCGCTGCACACGCCTCGCGGCGGGTGCGCAGCAGCAAGAAGGTATCAGTCAGCCTAGCCTTGCTCGCTAGAAAGACCCCCCCCCTCGCTACCCCCCCTATAAATATATTATATTTATAGGTTGGGTTGGCGTCGGTTGGCAACGACGCTGTAAAACACGCCACTCGCTGCGTGAGCTAGACAAACAGGGTGCCGTTTTTTTTGTTATTTGTTTTTGGCGGTCACCAAAGCTGGCGGTCGAGTAGATCATTTGTGCGGGGTGGAGAACCTTTGTTCCGCACAAGGGGAATGGTCGTATCACGTAGTGTTAATATGGTAAGGCGTCCGCGAGGCAGTTACATAGTAAAACCCATTGCTGTCTTCGGAAGCGGCCACACCAGAAATTAAATTAACTCATTGAAGCTGTCGTCCATATGCAAGTCCGCCTCAGAGGCGGTTCTTAGCAGGATGCAGCTCACCCTCCATGCGACTCGCCCAATACCTCACGGCGTTTCGCGCTTGGTGCAAGCAATGTCTGCCTGGTTGGTGAAAACCCAACGTGGGGGGGGGGGTTACTAAAACCAAGTGAAAAAAATGAAAATAAGGATAATTTTTTTTCCCATGTTCTTATTTCATCATGTGATCACAACGGTTGCAACGGTTTTCTATGCCGACCTCTGGGGGTGTGGTGTGTCGTTTTCTCTTTTTTCTGGACGCCCCTGTGCCTACTACGCGAAAAGCGAACTTCAATGAAGATCGACGAGCGTTGGGAAGGCTGAACCCTCTGCGCGATAAAAATGAAGGCAAGAACCGTAGTGGGGGGGGAGGGAGAGGAGCCTACTTTGTGACCCCGGACCTGAGTTACGACTATTAACCCTTGGGTAGGGAGGGAGAAAGACAGAAGTGCGAAGATATTAAATGGGATATAAAAAAAAGACGGGGTATTTTGTCGGTCTCCCTGATGGTCTATTAACTAGTGGTAACTTCGAACGCTTCTAAACGTTGATGTCTGGAGTTGGAATCTCACGTGGGTCGGACATTTTAGTTTATTTGCAAAAATAACAAAAATAAACGGAATCAACAGCTGAGAGCGCCTATTAACAGTAGCGTGGGTAGGCGCTCTTCGATGCGAGTCGACGGGAGAAGAAAAGGCTGAAGTATTCTCCTCGTGATAAAAATGCAGTAGAGTCTTCCACAGTGTTAAAAATGCAAGGCAAGAACCGTACGAAGTGGGGGAGGAGGGAGAGGAGCCTACTTTGTGATCCAGGATCTTAGTTACGACTATAATACACGTACGTACACGTAGGGAGGAGAGAGAAAAGAAGAGCGAAGATAATCAACGGAATGGTAAAAAAAATAGATAAATATAAACGGTATGCAAACAAAAACCGTTTATTTGCTTACTTTACTAACAATATTTGGTCGTATTCACGGAATCCGACGCAAGTCGACGAGGGAAGAAATGAAACCTTCTCGCGATAAAAACGCAAGGCAAGAACCGTAGTGGGAGGGGAGGGAGAAGAGCCTACTTTGTGACCCCGGATCTGAGTTACGTCCAGGAAGGAGAGAGAAAGGAAGGGCGAAGATAATAAATGGAATGGACAAAAAAAAAAACAAAAAAAAAAAATGGTCCCCCGTATTAGGTCGTACCTGGTACGTGCGCATATAAGTTTATTTATGTGTCATGCCCATTTTATTTGTTTTTGATAATTTTGCCCTTTTTCGTGGATAGCCAACAAACCTTGACACTCCACACTCCACAACTCCAGACATTCCTCGCGCAGCTTCCACCTTCGCTGTTAGGCCGCGTGTGTCGATACACCAGGTATACAACAGTCGGGGGGGCAAGTAGGCAAACTGCTACTACTACTACTACTACTACTCCTACTACTACTACTACTACTACTACTACTACTACTACTACTACTACTGTTGATACAACAAGGAGACATGCCTATCGCGCGAGAGCCCGGCGTGGGCGACTTCCCTGCTCGGACGGTGACAATCCTGTCGCTGTGTATGACGCTCAACATATACACGATGGTCAGCCTTTTCCCCTACGTCGGGTTCATGGTGCAGGACCTCCTGGGATTGGAGACAACAAACGAATCGGGTGAGAGACAACACACAGACAGGTATTAATAGATGTTGTAGGTAGTGTATACAGCTATATACGCAGATGTACGGGCTGTGTATACAGCGTGCTGAGAGCAGCTGCCTGCGGTGCCGTCTATCTAAAGCCTTACTACTACTGCATGTTGCGGAGTGTCCCTCGTACATCGTTCGAGCAGCATGCTCGCCCGGCTCTTCTTGTCACGCTTGGCTGCAGGATCACTTCGTACAATGCAAAATCCCTTGCTGGCTGGCTGTACGTCGTAGACGAAAGGCGACGGATCTCCTGCATAACTTAACCCTTTTCGAACTGCAGTCCCGTTTTGGGGACAAATTACTTAGAATGAAAGTGGTTTGTCCCCAAAATGGGACTGCAGTCCTAAAAGGGTTAACGTATTCGACAAACCAAAGAAGCCGAAAACAATAACCAGTTGATTTTGGAGTACACCTGTAATAATACGTGTGGGGACCATCGGGTGCGGGGACCGCTAGCGGGTTTTCAGGCAGCGGGACCGCCGAGCTGGGGGACCGCCAAGGGATTTTGAAAAGCGGGACCGCCATGTTAGGAGACCACCAACATGCAACTTATCCTGGCGGCGGCGCGCACGCGCCAATGCATGCCTTCGCCTCCGTCTACTTTTTGTTCCTCTTTCGTGCACCTGGATTGCTAGCAGGGTAGGTCTCGCCTGTCGTATATTGCATTGCGTTGTTTGCTCTGCTTACTGCACTGCAGTGTAGTATCTATGTGTCGCAGTTTTGTGACCACATAACTGGTATCTCTCTAGGATGAAGAATCGGCCTGCATACCGGGTGTGCTGGATGTCGACGAGTAGACAGGGAGGTTTAATGTGGAGAACACACACACTCTCGTCGGATGTTTTGCATCTGGGCGTTGTGAGGCGTACTTGACCTCAATCTGACAACTACTGATAGCTTTGTTGAGGCAACTCTCCTCTTACATCATTGTGTGTGTTGTCTTCACGTTAAACTCGCTTTTTCTACCCAACCTCGTACATCACAACTAGGAGGGATCATGTACACCAACTCATAATCATGTGTTGGTTATGATTTTTTTTGTTGATTAATTTTAATGACGTGGTGTGATTAGTGTGATTAGTTCTTGTTGATTGTTGATTATAAATCAACCAACCATGATTATATAGTTGATTATTGAACATAATCATGATAACGTAGTTGATTATTTTTGAATAGACAAGGGGCGTTTTGTGATGTAACCAAGGAAGAACCGGACCGTTGTGATCCGACAAGACAATAAGTCAAAAATTTTAAAATAACCCCCAACAAAAAAAAAAAAAAAAGGGGAAAAAAAAAACAAAATAAAAAAAAGGAAAAAAAAAAAAAAAAAAAATGGTTTTCGCTCATTTCGTCCTGTGATCACAGCGATCCGGTTTGTTTTTCACTCTGACCTTCCTACGAGTGTGGTGTCGTTTTCTTTCTTTTTTTACGCCCTTGAACCAACCGTAAAAAAAGGTTCCTCCAGCGCGCATTGCCAGAAATTAATTGATCAATGATTCTTGAATGATTAGTTGATTATTGAAATTAGTCATGACTAGTTGATAATGTTTTGATCATAAAGAGGCGTTTTGTGATGTAACCGTGAAAACCATCAACAATCAACCGATAATCGTGATTATTAATCACACCATCGTGTAGTGATCGTGTTTATATTAATAAACTAATCATGATTAAATCAACACGATTTTGACATATTAATCAACAATCAAATCAACCTCGAAAAAGAGTTGACGTACATCTCTAATCACTAATCACAACCTCTGCTGTGTCTGTCTTGATTCCTAATCCTAGAGAGATACAAACTTATGTGGTCACAGACTACTGCTGTGAGACAGAGAAAACAAAAAAAAGCGAATGAATGGGCAAGGCAAACAAAATTTTAATTTGGGCATTAGCCAAAAATAGGTATACCTACGCACTTTGATCCATTATTTATAGGTACACTGCGTAATGTACACCGGAAACGGCTTCCGGGCCCGCCTGATATTGGGCCTGCGCTCCATTGTACCTACAAATTGCTCAAAGTGCGCAGGTACGCCTATTATCGTCTACTAAATGTGCGCATCACCTATTTTTGGCTTCAACTGTACCTATAAACGGCTCAAACGATCACTTTTTGTCAACTGAAATATAGACAGACGGCCACACATTCACCCACGTTTGCTACGTATGGAATGTTGTTCTGGACCACGCCAACGGCTGTGTAACTAAGACCCCCTCGTAACCGTATGGTATAAAACTGTTGTTGTTGTTGTTGTTGTCTTCACATTAAACCCGTTCTTTCTACTCAACCACATCAGTACACCCAGTGCCTGTCCTGATTCCCAATCCTAAAGAGATACAAATTCTGTGGTCACAGACTGTGAAACAGAGAAAAACCAAACCAAAATAAACGCAAATTAATGGGTAAAGCAAGTGAGATGCGTAACGTACCGGGTACGTGAACACAGCGACACGAGCCGAACCAAAAAATAAGAACAAAAAAGACAAAATAAAACAAGTTCTGAAATGAAACAGAATACAAATGACGCAGGGAGACAGAAGCGCCCCTAGGCGAAAAGCACACGTGCCCAAGAGGAACAGATAACTGCTGCACGAGCGAGGCAACACGAAAAAAGAGAGAGACACCGGCATAGGGTGGAAACAAAGGGAGAAACAAGGCAAAAAAAGCAAGAAAGAACACACGAGAGAGGAAAAGAGAAAAATAGTTCTCAAGGCAAGCCCAAGGCGATGGTAACAACAAGTTCCTGTCTCTGCTATAAAAACTGATACGGGGACCATGTCACACCTTCTGCCATCTCATTCCCACTCTAAAAACAAAACGGTGTCAAGAGTCGATACTACCTCTGCCGCGCCCCCCCCAGTGAACACATCAACAGGAAACAAATAATAGAGTTCAAGGACTAGTCGAGCCGATATCTGGCCACACGATCTATCATTGTACACGTATATATCAAAGTTTCTCCTACTATATACTGCACTACAGTATGTATATTGTACTTTCAGCATAACGGCATGGAAACACTCTTCATTGTTGTTTCTCCGCATCGTATATATGTGTGTGCGTAGGAGGAGTGTCGTACTGAATACGTATGCATTGATGGCGATGCGATTTCTCGCTTGTAGGTAATGCGTGATAACTATGCAGTGTCAGTGGTTGGACTAGTACGGTCGGCTGGTTGACAGTCCCGGCATATGATGTGGCCGTCTTTCTATATTTCAGTTGCCAAAAAGTGATCGTTTGAGCCATTTATAGATACATTTGAAGCCAAAAATAGGCGATACGCACATTGAGTAGCCGATAATAGGTGCACCTGCGCACTTTGAGCCATTTCTAGGTACAGTGGAGCGCAGGCCCAATATCAGGCGGGTCCGGAAGCCGTTTCCGGTGCACATTACGCAGTGTACCTATAAATGGCTCAAAGTTCGTAGGTATACCTATTTTTGGCTAATGCCCTTTAAATTTAACTTCGTGAAGGCTGCGTGAAGGTATGGGAGAGAAGAGACGGTCACACCGCCCGAACTGTCGAATGCAGTCTTGATCAACCGGTGATTTGGGCACTGCTGTAGTGATAGAATTGCTGAGCTACTTGCGGTTGGGCATGCTAATGTACGTATTTTTCTGTACATTGTATTTAGCTGGCATCGTTTTTGCTCGGCTGGACACTACAATACAGCAGTAATGATCAATACTACGACTATGAAAGGCATCAAGCGTACTATTCACGAAGGTGACATGCACGTAAGCGAAGACACGGTGACACATTCATTATTTACTGTAGTGTGCGGTCGATCGGGATCTAGCGGTATTGCTCGCTTCTTGTGATTGGCCCGATTGAGGATAAGATCTTTCCCTTGGAGTCATTGGCCATATATGGAAACTTACGTGCTACGTAGACAATTTAGGAAGGCGCCCTCCCTTTCTCCCATCTGTCGCTCTGTTTTGACTTCCTCCACCACAACAAGCCTGCCATCCATATTCACACCCCCCAGCCAAAGATGGCCCACCACCCACTGCCTACACCTATGGCGAGTGGTACGTCAAGGCGTGCCATCGCCTTCAACGTGTTGCAGGGGACCGGCATCGTTGCCATCGAAAACGCCTACGCACGGAATCCGTGAAGCGGCCAAGGCACACGGGGCGAAATGTCATCCGGGTGGAGGGGGAGGAAGTACAGAGTAAGTAAGCTGAAGTCGTGGGTGATTTCTACCACGAATGAAGAGCACGTTGGCGGAAATTCCAGGACGTACGTAACCGTGGAAGCCGGCGACTTCGGTCGACGACTCAATTAATAAATAATGTTCCTGCCCCTTTTGCAGGATGCATTAATTCAATGCACCTCCATATTATATTATTCTCCCTATTTCGCTATATTAACTTATTATACCCCCCCCATACCACGAGCTCTATGGTCATATGACTACGGCCGTGCACAACATGAGTACACCCCCCCATACCACGAGCAACCAACCCGTCGTGTGGTAGATTGATTGTACGTTCGGCGGTATAGACATGACGCGGCGGATAGTGTCGCCACCCCAAATCGTACTCCCATCCAGTCGTTTTTTCGTGTGTTTGCCCGCCCACGGTGTGGCTGTCGGTGCACAACTACTTACCGTGTATAGCTATCCAATTCCTACTTCACAACGATAACACAAGAAAGGAGAGACAGCATTACCGCAATCGGCACCACATACAGGGTGGCGTCATGCCCTACTACATACCGTTTTGAAAGCCTCATCGCTGTTCGACTCGGACCCCTCAACGGAATGCTACGCATGTAGATACACCGTATGGTAGTGGCGTGACATCAGATCGGGCCATTAAGTAGTATCTCTGTGTCGTCGTTTTGTGACCACAGAACTGGTACCTTTTTAGGATGAAGAATCGGCACGGGCACTGGGTGTGCTGGATGTCGACGGGTAGAAAGGAAGTTTAATGTGAAGAACACACACACACACTGTCATGACAATGGTGTCTTAGCCGCACTACTGCAGTCCCACACTCATTCATCACATTAATGCCCTGGTCGTGACGCTACGCATTGCTTGTGGTGACCTTACCCCAATCACCGAAATCTCAAAAACTCCACTACAGGAGGACCAAATAGCTGCATCTCCAGGCATCCCCGCTGTGAAACACCAAACTCATCTAGAAATGCAAAAGCTCACACCAAATCATTATTTCAAAACTATTTAGGCTGTGTACTCCAACCTCTTTGCGGTAATCAACACGCGCCCTTTCTTACAGAAATGACCGTTTTACTGCACATCACCGTTCGTTATTATAAATATCAGAAAGTGCCCTTAATGTCAATTTGAATTATCAAGAACAAGAACCAAAAACAGTCCCAAACTACAAACTCCACTTTGATATCCCAAAATCAATCCCGAAATATTCTCACTCAACCCCGAAAGAAACTAAAACCAATTCCGAGAAAGTCAAGTTCGAATCCGAAAAACCCTAAATCAATTCCGAAACATCTAGACCTCAGCCCCTGAGGTCGCCGGCGAGAAATGAAACCTACGGTTTGACTGTCACCGGGGCTGAAAGAGGCATATATATGGCACGGATTACTCCAACGCTCTTGCTTTTTTCCTGTTTTTGGACCCCAACTAGGTTACTACGCCGGGTACGTAGCAAGTGCTTTCACGTTCGGCCGTTTCGTGAGCAGTTACTATTTGGGTAAAGTGACCGATTCTGTCGGCAGGAAACCGGTGGTCATTGCTGGCCTGCTGTCAATCGTGGTGTTCTCCCTGGCCTTCGGATTGTCTCCTACCTTCGGCTTTGCCGTTTCATCAAGGTGCGCAATATACGTACATGCGACATTCAGCCGCGGTTTGGGGGGGAGTTCAGGTGGAAACACCTTGAGGGACGTTTGGGTACCCATATCTTCTTGCTGCCGACGAATGCTACGATAGAGGTGCACCGTGATGTTTCTGCCTTATAAGGGTGGCCACTTATCACTTGAGGGGCTCAGTATACCTCACCCGAAAGCCGATTTTACAAAAAAACAAAAGTGCTACCGACCAACAAGCCCATGAGCCAGGGAAGTTTGGAACTTTAACAGAGGGAAAAATATTTGGAAGGCTTCGCATTCCAATATTCGGAAATTAGTTTCGGAAAATATGGAAATCCTAAAAATCGCGCGAACAATGTTGTTGGAAATTTTGGTGGGAAATTAGCTTGATAAGAACGGCTCTAACTAGAGCAGTTGAGTCATCCCACGGTAGGGGCGCAGCATAATTGCATGAGCTCCTCACAAGAGGAGCTGAATAGCTCCCCCCAAACATGACTTAGGAAACGTTCGCTTGCGCAACCCAACCAAACCTTCCAATGCGGTAGTCCAAAAACAAATATACCAGTAAAATAATAATAGTATAATAGTATAATAGTATAATAGTATAATAGTATAATAGTATAATAGTATAATAGTATCCGGTGGTTACTCGCGCGAGGAGCACATAACCAGTCGGAAAATATTGAGCCTAAACGTGTTACCCCTACCGTGGGATTCCTCAGTTGTATGTGCAACGTATGGGCCTCGTCTCAGGGCCACACCGTCTATGCCAACCATCACGCAGGCTTCTTATGGGCATCACAAACGGCATGGCGCCTGCCCTGAGAACCACGATGCGCGAGTCTTGCGGACAGGAACACGTTCTGCGAGGAATGACTTACTTCGGAGGTGAGGGTAGCACCCGGCGCGACTCGTTGCCGGTTCTCGTCCGATACTATCAGCAGACGCCGTTCATGGGCAGATATGTAGTTACGTTTTCGTAGACCTTCTTTCGCGTGTTTCTACGGCGGCACGGCCCCGTGGACTTGTAACCACTGCGGACTTGTCGACCAACAAGTGCATCTGTTTTACCACTCTTTGTTCTGCCGCGTTGTTGGTTAACCTTTGCTTGCGCAGGCTGCAAAGCATTCAGCCTCGTGCTCGGTACCTCGATCGGAGGCCTTCTAGCTCAGCCGGCTACCAACTACCCCAGCCTATTCTCTGATACTGGTATCCTCGCCAGGTCAGTGAATATACCAGAACACGCCTACTTTTTGGGCACGTGCGGAATGCTACCATGGTATCGTTCTTTTGCAAGAAAACAAAATTGTGGGTATCATCTACGGCACAATTGCCGAACCTCGCGCATCTGTTATCTGTGGTATTCACTTGGGGGGGGGGGGGGATCTTTCATGCGCCCCTAAACCGAACAATACTCAACCAATGTCCAGTTACGCTGGAGACACCCCTTCTTGATTCTTCCTTCCCCGTCGAGACCAAAATGGCACCTGCCTTTTTCTGTGCACTGTCACACACCCTGAATTAAGCCCCCGTATCTCGTGGATCGCGTTAAATGTTCGTCTAGGTACCCCTACCTGCTACCCAACTTGGTGGGGTCGATCGGAGCGCTCATCTTGCTGCCCCTCGTAGTGTTGTATCTGCCGGAGACGAAAGACTTTGAAATACAACGGGCCAGGGGGGAACGACAAGTAAGCAGGTGAGAGAGCCACACATGCTGTAGTACCGTAGTGTTTGCGGCGCGGTGCTTCACGGGATAGCAGTGCAGGTGGGGTGTGTTATTTGTCGCTTTACAATGTCGGGCTCGTCTGCTTCTTGCTACTGTAGTATTGATGACCAAGATGTGATCTGAGGTTCGCAGGGCGACTCGCCTGTGTTGGCGGGGCTATTGCAGTTATGACCTTGCCTGCTTTTGGACACCTTTGCCGCGGGATTGCCACCACCATGTGTGCCAGGTAGTCCGTACCGGTACGTACAACTATATCGCCTTTCAAGAACATACTGTAGTACCTTGTAGTTTCAAGCCATAATAACCTAGATACCGTGCTGCACATCCAGCGCGCGGCCTATCGAGCTTCCAACGGGGCACCCTCCCACTCTGTACGTTGGTGGCCTGTAGATATCGCTGCATCACGCTGAATGGTTGATAACTTGGGTCAGACGCGGTCCCGGGGCTGCCACTCGGTGGACGTTGATGGTGCTCAAGATCGCTTTCATATAGGAGCCAAATGCGTGGTGTCGGCTAAATATCTGACGCGTGCTTTGTACGGTAGAGGTAGCACTTTTTGGCTGGATCGTTTTCTGAACGATCGGGCTCCTTAACCCAAACTTGCTGGACTTTCATTTTTTGTGACGAAATTTGTTTCAGAGTATACTTCGGTCATGAGATTTCTCAGCCGGGCAGCACTTTTTTTTCCCTCCGAAACCATTTTTTCGGTGAGGTATGACGCTCCTTAAGTGAGGAGCTCAGAAACGACATGATGCACCTCTATCGTAGCATGCGTCATCTATACTGTACGGCCATGCTCCACGTGTCGTTTGTTTTCAGCGATGGCGAGGATGCGATTGTCGATCACGTTGCCAGGACAGCGCCAGACCTCACGGCAACCAGTGGCCGGTCCAAAGGTGCAGCGAAAGGAAGCTTAGCGTACGAGTCGATGGTGGATGACGAGGATGGGGGGGGGCTATCTCAGCGAAGGGAAGGTTCGCTTAGTCTAGAGCTGCAAGGGGCCGGTGGCAGCAAAGGAGAGGATAAGACAACCGGCTGGGGTGATCAGGGCGGTGTTCGCGCGATGAGCGAAACAATAGAGCCTGGGTTGTGGGGACCGGATGGACTACTCGCGGTACCGCACGTGAAGCTGGTCCTCTTTGTCGTGTGCTTAATGGAGGTAAGATACCGCAGTAAATTACGGCAATAGAGTAGAGCGGGTGGAGATGGCGTCACCTGCTCCTATCATATACCAGGTATCGGGCATGACCAACTGCGTACTGACCGACGTGCTTAGTGCCAAGTCCTACTCTATACTACTGAGGATGAACTTTCCGAAGTAGGCTGCGTACTCCTTAGCGGTATGCCATCTGACTATGATATCGCGTATTAATGCATTGTTGTCACAACCTCCCTCTGAATATGTTATCACTCGATACACCTGAAACTGTGTCGCGTTTGGTCGTTTGTGGTGCTGTCGACGGCGAAACGGGTGCACAAACAGGCGCTCGTTATCGGCTTCGAAGAGGCCTACCCTCTCTGGGCTCTTAGCACTCCTGAGGTCGGAGGCCTGGGCTGGGGCACGATCGAGATTGGCAAGGTGCGAACAACCAAAGAGCTGGAAATGTTTCCTGAAGGGCATATCTTGGGGTCAGCCGTTGTCCAGCAGGTACAACAGTAGCACAGTATATAGCCGTTTCAACGTCGGTTCGTCGAATTTGTGGACGGCAGATGACCCCCTGAGATACCCGTTCTCACCCGCCAGGTACAAATCGTGTGAGGTAAGGGCCTCATACGAAATAGGTCTGGACAGGTTTGAGCTAGCTCCTCAGGTGTACGGTAACCTGTGTTTGGATATTGCCGGCCTTCCCCGTCCCTTTGTCACCGGCACTTTGGCAGGTGTTTTTCGTCTCTGGCGTTATAGTGGCAGTGTTACAGCTTATCGTTTTTCCTAAAATCGTCAAAGTGGTCGGAATCACGATTTGGCAGAGGGTAGGCTGCCTGATGTGCATACCTTCCTTCGTGGCCATCCCGAATGCCAACGCGCTCAGCTGGAACGACAGCAGCCTGTTCATGGCGTCAGTGGCGACGACGACGTTCGTCTACTCCTTCCAGGGGATGGTGAGCCCACGGTAACCGCACGGTTTTCCTGTACGTCGCATGAAGCTCTGATGTACACAGGTGGCAAGGACGCCTCGCCGCGCACAATGTGGACGTAAAAGCCACATCAAGGAGACATTGAACAATGTGTCAAACCCCACCAGGTTTCCATAGCATCTTAGCTCATTACGCCTAATGATGTGCTATTGTATTCATTGCCTCCCCATACATATGAATAGGTACAGGGATGATAATATGGTAACAATCTTGTTTTTTTAGGAACTTTATCTGCTACCTGTTCGTTCCTGTGGCAACAAAAACGAAAATGGAAAACGCCCGCGACCAAGAACTGTATTTTCAGTTGTATGAGAGGCCGAGAGCCGCGGTCTTCATGGAAACTCACAGCCAAGCATCCCTACAGCAGACCTGGGGTACCATTGTCGCAACTCCCGTCTCGTCTGATCCCTCGTGGTCAAAGCACGGCTGTTGTATCTCGCAGCGAGGCTTGTGTCTCCCAGCTGCTCCAAAATGAAAATCGCTCGTCCCAGCTACGGTCTATGATAAACAAATGTAGCTTGCGCCAGCATCTCCTCCCAACTAAACCAGGGCTACGAGGCATCCCACGACCCACGGGGCCATTGTAACGTTGTCCGTGTTCAATTTAGATGCCTGCACCGCTGGTGGTATCAGTCGCCCCGTACACGTTTGGTGCTTGTACTTCTGTAAAAAACTAAACTACGAGTGCTCGTACACAACTATCTCAATTATCGTTTCGTAGATGAGGGTGATAATCGTGTGCAGATTCTGCTGCTGTCGGCGCACCTTGTGCCCGACCTAAGGAGGAGGGGCGCACGTGATATTTGACGTGGCTACTGTACTCTAATATAGGGTTCCAGGAGAACAACTGATGAGGCAAATGGTTGCGCCTTTCACAGTTGGGGCTGCCGTCCGTCCAGATTCGCCAAGCGACAGAGATGTAACGCCCAAATATCAACAAAGCAGACCAAGGATCGGCTTCGAACGCCAGCCATTTATCCACAAACAGGGCACCCCACGACAATCTCCAGCCTCTCCAGTGGTCACTGTGACCTTGGGAAACGGCCTAAAGCCGTCCGAGTGAGATAGAAGCCTTCCGCAGGGAGGTGGCAGCCTCTGACCTTCGAGGGCCCTGTAAATGACAACCAACGCGCCGCGTTTCGGCTCGCTTCTGGTACCAAACAATACGGGGTTTAGGACACCACCAGCAATCAAGCATCACAATTGAACACGGACAACGTCACACGGATCCCGTGGGTCGTGGGGTGCCTCGCAACCCTGTTTTAGTTGGGCGGGGATGCTAGCTCGAGCTCTAATATGTTTCGCCTGAGGCCGTAGCTGGAACGAGCGATTTGCAGATTTGCAGAAGCTCGGAGACACAAGCCTCGTTGCCGCATACAACCGCACGGTGCTTTGACCACCAAGGATCAGTCAAGACGGGATTTTTCGACACACGTACCGCAGGGTTGCGGTAGTGACGACCGACTGCGCGTTTCCACGAAAGCCGTGGTTCTTGGCCTCTTTAGCAGCTGAAAATTCACTTATTGGTTGCAGTCCCTTTCCATTTTGGATTTGTTACCACTGGAAAACACAGTTCTCAAATAATTTCCATGAAAAATTTAGGCGTTTCTCATATGACCAGCCCTGTATAACACGCCCACAGTGTTCAGGTTGGGGGGGGTTGACATTTGTGTACAGGCAATCGCATACAATAGTCGGGAACTGCCGTCCGCACGGGCACCAGCGTACTTTCTGCTCGTGGAATCAACACGATTAGGTAGAGGTAGGATAACCAATTTCGAAAATCGGACACTCGGGGTTCTCGCCGGCAAAACGATATCGAGCGTATTTTTCCCAGTATGTAGTGGTTGCACGGATAGCAAAAAAGGTCACGAGGTAGTCACGTCGGTATTGACGTGCGTAGGCAAGCGCAGAAAGGCATAGGTTTCCCCCATTATACCCAGTCGTTGAAGAAAACAAAGCTTGGAGGCGACCGTCCAAACTTGTAGCTGGTAGAACCGAGATCAAATTCACATAATGACGGCAAATGGCACACCTCGAACGATTCAAAGTGTCTAATGATAGTAGTCATGCATGCCGGTGTACATCTTGTGATATACATTACGTTGAGTTTCGGGCCCGTCCGAAACGTATAACACAGAGATTGTGTGAAAGTAACTGGTCCGCTTCGGTGGGGGAACGAACCGCAACTGCTGCACGTCCCGCCATGGCTCAGCACTCGCCCCCCCCCCCCCCCCCTGTATGTTGGATTAACACTGCAGATAGCATTGTACTACAGCATGTATCATGCGTATGACCAGCCCGTTTTCAGTGCAGTCCTACCGCGTCTCGACGACTGAAGCGGTGTCATCACCTTGGTCTCACCTATCGAATCTCTCGCAGTGGTGTCGCTGTACACCGGCTGCAGATAGTTTCGCATTGCCGTTGTTGGCAAGGTAGGTCCTTTCGTTCCGCCCCGACACAGATATACCATGGTTCCGGGCGATGACCGTATTGTTGGGCCCTCCTGTGCTTGTTGTAGAAACTATTTTCCTTTGATAGGTAACATCATTTCCATACAATGGCTACTTGTAGGCCGAATCTGCTGTTATTAATAGTATCATGTCTGATGTACAGTTAAAGCATCGTCTCCACACACTGGTGTAAGCACCTTTTTGAAAATAATGAAAGAGCGTTGCCACCCCGATATTCACAGATCAGACTGTGTGTGTGTGTGTGTGTTCTTCACATTAAACCTTCCTGTGCTCCAGCACGGCCCAGGCCTCGGGGACCGTAAAGTAGACCAAGATTTCCACTTCCGTGCAACTGGATCAACATCTTGTTTGAGTTCGCTGAAGACATGTTTAACACGTCAACCCCGGAAAACACTACTACTACGACAATTAAAGACATCCAGTATTCTACGGAAGCTGTCACCATGGACACAGATGTTGCTTATTGGGAGTGGCAGAGAATTCGCGACAGGTGCGCGAAAAAATAGATTTGACTCAAAGTCTCCAGTGGAAGATGTAGGATCCTCGAAATACCCACTAGTTACCAGTAGATGTTCTTTACTCTGACAACGCTGCCATCCTTTGGAATATGTGGGTATGCAGACACGCCGTCGTTCATCAGAAGATCTCAGTGTACGCTACTGGTAGATATGAAGAATATAGCAATACGTGTCGTACGTACGTAGAGGTGGGAAATTTGTTTGGAAACAATATCCCGCCAAGTAACTTGTTGAATCAAGTAACGTTCGCCCATAGGAAGGTTACTGTACAAAGTGCCCATTGCTGTAAGTATGATGAGTAGCGCAGGAGTGAACCCTTTGCGCACTACTCACACCCGCATCAGAACTGTCTACAGTTCATCGGATTACAAGCTTAAATAGGCCTAACGAGCGCCTATTTCAACAGATGCATTGTCGTCTAAACCACCCTGTGTGAGTTTCGAGCTCGTCCCACAACGACTATGTGTTAGCCTCTAAAAGCTGCACATCCGAGTGTGTACTCATCGCATTCTAGCACACTGAAGTACAAGTTTATCGCCCCACGCACACATATATCAATCCATCCCTGGTGCGGTCCGATCCGCCTCCCTTCACACCCTTTCGTTGTTTCTCCAGGTCATCTTGGTGCTGTCCGTTGCTTCCACCAGTATGGTTGAATCCGACATGAGGGGGAAGCTCGGCGGGCTCTACAACATGTCGGAAAGCCTCGGGCGCTTTCTCGGCCCAATCGGCTTTGCCACCCTGTTTGCCTGGTCCATATCCCCTTCTGCTGGCCATTGGGTGAACCATCAGTTCGTGTTCTTCGTGGCTGCTGCTTGCATGGCACTTGTCACGATTTTGGCTTGGGGGACGGTCACTCCTGAAAACATGATGAAACCTGCAGAAAGGACAGGTGGTGTGGACGACCCCGTCGTCTGCACGAGCGGTGACGATCACAAAGATGGGTCTACAATCGCCCGCGCTGGGAGGGAGTCTGATTTAGTTTAAGTTTGAAAAATGTCTTTAGTTCGACGTTAATCACGGTGTTTCTGATACACGGCTAATGCCTTTCCCCCTTGAGATTTTTTCCCTCGAGTGCAAGGACCGATGAAGGATCGATGCGTGCTGGGTATCTGCATCACACAAGTGTTGTTCGCTACGCATAGGCCGCTATCCGGCTGGTGAACGTAATTACGGCCAAGCATGTCTGCTATTCGGGCACACACATCATGACCATGAATTATGCCCCCCGAGAGAAGAATACGCATGATGTGCTTGCTGTTACGGTTTCCCAACGTTCTTGAGCTTGGAACTCCCACTATTAATCGAGCTTCGTATTAACACTTAGAACTTGTTGTCGAGCGTTTTTGCGCTTGCTTGTAGCGCTGCTTTTCGCACGTTTAGATGTAGTTTGGGCAAATAGTCATCGACTTTTAACTCGTGGTTGTCTGCGGCGACACTACGTATAAAGCGCACGGATGGTAAACGAGCGCGGACAGAATCCAGAGTTTAACCAATTTGTTAATATGGTCTACTATCTCCTGTTGTAGCGGAACGTAAAACTGTGTCAGACTCGATACAATATAGAACGCGTTCTACCGACGATGGTGCACCAGTCAACCGGGCAATCGGGGAACCTCTAGCCACGGTACGCTGCTCGTAACGGCAGCTCAATGCGTGTGTGTTTGAACATACACGAAGTGACGACGGCTTCCGGAAACGCAGAGTAACGAAAAAAACAAGATATATTGGTAGAGCGAACAAGACGTGTCTGTGTCGGGGACTGGGATGGAGCATGGTTTCCTTCGTGATCGGGGGTCCTGCACGTGGTCGCTCTTTTCAAGAAAGGCGGTATGCGCGGGAATTGACGACGGTAGAGGTGCACCCTGTTTTTTCTGAGGTGCATCGCTTGAGGAGCTATATACCTGCAGTGGTCCAAAACTGATTGTGGAGGAAAATAGAAAGCTCTACCTGATGTACAATCCCACGGCCTAGTGAAACAGTGAGAAATATCTGACGCATGCTACGATAGAGGTGCACCATGTTTTTTTGCTGAGCTCCTCGCCTAGGGAGCGTCATACCTCAACGAAAAAAGGATTTTGGAGGAAAATAAAAAGTGCTGCCGGATGAGAAATCTCATGACCGAAGTATATATACTCTGAAACATATTTCGTCACAAAAATGAAAGTCCGGCGAGTTTGGGTTAAGGAACCCGATCGTTCAGAAAACGATTCAGCCAAAATAAGGTATACCTCCTCTACCGTAGCAGGCGTCATTCTACCGTAACACAAGAATGATAGTCCGACGGTTTTGGGTGATGGAGCCCCGTCATTCAGAAACCAAAACAGCCAAAAAAAAAGGTATACCTCCCTCTATCGTAGCAAGCCGTCGAGAACGGAGCTACCACTGTGGGTCTAAAACCCACGTGGTTGGTTAGAACTGAACTAAGGACTGTATACCTAAAACTAATATGGTACACTCGTATTACAGTGAAAACAGTGCCAAAGTATCTCGAACCCGGGAGGCCTTACCGGCCAGTCCAACACCCATCTGATTTAAAAATAATAAACGAAAACGTTTACGTAACGTTTCGTGGTGGCGGTGGCTGTCGACCGGGAAATAAGGTTTATGGGTACGAAACCAGGTGTCTAAAGGCTCTACAACTTCACTGGATGATCATGGACGAAGCTGCACAAGTTCGTCTGCCCTTTTTGCGTGCCATCGCATTCGTAAGTACCCGCCCAAACCGAGGGCATGTCGCACAAAAAGCGCCATGTCGCTGCATACACCAGGCACGTTCTTCGGTAGTCTACTTCTAGAGGGTAGCGCCTTTTCCCTCTGATCAACTCCGTATTGCACCTCACCCAAACAAGCGTTTTGTTTTACGATATTGGGCGGTTGCTCGGTTTCGAGGAGACCCTCAAGGCGGAAACCTCAATTGGCCAAGCGAAGCATGCTACTTGGTACGGTGAGGGTGCGCTTGCAGTGTTCCTGGGGCGGTTTCCTCACTAGAAACGCTCTATACACCACAATAAGCACGGCTATGGAAAAAAAAACAAAATGCGTACCAGGTACGGTTTACCCGATTAACAATCAAACCCCATGGCCTGCGTTTGTACCGAAAAATAGTGGAAAGTATATAAAACGATACCTGGTACTGACTATAGTTTCTCAGTTGAGTCAGCTTGTTCTTTTTATTTTATCGCAAAGTGCTCGCACCCCTACAGTGCGTAGCACACATCAAACAGGCTGTGCCGCTGCTATCATCGTAGCATCGTAGCGACGCCCGTGAGTCCCTAATCAGCCAGTGTCCACGGTGTTTGACGACAGCTCTAACCACACTTTTCCCTGAAGACTTGCGAATCGTTTCCAAGGATATATATGTGGCGCTCCCGTTTGCCTGCGTTGTCTTAATGTACTTCTCCCCCTGAAATACTGCGCCCATATTCTACGCGTTGAACGCACGCGATGCACAAGCATACCGTACGTGTTTATTGGGTGAATCTGCTAGGAGGGCACGGTTCACAAGAAAAAACTATTTCCCCGCAATCGACACACACACTCCGCCCTCCCTCCCCGGCGCGCTGCATATTGCACCCCGTAACGCATAGCATACTGTGTACTAGCATTCGACACCATCGCATGCACAAGCATGGAGCATGCATGGGCAAGCTTGCAGAACAGTCTCGGTGTTAACTTGGTAATCCCTTGGAACGCCCTATATGGGTTCCATCAACTATCTTTTCCGTAGGCACTCACCACACTGCCCAAGCTTGTAGGCTTGCGAAGAGAATAGATCGAGGTTAACATTAGGTCACCCCTTTCAACTTGCTCAATGCCTGCTCCGCCGCCCGACACGTTACACATGGACCCCGACAAAATATTGCACGCTGTATCCTAAGCATCAAAACACTGCGCGATAGCGTGATGATATATCGACATGGGGAGAAATGCTACAAAGTCACCGGTTGACATGGTCACCCCTTTGAATGCCCAGGCATGGATCCCCTGAAATTATCATCCAAAAAACAAAACTACGAACACAAATAAAGCCTGTAATACAAAACAATTATAAAGGATGTACCAGGTAATATGCATGGTGGCACTTGCTCAAGATTATCACGGTGTTCACGTGATCGTCCCGTTGAAAGCCCTAACATGTGGGTTCCCTAGCCCGCACTCTGCATCCAATAAAAATAACCTAAAACAAATCGAATATAATCAAATAAAAGGGTTCACGTAGTATGTATGGTTACAGTCGGTTATACGTGCTAAGAGGACACGGTTCACATGGCCACCCCCCGTTCAACGGACCACAACTAGTACAGGTCCTCAGGATGTTAAAGACATGGACCCCTTAAAACAATCTGGCGCCGTTCTCTTCGTCTTTAACGGACTTCACGAGCCATGTAACCTGTATCGGTAACCTTGCTAAGAGAGCGCAGCATTCCAAGTGGCCGACCGGTTCGCAAAAGGTCCAGTACGCTGCGGGGTTTAATTCCCTGCTCCAACCCGAAGAAAACCATTCGCATACGTACAATAGCCTAATGAAAACAACACAACAACACGCCGCAAACTGCACCATAGTACGTGCCTGGGCACACATCACTAATTTTGATGTAATGAACGCAACAACCCCACTGCGCTGGATTAAACAAAAAATGCTCACTACGTGTACCAGGTGCGTACGTAAACGGCACCACTGATGCTGGCGTAAGGACGCAACAATTTCAGTGCGCGCTGAATAAACATAGTTGGTACGTTATATACAACGTACTAACTAAAATAAACATAAGCAGAATATATCTACCGCATGAACACTGCAAGTTTCAAGCCCGACGGGACAACACCTGCGCAAGAAATCGTGAATTTTACAAATCGGAGGGATACTACCTGCCTACGAGGTCTGTGTACGACACCCCTATTCTGAACCTATGAGCCCTCTACGTAGGAACGCGCGCATCGCCAATGCGAAAGGCCTGTCTATATGTTTGCGTCAAAAACCTTCCATTGAAGAAGGCTCAGATCACAGATGTTCGCACGTTGGGTTGGGTCGTATGTATTTGCCATGAATAGCTTACAGATCTACAGATCGACACGTTGAAAATCAAATATACTACACAGATCGTAGTCGATCAGAGCACGAAAATGACGCCCACGCTGAAGATCACTTCTTCTAGTGGGAGCATACAAAATGAATCGTTGAGATCCTGGTGGTAAGCGCCCGGTTGGAACCTGTACATAACTATGCTGCACGTCCGCGAAGGGGAAAGGCGTGGTCTGTACATACAGTGATATTATATCTCCGGTTAACGTAGTGTTAATGTTCAGACCAGGTCCGCTTCAACATCTGGCCGATCGACCGGAAGGGAAGCGCCACCCGTCCCCTGTCTCGCTTCGGCAGCCCAGGTGACAGGGGCGTCGACGGCACCCCTAGGTTCAGCACAGGTCATAATATTTTCCTCGGTAAGCGTACTCCAAGCTAAAATCGTCACAACGACCAAGGAAAGAGCTGCCGCGACGAACACGAAGTGGTGGTCCACCCAAGAGTACGTGGCAGGGGAGATGGACCACGCGAACAAGTTCGCGGAGCCGACCGGACCGAGGAAGCAGCCGAAGCTCTCCGCCGCGTTGTACAGCCCGGCTAGCTTCCCGCGCATGTCCGCTCGAACCATATTTGTGGACGCGATCACAAGTGTGAGGGTGACCTGGACAAAACACCGACAGAACAGCGGGTACCCCGCAAAAAGGGAGTTATTAAGTTCAAGAAAACAAAATGGGTTAAGACAAGCCGATATGTTCAGCTCGAAATGGTGTCCGAGCGATCTCTCTCGCGTTAAGCCCTTAAAAACTGGTCCCACATATTTGGGGACAGAACCACTTGGAATTAGTATGGGATACGTTTTTCAGTTCTGAATGGGTTCAGGACGGTTTTGGCTTTTTTCCTCCCCGTTTTGAAGCGTACTTCGTGGTCCTCGATTGGAATAAGGACGCGTGCTGCGAGAGAGGTACTGTACCTTTGTTTTGGGCTGAAACGGATTCGGAATGACCTATTAAAGGCTCCTCAACAACCCCTAAAGAGCTGGCCCCACATATTTTTGGGGAAAACTGCTTGGAATTAGTGTGGTTTTTTTTTTTTTTTAGTTCTGGTTGATTGAAACCAATATCGTAAAAAACAAAAAAACATTACTGCTGTGATGCCATAGCTTTCTTTCTATACTTCATCGGGTAGCACTTATATTGACTTCCAAACTACACTAACTTTCCGGGTGATGTACAGACCTCCTTAACCCTTTTAGGACTGCAGTCCCGTTTTGGGGACAAACCAGTCTAATTCGAAGTGATTTGTCCCCAAGACGGGACTCCAGTCCTAAAAGGGTTGAGTGACCGCCCTAAGGAAGCCAACGGTACTCGTCGACGGCAAATAGCATGCGTTTGAGGCAAAAGTAGCAATAATGCTGGTTGAACTGCCCTGTCCCGTACATGCTAAATTTTGGGGTACCCACTGACAGCTGGATTGAGAGCGGGGTGCACCTCAACCTGAGCGTGTGTGTCTACTTGTTATTTTCTTGTGGCTCTCGTGGTCTGGGTTTCCTCACCATCGCCTGGCAGCAGTAAATCAGGACGGTACCCGCCACCGAGACCATGAAGATGCCAGTGTGGTTCCAGCTGAGAGATCGAGCGTTCGGGATGGCGATGAACGCAGGTATGCCCACCAGGCAGCCGAGTCGCTGGTAGCTCGTCACCCCCAGCACTTTGATAGCCGGAGGAAACACGAAAAACAGTAACGCCGCCACGATGAGCCCGGCCACGAGAAACACCTGTGAATTGTAGCGAAGAAGCGCGAGGGGGACAGGTGGGATGGGGAGGGAGTTGCAGACCACCGGCAGGTTAAAGACCCGTTTACAGTAGCTTTAAAAAGTGTTTGGCTTATTTGTACGTGACTGCAGGGTTTCTATCCAATGTATTGTCTTCGCCCTTCATTCTCCTACTCCCGCCCTAATAGTCGTGACTCAGATCCGGGGTTACATCATAGGCTACCCTCCCGTGTGCGCGTGCGGTACGGTTTGTGTGTACGTATTATCTCGCTAGGTTGGTATAGGCCGCCCGGGTAACATAGTGTGCGTCACGAAAAAACCTGATATACACAACAGGCTTGCTACGCATATGTCGACGGAAACCCAGAACAAAAAATAGATGGGGTGCCCAACAGCGCTGGACAGATGCTGCTTATCACGCGTTGGCGCTGCTGCAGGCTTGAGGCCATCGGGGTTCTAAGCTAAAGGGGCGTGCTGCGTCAGGGGATGGCACGTGTTGTGTTCAGTGCGTTCTGGCTGGCTCACGCATCTTGTCTACCGAAAATCTCCCTAATCGTGTTGGACAACAAACCTACGAATAGCCCTTGGGATTGTTCGCGTGGGGCTAACTAAGCCTTCGACGCACGCTACCGAGGAAGAGGTGCACCATGTTCGTTTCTGATGCTCAACATCTGAGAAGATCTATACTGATAGTACGTCACCCAAAAACTATAACAACTAGTTTTGGAGGGACCCGGAGGTGAAACCAAAGGTCGTATATACCCGATTGACAGTGCCATGGGACGCATGCTACGATAGAGGTGCACCATGTTTTTTTCTGAGCTCCTCACTTAGGGGGCGTCACGCCTCACCGAAAAAACATTTTGAAGGAAAATAAAAGTGCTGCCGGATGAGAAATCTCATGACCGGAGAATAGTCTGAAATATATTTCGTCACAAAAATGAACGTCCGACGAATTTGGGTTAAGGAGCCCGATCGTTCAGAAAACGATTCAGCCAAACAGTGCTACCTCTACCGCAGCACTACTGATGGCCCAATTCTACAAGGAAAGGCAATTGGTTTGCAACACACGAGATTGAACGTCTGACGAGTTTTGGGGCCACGGGGCACGATCATTCATAAACAAAACAAACGCTTCAGCCAAAACGTGCTACCTCCCCCTGACGCATGTTATGGTAAGGGGTAGCACCTACTTCAAAGTTTTGCTTTTACTAGGCTCCTTCGGGCAAATGCTCAAGGAGAAGTGAACCATTTATGTTCTTAGGTGCCTACTCCCTTGAGGAACTCTATATATACTACTAGTGAGTCACCCTACAACAGTTTTGAGGTACACTACGCACGCATGCTAGTAGTGAAGTGCACTGTAAAAATGTCACTTGAGGAGCTGAGGGTGGTCACTCGAGCTCTTAACCCTGACCCCAAAAGCTGCTTTTTGGAGGGAAAACAAAAAGTGCTCGTACGCGATGAAACATCCTATTGGCCGTAAAAATATGGCAACACCAGAACCAACGTACGACGAATTTGGGTCAAGGAATCCGATCGTTCAGAAACCGTTCCAGTAAAAACGTGCTGCCTATATATGTCGTTGCACGCGTCACAACCGAAAGTGCATCTAGATCAACAATAGCAAGGCCCTATCTAGGTTAACAAAAAACCTGATTGCGAAAAACAACAACAAAAATGGCATTCTGTCCATTTTTGGTTGAGGAGACTCGTCATTCCGGAGACAAAGTAGCTCTAGCTTAACCATGCCACCATTATCCTGCCCTGCCTCCTCACGAATTCACCGAAGGACTGATGCTACGGTAGGGGGGTCGCTTTTAAGTTCATTATTTTCAACGGGTGAGGGCCACTCCGCCAAGGGATCATCATATGTCTTCGTGTATTTGAAAGTCTTAACGCTTTAAGTTTTCGAGGTTTGCACCACCATGATATGCTTGCTACTCCGCGACAACAACATGATACACCTGCGTACAGTTTTAGCGAGGTGCAGAGCCACTCGCCCGAGTGGAGTACACATGGTAGTAGTGAAAATCAGGCTAACCCCCCTACCGTAGCACCAGTCCGAGATACTGCCCCTGGCCGCGGTGTACGGTTGCTAGTCGGCCTGTGTGTTTCCCTTGTTTTCTTAAAGCCAGTGGTTGGGGTGAGGTAGAGAGGTACTCAAAACACCAGTAGACTCTGAGAATGAATTAGCTACAATCCCTGTCGCCTTATTTGCGAATCTATGACTCGCACCTTGCCGATCTCGATGGTGTCCCAGCCGAGCCCTCCGACGTCCCGCGTGCTCAGCGCCCAGAGGGGGAACACTTCTTCGAAACATATGTTTAGGGTCTGCGTCGTATAGGCAATCGGCAGCGGAAAGAAAAAGGGAGAGTTTTACCTGGCGGTTCGAATCCGACGAAAGAGGAGGATCAGCACTGTTGTGCGGGGGAGCTGTCGGGACGGGCTGCCTCTTACTTGATCAGCTTCGCGAGAGGATGCAACCGCCCCATCGATAACGGTCCCAAGGGATGCAGCGATAACACTGGCAATTTGATCCCACATTTTCCGTGTGTCCACCGATAAAAACTGTACTTTCATAACTGCCCTCGCTAGTAGGAAGGGCACAGGGGTGCCCCTTCAACTTATTTGCTGGAGCTCTCCCCACACTGGAGGGGTCCCTATATATCGCCAATATAAACGGCAAAAAAACAAAAGTAAATGCTCAATCAACCCAACGGGCAATCCCACGGCTTATGTGGTTCTTTTATGAAAAAAATAATGCTCCTCACTTGAGTCACTAGCCATATAGTAGCACCCACATCTACCTTTCAAAGACAGAGGAAGAGCACGACGATGTCGCCAATTCCAAGATGTGTTTGCATAAGGGCCGCGCACCGCAATAGGCGTAGTAGACAGCACCTGCATTTAGTTCAAGATTCCAGAAGCTATTTTCTTCACCCAACACGGACAGATGTCGATAAGAGTGAAAGCCGAATTCGATACACGAGCCCATGGGCTTGGCCATAAAGGGGGATCGCGCTGCGATAGGCGCAGCAGCTATCATCTGCCTATATTTTTCGGAGTTTCATAGTGGAGGAGGTCTTTCCCTCACGTCGCGCGGAGAGATTGAGTAAAATGAAAGCTAAGCTTGATACACAAACCCATGGAGTTGGCCCTAACCACGAAAATCAGTATGGTATGTATATGATACTGGGATTTAGCCGTTCGGCTGAAAGAAGTACGGAAGAGGTAGGTATTTAGGACCTGACTACGACTAGGTAATACCATGTAGTACAAAAAAAGTGGTTGATGATACGGTGAGTAGAATAGTATGATGGAGTACACATCGGAACTAGACGTTTCTGAGACTCCTCACATATGGACAATGTAGGCCGCCTGCTACGATAGAGGTGCACCATGATTTTTTCTGAGCTCTTCACTTAAGGAGCGTCATACCTCACCGAAAAATTGGTTTTGGGAAAAAAACAAAAAGTGCTGCCGGATGACAAATCTCATGACCGAAGTATATATACTCTGAAACAGTATACGTCTCAAAAATGAAAGTCCGACGAATTTGGGTTAAGAGGAGCCCGACGATCGTTCAGGAAACGATTCAGCCAAAACGTGGTACCTCTACCGTAGTACGCATTCAATGTACAATGTAGACCGCCTGCTACGTTAGAGGTAGCAATTTTTCGCTGAAGCAATTTCAGAATAACTAGGCTCCTTAAGGGCCCGTTTTAACGAAGAAGAAAAAAAACAATTTGGAAAAATATATATTCAAATCCGCTTTTCATTGGTCAACACACTCACCAGCACCAAAGATTAGGATCTTGGGGCATAATATTTGGTGCTGGTGCGTGTGTTGACCAAGTCACCAGGTATTTAATAATTTCCGCCCTTCTGAAAACGTAATTTAGCCTATTTATTTGACCTCTATCGTAGCACGCGTCATGGCCAGCTGCGTACTACCTGACTTGCTTAGTATTGGATGTCCAACAGTACTAATGCTCCACACTGCTGAGCACCAACTACTGTATTAGGCTGTGTAGTGACTCGTACCGGAATGTACAACCAGAGTGTGATATCGCGATCTGTCACACTATCGGAGTCCATGTTCGCTCGGTACACCTAACAATACGCCTGTTTTTTTTTGTTTGGTCGTGTATGGTGCTGTCGACGGCGAAACTGGTGTTTAAACAGGCGCTCGTTATCGGCTTCGAAGAGGCCTACCCTCTTTGGGCTCTGAGCACTCCTGATGTTGGAGGCCTAGGCTGGGGCACGATTGACATTGGCAAGGTGCGAACAATCAAAGAGCTGGAAACTTTTCTCGTTGAGCATGTCTGAAAAGGTCAACCTTTGTCCAGCAGGCACAACAGTAGCGCAATATACAGTTGTTTCAACGTCGATTCGTCGAGTTTGTGCACGACATAAACATTATCGTCAAAATCCGGTGATACCCGCTGCCCGTCGTGGCATAGATCATGTGAGATGATGACGCCATACTAAACAAAGGTCTGGACGAGTTGGGCTCTCTCTCTCTCTGTGCTAACCGGTCTTTCGATTTGACTGTCCCTCCCCGTCCCTCATCCTCGGTGGCTGGCAGGTGTTCCTTGTCTCTGGCGTGATCGTTGCGGTGTTACAGCTCGTCATATTTCCTAAACTCGTCAAAGTGGTTGGAATCACGATTTGGCAGAGGATAGGCTGCCTGATGTGCATACCTTCCTTCGTGGCCATCCCGAATGCCAAGGCGCTCAGCTGGAACGAAGGCAGCCTATTCATGGTGTCCGTGGTGACCACGACTTTCGTCTACTCCTTCCAGGGGATGGTGAGCCCACTGTAATCGCACGGTTTTACTGTAGTATCGAGGACTGATGTACACAGGTGTCCTGATGTACACAGGGGTCCGGGGCCCCCCCCCCCCCCCTTTAGGCACAATGTGGGCCCTATAACCTCAGTACGGAGACATTGAGCAATGTAGTAAGCCCCGCTAATACGTCTAATGATGTGGTATAGGTACTATTGCCTTGTCTATTGCTTCCCCGTATGTATATATCACGTTCACAATGTCAAAGAGGTGGGGGGAGGGTGGGGGGGGTCACCTGTGTACAGATACTCGCATACCGTGAAGGGACTGTCATCCGCACGGGAAACAGTTACATGTTTACCTATATGGATTCGACCTGATTATTGATACCTGGGATAGCTATTTCGAGGACCGGACACATGAGGTTCCCGCCGGCAAAACGATACCGAAAGTATTTCTTCCACTCTCTAGCGGTTACACAGTTCGCAAAGAAGACTGCGTCGTAGACACGTCAGTAGTGACGTGCGTAGGCAAACGAGCGAAGGCATTCGTAGCACCCGTTATACCCTGTCCGTGAACAAAACAAAACTTTGCTGTCGTCCGTGCTAAAGTACGCTTGGTAGAACCGAGAATAATTTTACAGCATAAGGGCACATCCCAAAGGAATCAAAGTATACAGTAGTCAAGCATAAACATGTTGGGCTATACATTACGTTTGGCTTGGGGGCTGTACGCAACAATTTGTCTGAGCAAGGACCTGGTCCGCTTGTGTGGGGGAAATGACTGCAACTGCTGTGCGCGCCGCCGCGGCTAAGCACTCCGCCCTCCTTCCAGGTGTTGGATTGTCACAGTAGGTAGCATTGTACTATGTATAATGCGTATGACCGGTTTATTTTCAGCGTACTCCTACCTCGATTCGACGCCCGACGCTGTGTCATCAACCTGGCCTCGCCTGTCGAATCCCTCGCAGTCGTTATCTTCTATACCGGTTGCAGATAGTTTGGCATTGCTATTGTTGGCAAGGTAGGCGCGATCGCCCCCCCCCGGCCACGGACATGCCATGGTCCCAGTCAATGTCCATACCCAGGTTGCACCGTTCTGTGCTTGTGGCAGAACCACTCTACCCATGATGGGCTCGAGTATTTCGATGCCATGTAGACGTGTCACCCGAATTGGCTTTTAGTATTATGCCTGATATACGATTGAAGAGTCGGCTCCAAACACTGCTGTGAACATGTTTCAGCGATTGAGGGAGGGTTGCTACCCCGACATCCAGTGACCCGACTATGTTTCAGCAAGGGCCTTGCCTCGGGCCGCGGAGTAGACCAAGCTAGCCACTCTCGTGCGACTGGGTCTCTCCCTTGTTCAAGTTTGATAGAGAGAGTTTAACACGTCAACTCCGCAAACCATGATGACCAAGATATCCCGAACTCTACTGCAGTTGTTAAATTAGCACATATATTGATTATTAAAGTGCCAGGGAAATCGTGACAGGTGCGCAAACACGTTGTACGACTTTGACTCTCCTTTGGTATTCTGGGGGCGTCGATAGACGCCTGACATAGGTACTTGTCTATTTATGGGTTTCCTCGCAATGGAAGGCCTTCCTCGCCCGTGACGCCCCCCCTTTGCCCTTAGGCTTCGACGGTAGCTCGTCAGCTACTGTAGTTCTCTGCCCATATATATATATGTACGAATTATATATATATATATATATATATGTATATAGCCATGGCTCCGCCGGAGGTGCTAGCTCTGCGTTTCCAATGCAAAATACATCGATAGGGTTTTAATCGAAAACGCTCCAAGCCCTTCCGACCTTTCAGACCATTCGCCCCCAAAACCGTCACAGCGTTCTCTCTCCTGCACGCGACCAGTCAACGACAAAAACGGTGCATTGCAATAGCCTTCTTTCATTGACACGGCCTCTGCTTATACACGCCTCATTTCATTTTCGTTTCCGCCACGCGCCCCCAAGCTAAACCCCATATCCCATATCCAGTCTCCACTGCTCTTTTTTGCAGTACGTTCGGTACGTTCCGCGTCTACACTTATGCTCACACATACATTTTCCACTTACATTTTCGCGATACGCACTCACTATTTTTGACGTAACGTGCTCTAAAATATTTTCCGATACGTCGTACCTGTAGTTTTGCCGCCGTTATGTTTTGCCGTCGTGTGCTCTAAAACATTACGTGGTAGCTTCCATCCCGATACTTATTAATAGTAATTTCGCCACCATCATATTTTGCCGTCACGTTCTCTCAAATATTACGTGAAAATATTTTGTGATCACAGACGCATTTTTCAGTTTCTTACGTCGTATTTCATTTATGTTGCATGTTCTTTCGTCTTCCAAAGTTAATGCCCACACATACATTTTCCACACACATTTTCCCAACTACACTTATGCTCACACATATCATACATTTTCCACCTACATTTTCGCGATACGTCCTACTGTAGTTTTGCGATGGATCGAAGCCAACGGATCATCGCTGAGGGTTCGTTTTGCTGCGTGGGTCCCTTTGCTGCGTGTGGGGGCAAAGTGCCTGGGTTGCCCATTAACTTAAATTGCGTTTATTGTCATGTGAATGCACCTTTTGGCTCCAAATAATTCAAGTGTACCATGTTGGGTCGTCCCGCACCGGGTGCGTTACATACTGACATGTGATCGGTTTTTTCGTTTGGTTCGTTCGTCGTTGTTTATGAGCTAGCTGGGTGCGTTGAGTATGGTCTGTCGGTCGTCGTTCGTGGGAGTTGCCTTCTTTACACGATCTGTCACTGTAGCATATGCTTGGGTTCTTTCTACGATATCCGTTTGTTTCATACGGTTCTACGCGGTTGTGTTGAGGATGGTTTTTGATAGGGTACTAGCCAAACACAGGTATACCTGCGCACTGTGAGCCATTTTCAGGCACACTGCGTAATGTACACCGGAAACGGCTTCCGGGCCCGCCTGATTTTGGGCCTGCGCTCCATTGTACCTACAAATGGCTCAAAGCGCGCAGGTACGCCTATTATCGGCTACTCAATGTGCGTATCACCTATTTTTGGCTTCAACTGTACCTATAAATGACTCGAACGATCACTTTTTAGCAACTGAAATATAGACAGACGACCACACATTCACCCACGTTTGCTACGTATGGAATGTTGTTCCGGACCGAGCCAACGGCTGTGTAACTTAGACCCCCTCGTAACCGTATGGAATTGATCTGTACACGTATACATATAACAAAGTTTCTCCTACTATATACTGCACTACAGTATGTATATTGTACTTTCAGCATAACGGCATGGAAACACTCTTCATTGTTGTTTCTCCGCATCGTATATATATGTGTGCGTAGGAGAGCTGTCGTACGGAATACGTACGCATTGATCGCGATACGATTTCTGGCTTGTAGGTAATGCGTGATAACTCCGCAGTGTCAGCGGTTGCACTCGTACGGTCGGCTGGTTGACAGGCAGTCCCGGCATCTGATGTAGCCGTCTGTCTATATTTCAGTTGCCAAAAAGTGATTGTTTGAGTCATTTACAGGTACAGTTGAAGCCAAACATAGATGATACGCACATTGAGTAGCCGATAATAGATGTACCTGCGCACTTTGAGCCATTTGTAGGTACAATGGAGCGCAGGCCCATTATCAGGCGGGCTCGGAAGCCGTTTCCGGTGTACATTACGCAGTGTACCTATAAATGGCTCAAAGTACGTAGGTGTACCTATTTTTGGCTCATGCCATTTTTGAAACATAAAAAATAAAAAAATAAGAAAAACAACAGGTGTGGGATCGAGGATTTCGTCGAAACTCATCTCTGCTCGTAGCTGTGTGTAATATCACAAAGCCTGTCGCTGTAGTATGTGCGTCGATTGTTGGACGCTGTGTTTTTCGTGTGAGTTGAGTTGTTGGTTTTTTCGAGGCACGTGGAAGTTGCCTTCTTTAGACGACCTGTCACTCTGTAGCATGTGCATGGGTTCTTCAGAGTGATATTCGTTTGTTTCATATAAAGTTGAGTTATTGGTGTTTAGGTGGTTGCGTTGAGTACGGTTTGGGTTATATGTCAAACGACAGGTCACTGTAATATGTGTGTCGATTGTTTGCACGCTGTTTGTGTTGCATGGGTTGAGTTGTGTGTTTTTTCGAGGCGCGTTGCCTTCTATTCGAATAGCGCACGCCGTTGGATCTTGTGGGGAGTTGACTTCTTCAAACAGTCAGGGTGAGGTGTTGATTAGTAGGTGGGTGCGTTGGGTGAGATTTGCGTTTTGTCGGGCGTAGTTGGTGGGGAGCTGTCTTCTTCAAACGACCTGCCTCTGTCATATGCCTAGGAATCTTCGGACACTGTTTCTTTCGTATAAGATCGAGTTGTTGGTTGTTTCGTGAGGCGTTGCCTTCTATTGGAATACCGCATAACGTTGGATTTTCCGGGAGAGTTGTAGGACGTTTACACATTGGCCATCACATTATACGTTGGACATACTTTTTGGGGTGCTACTTTTTGCGGTGTTCCCTTCTGCGGTACGGCGGGTTTGGTGTTGTATTTGTATCACACAGTGTCCTGCGGCTTTGGTTTCTGAAGGTCATGCATTTTTGGCGGATATTTTGCCACAGCAATTTGCTATTAATAAGTGATATTTATCATGACGGTGTGCCATGCGGTTATTTCATCACTGCGCCAAGAATTACATCACGGGCCAATGGGCACCATTAACTCTGCATTTTCATTGCAATGCCCACTGCGGCCATTGCCAAATGCCTTGGACTCGCTTCTTTAAGCGGGCGGCGTTAGCCGCAAAAACCTTGTAGTGGTATGTATTACCTGTTATAGTAGTAGTCGTATGCTGTGATGTACCACAATGAACGGAAATGTAATAAACATCGTGCGGGCACGAACCGACGCGGGGGATGTCCGTTTTCATCCCCGGGTTGTTAAAATTGTAGATGTGTGGAACCGTTTCAGATCCGGGCATGGGACACTATCGTCCCCGGGTGCGGCCGGACATCGACGTTGTCCTGAGAGGCAACTCCCGCTGCGCGCTGGCTCCACGAACTCCAGCCAACTCAACACTCAGCCGAGGGGAAAGGGGTTTCCACACCTTACGTGGCGGTATCGACCCGAAGGAACCTCGTTTTCGTCCCCGGATTGTTGGAGTTGTAGACGTATGCAAGGATATCAAATCCAGGGGTGGGACACTACCATCCCCGCATGCGGCGGGACTTGACCCTTGTCCGGAGGTGCAACTCCGGCCGCACGCTGCCTCTATAAGCCCCAGCCAATCAGCAATCAGCTAATGGGGGTGGGGTCTCCACACCTTGCGAGGCGGTATCGTCTCGGGAGAGGTCCATTATCGTCCCCGTATTGTTGGATTGTAGATGTGTTGAAGGATTTCGGATCCGGGGATGGAACACTATCGTCTCCGGATGCGGCGGTACCTCGATGTTGTTCCGAGGGGCAACTCTCGCCGCGCGCTGGCTCCAGCCCCGCCCAATCAGCTATCAGCCGATGGGGATGGGGTTTCCACACCTTGCAAGGCGGTATCGACCGAGGGAATTCCATTTTTGTCTCCGTATTGTTCGAGTTTGAGATGTATGACAGGATTTCGGATCCGAGGATGGAATACGATCGTCCCCGGGTGAGGCGGGACCTCGATGTTGTCCAGAGGGCAAACTCTCGCCGCGCGCTGGCTTCATGATTCCCAGCCCAATAAGCCGTCAGCCGTTGGAAGTGGGATTTCCACACCGTGCGGGGCGGTGTCGACCCGGGGGATCGCCGTGTTTGTCCCCGGTTGGTCGGAGTTATAGTGATAAGGAGGCATTCACGATCCCGGTAGGGGGCTCTATGTTACCCGGGTGTGGTGGAACTTTGATGGTACTATTCAGCACGAATCTTCTAGAAAAACCAGCGGCCTGTGACATGGGTCTATGTAGTCAGCCAATCAGCTGCCGATTTCGTAATTCAAATTTTCAAGTCAGCAGTCAGGCTGGCTGGATGGCTGTCAGGGCTTCCCCGGGTTTGTGACAGGACCACGACTGTTGGCAGTGCTGAGGACGTGACGGCCAGGACTTGGCGTGACGCGAGACGCAGTGTTACGCTTATTGTGTCTCGCACTCTCTCTATACCGATGCTGCGAGGCCGGACTGAAACGCTCTGGATCGCGAGACTCACGAGACCACGACAAAAGTACTCACAGTGTGCTGTGATGCAGCAATCTGAACGGATATATATGGACCATTGGTGACTAAATGTAGAGTCCAAATGGACCGTACATTGCCGTCCGTAGTCACTGTCCTTAAGCTTCGGGCAACGCTCAGCGCACAACGGCCAGGACTTGGCGGGGCATGAGACCCGGCGTTCCTCTGTTTGTGGCCCCCAGCCTCCTTACCCGTGGGGCAAGGTGGGGCTGAAGCGCTCTGGATCGCGAGATCATAATTCCAGAGAGACAGACTAACAGCATTAAAAAAGATAGGTATGTATTTACATACGCTCCGCGTGGCGCTGGTCCGGACAGTCGCCACGCACCAACGCAAGCCTTTCGGCCATGGCGCCGCACGATCTATCCGTTGGACCACAGAACCGACGTTATCATCTTATCGGGTATTGCCTGCCTGAAACGATCCACTCGTCGGGCGGGCCTTCATGGTCCAGGGTACAGGCCAAATACAAATCTCGTCTGAACAATCAAACTTAGTTATAGGGCGGAGCAGGAGAACATAGGTCATTGCGATCGACATCGTGCGATTCTCAACGTCAAATGGCAAGATGAGACTCTTCATGCCTTTATCTGAGAGACGATGCCCCCCCCTCCCCCACCCAACGAGCGCCCTCATCAACAAATTCATGCTCGGGTAAGTCATCGTCAATGCTTCTCTCGCTCGTCCCACAACGAGTCTGTGTTAGCCTCTATAACCCGCCCGCGACCAGGCGTCCGAGCTTGTACTCATCACATTCTAGAACACTAGAGTAGTAGCCTCTTGCCCTCCGCAAACACCTAACACACACCCCGGTTTGGCCATTTCCGGCCCCCTTTCTCACCCTTTCGCCGTTTCTCCAGGTCGTCTTGGTGCTGTCCATTGCGTCAACCAGCATGGTTCCAGCCGATATGCGGGGGAAGCTCGGCGGGCTATACAACATGTCGGAAAGCCTCGGGCGCTTTCTCGGCCCAGTCGGCTTTGCCAGCCTGTTTGCGTGGTCCATATCCCCTTCTGCTGGCCATTGGGTGAACCACCAGTTCGTGTTCGTCTTGGCTGCTGCTTCCATGACACTTGTCGCGATTTCGGCTTGGGGGACATTCACCCCTGAAAACATGATGCCGCCTGCAGAACGTAGTGGTGGTGTGGACATCCCTGTGGTCTGCAAAGGCAATGGTGATCATAAAGAAGAGTATTCGGGTGCCATAGCCCGCTCTGGGAAAGAGTCTGATTTTGTTTAGGTTGAGTTCGAGCCGGCTCGTGCGTTTTCCGATCATTCATGTTGGTCACGCTGACGCTATGATAAGATAGGTAACGGAGAAGGAGCAGCATGTCGTCGCATGTTGATTTGTGTTTCCAGTTGCAGAATGTTCCGTCAGTGTAGTGGTAGAATTCGCCGCGAAAATGGTTTTGGCAAGGCACACCGACGCTGATAAACTGCCTGGCGTAAATAGTTTGACCATGGTCAAGTATATTGGGTACGTAGCGTTTCTATATACCTGACAGGAAACAGAGCAACGTGACTGTCTGGCGGTGGGAAAACATTGAGTATGTGTGGAGCTTCAAGCTCCCGCCGTTTCGGTACGCGTCGCCACTCTCGTGGCGGAAGGAGCGGCGTAATAGAGCAGAGGGGTGGGGACTATCCTTTCTCGCCCGAACGACGCCCCTGCCTCTGATGGCGTTTAGGGCACACTTCTGCAAGAACATTTGAGACTAGCTATCTTCTTTGAATATCTCCCTTGATAACAGCGCTCAATAAGGAGATCTGCCCCAATGATATGTGTGTGTTTCCCGCATAGGCCCCTGTCTGACTATCAAAAAGGAAATTTCTGCCAAAGCTGTCTGCCTTTCGGGCGTTAAAACTCCGCACACAAACACATCATTGTCACGAATTTAGCCGCAAGAGAGATATACGCATGATGTGCTTATTTCGCCAACGCTCATGAGCTTGAAACTCCCACACGTACCGTTTGCTAAGTAAGAATTTTCGAGCGTTTCGGTGCTTGCTTGTAGCGCCGCCGTGCGCATGAGAAAACTCTTGTTTAAAACTATCAGTGAACGATTTAGACCCGTAGTCGGCTGTGGCGATACTGTAATCCAGTGCAAGAGTGCTAACTTTAACACGACCGAGGACACAATCTAGAAGGTAACCTCCTTTTGTTGGAAGTCTCCTGTGCCGGACACTCCAAAAATGATAAAACTCGAAAAACACTAGGAGAGGGTTTCCACGTTGATGTTTGCCGCGAGCTGGATACACCAGAGAGGGGTACCCCGGTGATGTTTGACGCCCGTCGGGTATATCAGAAATGGGTATCCTCGTGATGTTCGTCGCCCCGTTGGATACGCCAAAAAGGGATACACCGGCGATATCTGTCGCGCGCTGACAGGGTACCAGAAGCAAACAGCCTCGCTCGGTGTTCTGCTCGTATCGGCAGCTCAATGTGCAGTAAAGTCAGTGCGTGTTTGTAGGCGAAGTAACGGCCTCCGGAAACGCAGTATCAAACAAAACAGGGTTTAGTCGTAGGCACTATGGATCATATCAGCATTGGGGACTAGGGGAGCGCGTATGGATAGTTTGACCTACTAAGGGATCTGCACCCATCACTCTGACAGGGGATGGGGGCTTATATATCCAACCTGGGTGGCTCTGACTCATGCTGTCTCTATGGCTGGAAACATGGGTTTTCCACAACCGTGCGGCGTGGTAACGACCCGGCAGACCGTCGTTTTCGTCCCCGGTATATGTTGCAGTTGAAGATGTACGGGAGGATTCATGATCCGCGGGTAGGACCTTCTCGTGCTGGCTCATGCTTCTTCTATGGCTGGAAATGTTTCCGTTCCGTACCAGTCTTGTACGAAACGTCAGCAGCCTCCGGTGTAGATTTTGGTGAGGGGTTAGATTCGGAATTCAAAGCCAGCGGCAACAATGGCTCTGTCTGCACCCAGAGGAGGGGTGGGTCACTATATATCCACCCTGGGAGGCTCTGGCTCATGCTGTTTCTCATGGCTGGAAACATGGGGTTTCTACACCGTGCGGCGCGGTAAAGACCCGGGAGATCACCGCCTTTGTCCACGGTAAATGTTGGAAAGTGTAAGTCTACGGGAGGATCCATGATCCCGGAATAAGATCCTATCGTTTCCTTGTGGCGCTGGCTCATGCTTGCGCTATGGTTAGGATAATTCCCGGCCTGTACCGATACTGTACGAAAAGCCAGCAGCCTCCGGTATGGGGTATGGCTAAGGGTGATATGCCCTTAGATTCGGACGGTAACGCCAGAAGCAACATTAGCTCTGTCTGCGGCCCGGAGCGGCCTCGGGGTGTGGCTCGGGGATCGCCTCGAGATTGCCGACTGCTGCCGGGTGAAAATCGGAATGCGGGGTATTCGACGCGACAATTCATTGTTGCTGCTAAAGGAGCATGTCGTGAAGGGGCACCTTGTTAGTACTGTACCATGTTGTCTGTCGCCCTAGAAAGTAGGAACGAACACATACATACATACAGTACGTAAGCTCAAATTACGTTTCACTAGATTTCATGCGGCGCAGGGGTCGGCACAACGACGATAATGCCAACCGATACTTGCTGCGGATTTCAAAAGTACCCGTTCAGCCACATCCTACTTAAAGCAGCAGCAGCAGCAGCAGCAGCAGCAGCGGTACAATAAACAGCAGTTTCGAACCATCGACGCGTCACACTTAAGCCTTTTCGCCAGCCCGGTGTTTTCGTGCTCGTCTGTATTTATATACAAATGTGTGTGCATTGTTCACCAAGATATACATGCAACTATGTTAAAGGTTTTGCATACATGTTTAACGTCGAGGTCGAACTTCGTCCTGTCACACAGCAAGCATTACACAGCAGTACTGGCAGTAGATAGGAACGATCATAATAACGATGCGCCCCCTGTTCAACTTGTTGTGACACCCCCCGGATCTCAAGTTCACCACATGATGAAGGAGAGCCTTGACATACATACCAGTGTATGATATTTAGTAATACATCTACAGGTACATGTTGGTCGTCCGGGTGGGCTAGTGGCAACATCGAATGCTGCTCGATATAGTAGATTATTTCGTGAGCTCGAATCCCAAGTGGGTCAGACGTTTGAGTTTACTTTCAAACACAAACAAAACGCTGGGAGCGCCTAGCAGCGTGGGCATATGCAATTCGATTGGAGTCGACGAGGAAAAGGAAGGTCTGAAGTTTTCTCGGGTTATAAATTCAAGGCATGGAACCGTAGTGGGGAGGAGGGGAAATCGTCTATTTTGTGTCCTCGGAGACAGAAAGGAAGGGCGAAGATAATAAGTGCGATGGGGGAAAAAGGAGGAAAACAAATGAAAACAGCAACCAAATAGAAAAATAGGACACATACAAGGTTAGTCAGCTGACGCCGCCCGCATCATTAGGGCGAGTCGAAGACATTGACAGATAGTGGACACGCGTAACACATCAACCAACACGGAGTGAACAACGTTTTGTTTTTCTTCACATGTTTTCATTTTCACAGCAATTTGTATTCCGCTGAAACGTTCTGTGATCACACGGCGCTCCCATTTGTTTCTTTTATTTGGCAAGCCTCATGCCGTAGAACACAAACCATGATACTGTGCTTTCTGCGTTTTGTGGCGATTGCGGCGATGACATAGTTCGCCGGAGGTTGGTAGTTGCGTACGGCTTCTTGGCACAGCTGCTGGTACGTCTGTGGGAAAGGGAAGGCTGTCCACATGTTCGTTTATGCTCCCGTCCCGGGAACTCGCCTGCTCCTGGCTGTCCTCAACATCAACGGAGGGCGGTATTTGGAGTTGCCGGCTTGCAAGTGGCGATGTTGCGGTCCCAGCGCCTTGCGTCCCGGAGCTACAGTAGCACCACGACTAGCAGTGCCTTGCGTCGCAGCATCAGCACCGCCACCAATACCATCCATCGCGCAGTGTGCGTGAGAATACCCGAGCAGCGCCCGGTTGTCCTTGGTGTTGGTAGTGAAGTGAACGAGTGGCGATGTGGCGGTTCGGTATATCGCACATCTGCACGCTCAATGCGTGATCGGTGTCGTCGTGGTCGTATGCTGCAGATCTCATATATTAAGATTGTACACACAAACTCGGGTGGGGCGAGAGCGCTGAAACCACAGCTGCCTTCAAAATAGCATGGGATGCGAGGGATGATGCCCGACGACCCATGCGTAATAAGAGGGACAAAATTGCGTGGAAGACGCTGAGGACGGCGTGCGCGAATCTACGAGGGGTAATTGACGCAGGATTACTTGCCTACTTCCAAGAGTATCTTGCTGAAACAGAGAGACGCCTCGCCGCCAACGACCAGCGGGGTTTCTACAAGCACCTGAAGCGCACGGTGGGGTTGGACGGTCGAAAAGCGAGAAGCGAGCAGTTCATCATGGACGAGGATGGCACGCTACTAAGGGACAAGGTGCGCATTCTTAAACGATGGGCGGGGCTTTTTGGCTCTCTCCTCACCGTGAGATCGCCTAATCTTGACCCAACCATCAGCGTTCTATTTCCACAACGACCGTTGGTACCATCGCTTCGAGATGAACCGACCATAGATGACATGATCGCGGTAGTTCGGGGTATGCTAAACTGGAAAGCGGTGGGACCAGATTCCCTTCCGACCGAGTTACTGAAACTGGACCACCCCGAATTCATCCGGTACTTACACAACTTGCTTGCCAATGTGTGGAGAACGGGTAACGTCCCCCATCAATGAAAAGATGCGACCATTAAGGTCTTTAATAAAAAGAAGGATCGATCCGATTGCAACAACTACCGAGGGATTTCGCTTGTTGCTCACTCAGGCAAAGTATTGCTGAAAATGGTCGCGTCACGTCTCAGCAATTAATGCGAGGCCGGAGGGATACTCCCCGAGGAGCAGTGCGGCTTTCGCCTAGCACGATCAGCAGTCGACATGCCTGTTGTCGTGCGTCGACTGCACGAATTCGGACGAGACAAACAAATCCCCCTGTACATGTGCTTCATTGACCTGGAGACGGCTTATGGCGCCGTCGACCGAGAGTTGTTGTGGGTGGTGCTCGCACGCTTCGGCATACCAGAGAAGATGCTAACCGTTATCCGCCAATTCCACGAAGGCGTGCGAGCTCGCGTGCGTACGGATGACGGCGAGCACTCTGAATGGTTCGATGTCACTCAGGGCCTGCGGCAAGGATGTATGATGTCACTGCTTCTTCTGTTAAATGTCTTCTTCGCTGCTGTGATAGACGCCGTGCTGATACCCTTCAGTGAGGACCCAGTCATCTTGAGGGACCTGGTTCACCTAGATGAGAACCTCGGGGGGGACGGAGTGAAGAAGGACCCACTAGCACGTGTACGGAGGGCAGTATGGGGTATACTGTACGCCGACGATGCAGGTATTGTGTCTAAGTCGGCGGAAGGGCTTGCGAAGATGATGAACCGTTATCGTGACCGTTTTCGAAGCAGGTGGTATCACCGTATCCGAATCGAAAAGGGAGAGTATGCTGCTGCGGACACAAAACCAGGCACTCTGAACCTCACCGCGCGTCATCGAAGCAGCGGGCCAAAGGTATAAACAGACGATGTAGTTTTGGTACCTTGGTAGCCTTGTCGTCGCAAGCGCGGACATTGTGCCAGAGATCAAACGACGCATCCGACTTGCAAGGGTATGCTACAATCGGTTCACGCTGGAGCTGTACGATAAGGAGGAAGCCCCGTTCACTCTGAAGGTGCGCATGCTAAAGGCCGAGGTGATGGAGACACTTCTGTACGGGTGTATGACGTGGACTCTTGGCCAGGAGCACGTCGCTGAGCTTCGAACGCCACACCACAAGTTCCTCCTACGGATCATTGGTTTCCAGCGCCTACAACGCACCTACCATCTCACGTCGTACGCCAAGGCTCTCCAGAAGGCACAATGCGAAAGCGTTGAGACGACCATCCGCAAACGACGCCTCCTCTTTGCGGGGGGCGTACAGCGCACGACCTATGAGCGGCTGACCAGGCGGGTGGTTTTTAGGACGGTCGTCGGTGGGACGAACCCGGGACCTGGCCGACAAGAAAATAAATGGGCCCAATGTCTAGCAACTGACCTCAGGGTTTTTCGAGCGACAGAGGGCTCCACAGAAAGATCCCCTTTACTGTTCGGAGCAGAGACGGTACTATGGCCGAGGGCGGCTAAGAAGAGTGGGGTGTGGTATCGGGGGGTCATTGAGGAGGCGGACCATTTCACCATATCATGGCGAGGTGGCACAGGGCCGAAGCGGAGAGGAGCTGACTAGGCATGCATCTGCGGACGCCAAGAGAGGTGATAAGGACGGGGGGGGGGGGGGCGGCCATACTGATACAGCTGTCGACGAATGTAGAAACGAAATGGTAGATCGTGCGGCAAGGTATCGGCTCGACGAGCCATTGCATTGTAGTATTTGTTAATTTTGTTAGTTTGTTTCTTGTTGAGTTGTTCACTGGGGGGGCGCGGCAGAGGTAGTACCGGCTCTCGACACCGTTTGTTTGTGAGAGTAGGAAGGAGATGGCAGAAGGTGTGACATGGCCCCCGTATCGGTTTTGTAGCAGAGACGATAACTTGTTATCGTCATCGCCTTGAAAACGACTGTTCTCTTTTCCTTTCTCGTGACTTCTTTCTTGCTTTTTGCCTTCTTCCTCCTTTTGTTACAGCCCTATGCCGGTGTTTTCATCTTTATCGTGTTGCCTCGCCCGTGCAGCAGTTATCTGTTCCTCTTGGGCACGTGTGCTTTTCTTCTAGGGGCGCTTCTGTCCCCCTGCGTCATTTGTATTATGTTTCATTTCAGAATTCGTATTTTGCTTTATTGTCTTTTTGGTCTTATTTGATGGTCGGCTCGTGTCGTTGTATTCTCGTACCCGGTACGTTGGCATCTCACTTGCTTTACCTATTCGATTACGTTTATTTTGTTTTGTTTTTTCTCCGGTACGTTACGCATCTCACTTGTTTTACCCATTAATTTGCGTTTATTTTGTTTGGGTTTTTCTCTGTTTCACAGCCTGTGACCACATAATTTGTATCTCTCTAGGACTGGGAATCAGGACATGCACGGGGTGTAATGATGTGGTTGAGTACAAAGAACGGGTTTAATGTGAAGACAACAACAACAACAACAACAACTGTGACCACAGAATTTGTATCTCTCTAGGATTAGGAATCAGGACAGGCACTGGGTGTACTTATGATGTGTTTGAGTAGAAAGAACGGGTTTAATGTGAAGACAACACACACTGGTCTTCATATAGAAAATAATATAGATACCCCTCATACGAACCAGTAGAAGGGTGAAGGTCTATCGACACCCATGATGCAAACCAAAATAATGGTGCAAGGTCTATCGACACCCATGGTCCGAACCAGCGTAATGGTGCAAGGTCTATCGACACCCACCCATGGTCCGAGCCGATGTAATGGTGCAAAATATATCGACATCCATTGTCCGAACCAATAGAAGGGTGCAAGGTGTATCGACACCCATAGTCCAAACCAATGCAATAGAATGGTGCAAGATTTATCGATGCCTTTCGTCCGAACCAGTACAAAAACGGAGTGTCTACGATACCGATACCAAATACGCGAACCAATAAAATAGCAGAATGTCTACCTATACCTATCTATCTGTAGAAGCAATATATTTCGTGAAACAGCTATCGATACCTATCGTGCAAACCGATAAGATTATTACCTAACTAAATATATATCGATGCCTATCGGCACAAACAATTTGTTTCGTGACTTGTGACTCGACTATCGATATGTATCGGACGTTCCTATATGTTGCGTTTCTCTGTGCCGATATCCTATTGCCCGAACAGTACCATCCTCGAAAAGTTTCAACATACCTACTACTTATTTTTCCAAATACGTTAACATCAATACATACCATAGGCTATTGACCGAACAGTAGATCAGTGAACGTACCTGTCGATATCCAATATCCATTGCTGGAAACAATAGGTTCCACAAAGTGCCAATCGATACCTATCACAAGCAACAATATAGGCCTCCTACTGGAATAGGATTCCTATCGGCCGCCTATTTACCTCAAACCTATTGCCCAGGGGGTGATATCGTATATACGTAATACGTATATAAGAGAGTAGGAGTGGGGGTCGTTTTCGGAGAGGATCCTCGCTCCCTGGTTATATACTCGTAGCGTTCTGGGTTGTTTGAATCTATCACCGAACGTAAACCTATTTATGAGGACCATCCATGATGGCAGGTCTCGTAGACCGGACGTTGGTCAAAATATCTTCATGGTCGGCATTATTTGTGATCAGAGGTTGTCTATGTCGATGACGTAGTATATTCTGTCCGATTGTTTTTGTTTTTTCAACTGCAGCAATGCAGCAGCAGTCCATCTATTGCGGGGGGCCATCCTCCTCTTCGTGTTGCTTCGTCCGTGAAGCAGTTACTTGAAGTATGTAGTTATCTATTCCTCTTGGGCACGTGCGCTTTCCTTCTACGTAGGGGCGCTTCTGTCTCCCTGCGTCAATTGTATTCTGTTTCGTTTCATAATTCGTTCGTTTTTTAAAAATCTTTTTGTTCTTCTGTTTTTGTTCGGCTCGTGTAGTTGTGTTCTCGTACCCGGTACGTTAGCATCTCACTTGCTTTACCCGTTCACTTGTGTTTGTTTTGGGTTGGTTTTTCTCTGTTTCACAGCCTGTGGCCACATAATTTGTATCTCTCAGGTTTGATATGAAGACAAAACACACACATAGTAAATGAGACATACGGTGCACACCAAAACCTATGTATTTCCCTATTTTGAATAACAATATTTTTTTCCTATTCGAGGGTGGTCGAAATTTTTGTTCGACACCTCACCTCGAGTTGTTCAACTTTTACGTTTTGACAGGGGGGGGGGGGGTACCTGAGACAATCAACCCCCTCCCCCTCCGCCTATACAATACCTATATAAAACTGAACACAGGGGACGGTAGAGCCCCCCCCCCCCCCCCCCCCCCCGGCTTTTTTTCTTTTTTTGTTTTTGGGGGGGGGGGGGGGGGTACCTGAGACAATCAACCCCCTCCCCCTCCGCCTATACAATACCTATATAAAACTGAACACAGGGGACGGTAGAGCCCCCCCCCCCCCCCGCCCTGCTTGATACAAGGCCTTCCATACTACTACAATCCCAGGGGCGGCCGCAGGCCTATGAGCTGCAGCTGCGTAGAGGCAGCGACTGCAGCAGGAGAGTCGAGGGAGAGTAGTGAGCGGTACAAAGGAGCTATGAGCTCGATCGAAGGTGGACCAGAAGGTCCCGAAGAGCCGTGGGATCCGCAGGCTTGGATGGATAAGCACTGCCTGAAGAAGGTCGCGACGGACGGGGACATCACGTGGGCTTGTCACTGTGGAAAAGACTTTGGCGACGGCAACCTTGTCGATGCTGGACGGCGCGCACGAAGAAAAGGCGCTTTGATTTAGTGGAGTGACTCGCGTAATAAAAACAATTTGTGGGACTGTGGCAAACGCTCGCGGGGAATGATGTGTACAACCTTGTGGCAGTAACGAGGCTCAATGATAAGTGGCATGGAATGTCGAGTTCGTTTTTTTCTTGCTTTGGCACTCTATATTCGGTCGACAAGCTTATTTGGATAAAACATGTAGGTTTCTTCCTTACTTAGCAGATAGATCTGGATAGATCGATAGACCCCAGGTATCCTCCACACCTGTGTATACCCTTGCAGCAACGAGAACCCGTCAGGGAAACCAACCGCTGACCGCGCTTGATGCCATTGACACCTTGCCTTCCCACCTGCTTCTATAAATTTCCTGTACCAATCTGCCGGAGATGTGATGTTACTCGTACGTTATTTGACTTGATGCGAGGGTTTGCATCTCTCCGGTACTACAGTAGCTGTTACACAAAACATACACCGATACTGACCGTTACACCCTGCTGGATACACCGGATACACCACCAGTATACACGAGGTATACTCGTACACGGAAAAAAACAAAAAACGTGGTAATTTTTTTTCTTTCGGCCGCTCGGGGGGGGGGGGGGGGGG
>MEHQ01003672.1:0-93167 GCA_008828725.1 Saccharina japonica | reverse complement strand
AGATACAAATATCTTGTGACCTTGGGGAAGGGGGAGGGTGTGGGTGTTGTCTTCCCACATTGAACCCGTTCTTTCTACCCAACCACATCAGTACCCCCAGTGTCTGTCCTGATTCCTAATCGAAGAGAGATACAAATTATGTGATCACATACTGCTGTGAAACAGAGAAAAACGAAAACAAAATAAACGCAAATTATTGGGTAAAGCAAGTGAGATGCTAACGTACCGGGTACGATAACACAACGACACGAGCCGAACCGAAAAATAAGAACAAAAGCACAAATAAAAAACGAATGATGAAATGCAACACAATACAAATGACGCAGGGAGACAGAAGCGCCCCTACAACAGTAAAAGGAAAGCACACGTACCCAAGAGGAACAGATATATACCTGAGATGCACGGACGGAGCAACACGAAGAAGAGGAAGGCACCGGCATAAGGCGGTAACAAAGGGAAAAACAAGGCAAAAAGCAAGAAAGAATACACTACACTACCGGCCCACTAATAAGAAAGTGCCCCACAAGAAACTCAGCCTAAACATTACGGGGAAATAAGAAAGTCGACAGCTATTATACTGAAGTTAGTGTGCGACACACCCCTTTCTCAAATAAGAAGGTCAGCCTAAGCCCGATTTCTGCTTTCTTATGAGCGGGCCGGTACTGTACTATTCATAGAAGAGAGGAAAAGAGAGAGGAAAAGAGAAAAATCGTCCTCAAGGCGATGATAATAACAAGTTCCCGTCTCTGCTACAAAACCGATACGGGGACCATGTCACACCTTCTGCCATCTCCTTCCTACTCTCAGCCTCCCCGGGTGGTGTCAGGAGCCGGTGCTACCTCTGTCGCGCCCCCCCCAGTGAACAAATAAACAAGAAACAAACAAACAAATTGAAACAAATAATATAATTAAGGGCTACGATGATAGTCGAACCGATACCTTGCCGCACGATCTACCATTTCGGTTCTGCATTCATTCGTCGACAGCTGTATCAGTACAGCCGCCCCTGCCCCCCTCTCCTTGTGTCGCCTCTCTCTAGGCGTCTTCAGCTGCATGCCGTAGCCGGCTCCTCTCGGCTTCGGCCCTGTGCCACCTCGCCATGAAATGGCCCGCCGCCTCAACGACCCCCCGATACCTCACCCCACTCTTCTTAGCCGCCCTCTGCAATGAGTAACGTCTCTGCTCCGAACAGTAAAGGGGAGCTTTCTGTGGAGCCCTCTGTTGCTCGAAAAACCCTGAGGTCATCTGCTAGACATTGGGCCCTCAGTTATTTTCTAGTGGGCCAGGTCCCGGGTTCGTCCGGGTCAGCCGCTCATTGGTCGTGCGCTGTACGGCCTCCGCAAAGAGGAGGCGTCGTTTGCGGATGGTTGTCTCAACGCTCACGCATTGTGCCTTCTTGAGAGCCTTGGCTGACGACATGATGAGATGGTCGATGCGTTGTCGGCGCTGGAAACCAATGATCCGTAAGAGGAAGTTGTGGTTTGCCGTTCGGAGCTCAGCGAAGTGCTCCTGGCCAAGGGTCCACGTCACACACCAGTACAGCAGTGTCTCCATCATCACCTCGGCCTTTAGCATGCGCACCTTTAGAGTGAACGGGGCATCCGCCATATCGTACAGCTCCCGCTTGAACCGATCAGCACCTCCAACACTCTCATTAACAACAATCTTCTTTTACGATAGAGTGAGACTGGAAACAAGCAACGCGGATGATACTCATTCGATTGTGATACTACTACTACTGTAACACATTGGACGAAACTTGCTCGATAATAACGGCCCTTTCTCAAAACCTTATTTTTTAGTAAGACCGGAGACTAGCAAAGCGAATGTTACTCATTCGATTGCGATACTAACACAATCAATATTTCAAAACTATTTAGGCCTTACTCCAACCTGTTTGCGGTAATCAACACGCGCCCTTTCTTACAGAAATGACCATTTTACTGCACATTACCGTTCGTTATTATAAATATCAGAAAGTGCTTTTAATGTCAATGTTAATTATCAAGAACGAGAACCAGAAACAGTCCCAAACTACAAACTCCACTTTGATATCCCAAAATCAATCCCGAAATATTCTCACTCAACCCCGAAAGAAACTAAAACCAATTCCGAGAAAGTCAAGTTCGAATCCGAAAAACCCTAAATCAATTCCGACTAGACCTCAGCCCCTGAGGTCGCCGGCGAGAAATGAAACCTACGGTTTGACTGTCACCGGGGCTGAAAGAGGCATATATATATGGCACGCATTACTCCAACGCTCTTGCTTTTTTCCTGTTTTTGGACCCCAACTAGGTTACTACGCCGGGTACGTAGCAAGTGCTTTCACGTTCGGCCGTTTCGTGAGCAGTTACTATTTGGGTAAAGTGACCGATTCTGTCGGCAGGAAACCGGTGGTCATTGCTGGCCTGCTGTCAATCGTGGTGTTCTCCCTGGCCTTCGGAATGTCTCCTACCTTCGGCTTTGCCGTTTCATCAAGGTGCGCAATATACGTACATGCGACATTCAGCCGCGGTTCGGGGGGGAGTTCAGGTGGAAACACCTTGAGAGACGTTTTGGTACCCATATCTTCTTGCTGCCGACGAATGCTACGATAGAGGTGCACCGTGATGTTTCTGCCTTATAAGGGTGGCCACTTATCACTTGAGGGGCTCAATATACCTCACCCGAAAGCCGATTTTACAAAAAACCAAAAGTGCTACCGACCAACAATCCCATGAGCCAGGGAAGTTTGGAACTTTAACAGAGGGCAAACTATTTGGAAGGCTTCGCATTCCAATATTCGGAAATTAGTTTCGGAAAATATGGAAATCCTAAAAATCCGCGCGAACAATGTTGTTGGAAATTTTGGTGGGAAATTAGCTTGATAAGAACGACCCTAACTAGAGCAGTTGAGTCATCCCACGGTAGGGGCGCAGCATAATTGTATGAGCTCCTCACAAGAGGAGCTGAATAGCTCCCCCCAAACATGACTTAGGAAACGTTCGCTTGCGCAACCCAACCAAACCTTCCAATGCCGTAGTCCAAAAACAAATATACCAGTAAAATAATAATAGTATAATAGTATAATAGTATAATAGTATAACAGTATAATAGTATAATATTATAATAGTATAATAGTATAATAGTATAATAGTATAATAGTATAATAGTATAATAGTATAATAGTATAATAGTATCCGGTGGTTACTCGCGTGAGGAGCACCTAACCGGTCGGAAAATATTGAGCCTAAAAGTGTTACCCCTACCGTGGGATTCCTCAGTTGTATGTGCAACGTATGGGCCTCGTCTCAGGGCCACACCGTCTATGCCAACCATCACGCAGGCTTTTCACAAACGGCATGGCGCCTGCCCTGAGAACCACGCATCACAAACGGCATGGCGCCTGCCCTGAGAACCACGATGCGCGAGTCTTGCGGACAGGAACACGTTCTGCGAGGAATGACTTACTTCGGAGGTGAGGGCAGCACCCGGCGCGACTCGTTGCCGGTTCTCGTCCGATACTATCAGCAGACGCCGTTCATGGGCAGATATGTAGTTACGTTTTCGTAGACCTTCTTTCGCGTGTTTCTACGGCGGCACGGCCCGGTGGACTTGTAACCACTGCGGACTTGTCGACCAACAAGTACAACTGTTTTACCACTCTTTGTTCTGCCGCGTTGTTGGTTAACCTTTGCTTGCACAGGCTGCAAAGCATTCAGCCTCGTGCTCGGTACCTCGATCGGAGGCCTTCTAGCTCAGCCGGCTACCAACTACCCCAGCTTATTCTCTGATACTGGTATCCTCGCCAGGTCAGTGAATATACCAGAACACGCCTACTTTTTGGACACGTGCGGAATGCTACCATGGTATCGTTCTTTTGCAAGAAAAGAAAATTGTGGGTATCATCTACGGCACAATTGCCGAACCTCGCGCATCTGTTATCTGTGGTATTCACTTGGGGGGGGGGGGGGTGTAACTCATGTTTGTGCACGCCGCGTAGTCAGATGACCATAACCCTTCTCAATCCTCACAATGCCGGACGGAGGCCGCGGGGGGTCACCGGCAACCAGCCAGACATTGCTGCACAAGCGCGAAAACTGCCTGGGTAATTGGCAGCGTCATGGAGGGTTATGTCTCCGCTAAGAACCGCTCTTGAGGCGGTACTTGCATATGTGACGACAGCTTCAAATGAGTTAAATTTAATTTCTGTGTGGCCAACTTTTCCGGAGAGCAGCAATGGGTTTTTACTAATGTAATCTGCCTCGCGGTTACGCCTTACCATATTAACACTAACGTGAAACGACCATTCCCCTTGTGCGGAAACAAAGGTTCTCGCACCCGCACAAGAAGTCTACCGACCGCAAGCTTTGGTACGCGCCAAAACAAAAATAACAAAAAAAAACGCAACCATGAGTTGCTAGCTCACGCACGGAGCGTGTTACAGCGTCTGCCCAAACCGACCCAACCCAACCTATAAAATTATATAATATTTTATGGGGGGGGGGGGGGATCTTTCATGCGCCCCTAAACCGAACAATACTCAACCAATGTCCAGTTACGCTGGAGACACCCCTTCTTGTTTCTTCCTTCCCCGTCGAGACCAAAATGGCACCTGCCTTTTTCTGTTCACTGTCACACACCCTGAATTAAGCCCCCGTATCTCGTGGATCGCGTTAAATGTTCGTCTAGGTACCCCTACCTGCTACCCAACTTGGTGGGGTCGATCGGAGCGCTCATCTTGCTGCCCCTCGTAGTGTTGTATCTGCCGGAGACGAAAGACTTTGAAATACAACGGGCCAGGGGGGAACGACAAGTAAGCAGGTGAGAGAGCCACACATGCTGTAGTACCGTAGTGTTTGCGGCGCGGTGCTTCACGGGATAGCAGTGCAGGTGGGGTATGTTATTTGTCGTTTTACAATGCCTGGCTCGTCTGCTTCTTGCTACTGTAGTATTGATGACCGCGATGTGATCTGAGGTTCGCAGGGCGACTCGCCTGTGTTGGCGGGGCTATTGCACTTATGACCTTGCCTGCTTTTGTACACCTTTGCCGCGGGATTGCCACCACCACGTGTGCCAGGTAGTCTGTACCGGTACGTACAACAATATCGCCTTTCAAGAACATACTGTAGTACCTTGTGGTTTCAAGCCATAATAACCTAGATACCGTGCTGCACATCCAGCGCGCGGCCTATCGAGCTTCCAACGGGGCACCCTCCCACTCTGTACGTTGGTGGCCTGTAGATATCGCTGCATCACGCTTCTGAATGGTTGATAACTTGGGTCAGACGCGGTCCCGGGGCTGCCACTCGGTGGACTTTGATGGTGCTCAAGATCGCTTTCATATAGGAGCCAAATGCGTGGTGTCGGCTAAATATCTGGCGCGTGCTTCGTACGGTAGAGGTAGCACTTTTTGGCTGAATCGTTTTCTGAACGATCGGGCTCCTTAACCCAAACTTGCTGGACTTTCATTTTTTGTGACGAAATATGTTTCAGAGTATATTTCGGTCATGAGATTTCTCATCCGGGCAGCACTTTTCCAAAATCATTTTTTCGGTGAGGTATGACGCTCCTTATAGGTGAAGAGCTCAGAAACAACATGGTGCACCTCTATCGTAGCTTGCGTCATCTATACTGTACGGCCATGCTCCACGTGTCGTTTGTTTTCAGCGATGGCGAGGATGCGATTGTCGATCACGTTCCCAGGACAGCGCCAGACCTCACGGCAACCAGTGGCCGGTCCAAAGGTGCAGCGAAAGGAAGCTTAGCGTACGAGTCGATGGTGGATGACGAGGATGGGGGGGGGCTATCTCAGCGAAGGGAAGGTTCGCTTAGTCTAGAGCTGCAAGGGGCCGGTGGCAGCAAAGGAGAGGATAAGACAACCGGCTGGGGTGATCAGGGCGGTGTTCGCGCGTTGAGCGAAACAATAGAGCCTGGGTTGTGGGGACCGGATGGACTACTCGCGGTACCGCACGTGAAGCTGGTCCTCTTTGTCGTGTGCTTAATGGAGGTAAGATACCGCAGTAAATTACGGCAATAGAGTAGAGCGGGTGGAGATGGCGTCACCTGCTCCTATCATATACCAGGTATCGGGCATGACCAACTGCGTATTGACCGACGTCCTTAGTGTTGAATACTACTCTATACTACTGAGGATGAACTTTCCGAAGTAGGCTGCGTACTCCTTAGCGGTATGCCATCTGACTATGATATCGCGTATTAATGCATTGTTGTCACAACCTCCCTCTGAATATGTTATCACTCGATACACCTGAAACTGTGTCGCGTTTGGTCGTTTGTGGTGCTGTCGACGGCGAAACGGGTGCACAAACAGGCGCTCGTTATCGGCTTCGAAGAGGCCTACCCTCTCTGGGCTCTTAGCACTCCTGAGGTCGGAGGCCTGGGCTGGGGCACGATCGAGATTGGCAAGGTGCGAACAACCAAAGAGCTGGAAATGTTTCCTGAAGGGCATATCTTGGGGTCAGCCGTTGTCCAGCAGGCACAACAGTAGCACAGTATATAGCCGTTTCAACGTCGGTTCGTCGAATTTGTGGACGGCAGATGACCCCCTGAGATACCCGTTCTCACCCGCCAGGTACAAATCGTGTGAGGTAAGGGCCTCATATGAAATCGGTCTGGACAGGTTTGAGCTAGCTCCTCAGGTGTACGGTAACCTGTGTTTGGATATTGCCGGCCTTCCCCGTCCCTTTGTCACCCGCACTTTGGCAGGTGTTTTTCGTCTCTGGCGTTATAGTGGCAGTGTTACAGCTTATCGTGTTTCCTAAAATCGTCAAAGTGGTCGGAATCACGATTTGGCAGAGGGTAGGCTGCCTGATGTGCATACCTTCCTTCGTGGCCATCCCGAATGCCAAGGCGCTCAGCTGGAACGACAGCAGCCTGTTCATGGCGTCAGTGGCGACGACGACGTTCGTCTACTCCTTCCAGGGGATGGTGAGCCCACGGTAACCGGACGGTTTTCCTGTACGTCGCATGAAGCTCTGATATACACAGGTGGCAAGGACGCCCCGCCGCGCACAATGTGGACGTAAAAGCCACATCAAGGAGACATTGAACAATGTGGCAAACCCCACCAGGTTTCCATAGCATCTTAGCTCATTACGCCTAATGATGTGCTATTGTATTCATTGCCTCCCCATACATATGAATAGGTACAGGGATGGTGATATGGTAACAATCTTGTTTTTCCAGGAACTTTATCTGCTACCTGTTCGTTCCTGTGGCAACAAAAACAAAAATGGAAAACGCCCGCGACCAAGAACTGTATTTTCAGTTGTATGAGAGGCCGAGAGCCGCGGTCTTCATGGAAACTCACAGCCAAGCATCCCTACAGCAGACCTGGGGTACCATTGTCGCAACTCCCGTCTCGTCTGATCCCTCGTGGTCGAAGCACGGCGGTTGCATCTGGCAGCGAGGCTTGTGTCTCCCAGCTGCTCCAAAATGAAAATCGCTCGTCCCAGCTACGGTTTATGATAAACAAATGTAGCTTGCGCCAGCATCTCCTCGCAACTAAACCAAGGCTACGAGGCATCCCACGACCCACGGGGCCATTGTAACGTTGTCCGTGTTCGATTTAGATGCCTGCACCGCTGGTGGTATCAGTCGCCCCGTACACGTTTGGTGCTTGTACTTCTGTAAAAAACTAAACTACGAGTGCTCGTACACAACTATCTCAATTATCGTTTCGTAGATGAGGGTGATAATCGTGTGCAGATTCTGCTGCTGTCGGCGCACCTTGTGTCCGACCTAAGGAGGAGGGGCGCACGTGATATTTGACGTGGCTACTGTACTCTAATATAGGGTTCCAGGAGAGCAACTGATGAGGCAAATGGTTGCGCCTTTCACAGTTGGGGCTGCCGTCCGTCCAGATTCGCCAAGCGACAGAGATGTAACGCCCAAATATCAACAAAGCAGACCAAGGATCGACTTCGAACGCCAGCCATTTCTCCACAAACAGGGCACCCCACGACAATCTCCAGCCTCTCCAGTGGTCACTGTGACCTTGGGAGACGGCCTAAAGCCGTCCGAGTGAGATAGAAGCCTTCAGCAGGGAGGTGGCAGCCTCTGACCTTCGAGGGCCCTGTAAATGACAACCAACGCGCCGCGTTTCGGCTCGCTTCTGGTACCAAACAATACGGGGTTTAGGACACCACCAGCAATCAAGCATCACAATTGAACACGGACAACGTCACACGGATCCCGTGGGTCGTGGGGTGCCTCGCAACCCTGTTTTAGTTGGGCGGGGATGCTAGCTCGAGCTCTAATATGTTTCGCCTGAGGCCGTAGCTGGAACGAGCGATTTGCAGATTTGCAGAAGCTCGGAGACACAAGCCTCGTTGCCGCATACAACCGCACCGTGCTTTGACCACCAAGGATCAGTCAAGACGGGATTTTTCGACACACGTACCGCAGGGGTGCGGTAGTGACGACCGACTGCGCGTTTCCACGAAAGCCGTGGTTCTTGGCCTCTTTAGCAGCTGAAAATTCACTTATTGGTTGCAGTCCCTTTCCATTTTGGATTTGTTACCACTGGAAAACACAGTTCTCAAATAATTTCCATGAAAAATTTAGGCGTTTCTCATATGACCAGCCCTGTATAACACGCCCACAGTGTTCAGGTTGGGGGGGGTTGACATTTGTGTACAGGCAATCGCATACAATAGTCGGGAACTGCCGTCCGCACGGGCACCAGCGTACTTTCTGCTCGTGGAATCAACACGATTAGGTAGAGGTAGGATAACCAATTTCGAAAATCGGACACTCGGGGTTCTCGCCGGCAAAACGATATCGAGCGTATTTTTCCCAGTATGTAGTGGTTGCACGGATAGCAAAAAAGGTCACGAGGTAGTCACGTCGGTATTGACGTGCGTAGGCAAGCGCAGAAAGGCATAGGTTTCCCCCCTTATACCCAGTCGTTGAAGAAAACAAAGCTTGGAGGCGGCCGTCCAAACTTGTAGCTGGTAGAACCGAGATCAAATTCACATAATGACGGCAAATGGCACATCTCGAACGATTCAAAGTGTCTAATGATAGTAGTCATGCATGCCGGTGTACATCTGTGATATACATTACGTTGAGTTTCGGGCCCGTCCGAAACGTATAACACAGAGATTGTGTGAAAGTAACTGGTCCGCTTCGGTGGGGGAACGAACCGCAACTGCTGCACGTCCCGCCATTGGCTTCAGCACTCGCCGCCGCCCCCCCCCCCTGTATGTTGGATTAACACTGTAGATAGCATTGTACTAGAGCATGTATCATGCGTATGACCAGCCCGTTTTCAGTGCAGCCATACCGCGTCTCGACGACTGAAGCGGTGTCATCATCCTTGGTCTCACCTATCGAATCTCCCGCAGTGGTGTCGCTGTACACCGGCTGCAGATAGTTTCGCATTGCCGTTGTTGGCAAGGTAGGTCCTTTCGTTCCGCCCCGACACAGATATACCATGGTTCCGGGCAATGTCCGTATTGTTGGGCCCTCCTGTGCTTGTTGTAGAAACTATTTTCCTTTGATAGGTAACATCATTTTCATACAATGGCTACTTGTAGGCCGAATCTGCTGTTATTAATAGTATCATGTCTGATGTACAGTTAAAGCATCGTCTCCACACAATGGTGTAAGCACCTTTTTGAAAATAATGAAAGAGCGTTGCCACCCCGATATTCACAGATCAGACTGTGCTCCAGCACGGCCCAGGCCTCGGGGACCGTAAAGTAGACAAATATTTCCACTTCCGGGCAACTGGATCAACATCTTGTTTGAGTTCGCTGAAGACATTTTTAACACGTCAACCCCGGAAAACACTACTACTACGACAATTAAAGACATCCAGTATTCTACGGAAGCTGTCACCATGGGCACAGATGTTGCTTATTGGGAGTGGCAGAGAATTCGCGACAGGTGCGCGAAAAAATAGATTTGACTTAAAGTCTCCAATGGAAGATGTAGGATCCTCGAAATACCCACTAGTTACCAGTAGATGTTCTTTACTCTGACAACGCTGTCATCCTTTGGAATATGTGGGTATGCAGACACGCCGTCGTTCATCAGAAGATCTCAGTGTACGCTACTGGTAGATATGAAGAATATAGCAATACGTGTCGTACGTACGTAGAGGTGGGAATTTTTTTTCGAAACGATATTCCGTCAAGTAACTTGTTGAATCAAGTAACGTTCGCCCATAGGAAGGTTACTGTACAAAGTGCCCATTGCTGTAAGTATGATCAGTAGCGCAGGAGTGAACCCTTTGCGCACTACTCACACCCGCATCGGAACTGTCTACAGTTCATCGGATTACAAGCTTATATAGGCCTAACGAGCGCCTATTTCAACATATTCATTGTCGTCTAAACCACCCTGTGTGAGTTTCGAGCTCGTCCCACAACGACTATGTGTTAGCCTCTAAAAGCTGCACATCCGAGTGTGTACTCATCGTATTCTAGCACACTGAAGTAGAAGTTTATCGCCCCACGCACACATATATCAATCCATCCCTGGTGCGGTCCGATCCGCCTCCCTTCACACCCTTTCGTTGTTTCTCCAGGTCATCTTGGTGCTGTCCGTTGCTTCCACCAGTATGGTTGAATCCGACATGAGGGGGAAGCTCGGCGGGCTCTACAACATGTCGGAAAGCCTCGGGCGCTTTCTCGGCCCAATCGGCTTTGCCACCCTGTTTGCCTGGTCCATATCCCCTTCTGCTGGCCATTGGGTGAACCATCAGTTCGTGTTCTTCGTGGCTGCTGCTTGCATGGCACTTGTCACGATTTTGGCTTGGGGGACGGTCACCCCTGAAAACATGATGAAACCTGCAGAAAGGACAGGTGGTGTGGACGACCCCGTCGTCTGCACGAGCGGTGACGATCACAAAGATGGGTCTACAATCGCCCGCGCTGGGAGGGAGTCTGATTTAGTTTAAGTTTGAAAAATGTCTTTAGTTCGACGTTAATCACAGTGTTTCTGATACACGGCTAATGCCTTTCCCCCTTGAGATTTTTTCCCTCGAGTGCAAGGAGGGTCGATGCGTGCTGGGTATCTGCATCACACAAGTGTTGTTCGCTACGCATAGGCCGCTATCCGGCTGGTGAACGTAATTACGGCCGAGCATGTCTGCTATTCGGGCACACACATCATGACCATGAATTATGCCCCCCGAGAAAAGAATACGCATGATGTGCTTGCTGTTACGGTTTCCCAACGTTCTTGAGCTTGGAACTCCCACTATTAATAGAGCTTCGTATTGACACTAGAACTTGTTGTCGAGCGTTTCGGCGCTTGCTTGTAGCGCTGCTTTTCGCACGTGTAGATGTAGTTTGGGCAAATAGTCATCGACTTTTAACTCGTGGTTGTCTGCGGCGACACTACGTATAAAGCGCACGGATGGTAAACGAGCGCGGACAGAATCCAGAGTTTAACCAATTTGTTAATATGGTCTACTATCTCCTGTTGTACCGGAACGTAAAACTGTTTCAGACTCGATACAATATAGAACGCGTTCTACCGACGATGGTGCACCAGTCAACCGGGCAATCGGGGAACCTCTAGCCACGGTACGCTGCTCGTAACGGCAGCTCAATGCGTGTGTGTTTGAACGTACACGAAGTAACGACGGCTTCCGGAAACGCAGAGTAACGAACAAAACAAGATGTATTGGTAGAGCGAACAAGACTTGTCTGTGTCGGGGACTGGGATAGAGCATGGTTTCCTTCGTGATCGGGGGTCCTGCACGTGGTCGCTCTTTTCAAGAAAGGCGGTATGCGCGGGAATTGACGACGGTAGAGGTGCACCCTGTTTTTTCTGAGGTGCATCGCTTGAGGAGCTACATACCTGCAGTGGTCCAAAACTGATTGTGGAGGAAAATAGAAAGCTCTACCTGATGTACAATCCCACGGCCTAGTGAAACAGTGAGAAATATCTGACGCATGCTACGATAGAGGTGCACCATGTTTTTTTGCTGAGCTCCTCGCCTAGGGAGCGTCATACCTCACCGAAAAAAGGATTTTGGAGGAAAATAAAAAGTGCTGCCGGATGAGAAATCTCATGACCGAAGTATATATACTCTGAAACATATTTCGTCACAAACATGACAAAAATGAAAGTCCGGCGAGTTTGGGTTAAGGGCCCGTATTAACGAACATCGCTTTTTATTGAAATGGGAAAACAATTTTTGTTTTTCGTTTGTTTTGAATACGATTTCCCTGAAAAAACGTGTTTGGGTCTTATCGAGGAATGGTGTATTGCGTCAAAAAATGAGAATAACGCACAAGGGTCAACGAACACCCGTGAGTAACCAACGAGGCGACCTACGGCCTGTGTCCTCCCCGGGGCGCCGCTGCCAGCGGAAAATTATGTCTGCCAGCACCGGCTAGGAGGCTATCACTCTAGGGATGTCTTGGGTTGGCTGGCGCAGCCCCGAAGCCCAACGCGGGCAGCAGCGACGGGGATACAGCGATCGAACTTCTACGCCAAGTCGCGACCTGGTCGGTGCTCGTGTGGTTTGGGAGGCAAAGAGGGGTGAAAAATTGGATTTGCGACGGCCTATATTACTTTTTAGGCGCCGCAAGCGGTCTACCTTATGGTAGGGGCCATCGGACCTCGCGCTGCGGCTGATCCGGTGGCCGTGCCTCTCGGGAATGGTGGATCTCGCCTCTGAATCAGTCGACGACATGGCTCAAGTTTGCGTGGCTTCCTTCGGTTTCATGGAACACGCCACGCCGAGTTGGATGAACTCCCAATTCAACAGAAAAAAAAGAGCAAAAGAAGTCCCAAAAGACTTCTTGTGGAATTCCGTTTTATTGAACTACTCAGTTTTGAAATCGAAATATCTTGCTGGTTATTCACGTTTCGACCAATCAGGTCAAATCAAAACAAACGAACGAAAAAAAAAAACTCAAACAAACGAAAACAAATGTTCGTTAATACGGGCCCTAAGGAGCCCGATCGTTCAGAAAACGATTCAGCCAAAATAAGGTATACCTCCTCTACCGTAGCAGGCGTCATTCTACTGTAACACAAGAATGATAGTCCGACGGTTTGGGGTGAAGGAGCCCCGTCATTCAGAAACCAAAACAGCCAAAAAAAGGTATACCTCCCTCTATCGTAGCAAGCCGTCGAGAACGGAGCTACCACTGCTGTGGGTCTGAAACCCACGTGGTTGGTCAGAACTGAACGAAGCACTGCTGTATACCTAAAACTAATAATATGGTACACTCGTATTACAATGAAGGCGGTGCCGAAGTACCTCGAACCCGGGCGGTCTTACCGGCCAGTCCAACCCCCATCTGATTTAAAAAAAAAAAAAAACGAAAAACGTTTACGTAACGTTTCGTGGTGGCGGTGGCTGTCGACCGGAAAATAAGGTTTATGGGTACGAAACCAGGTGTGTAAAGGCTCTACAAACTTCACTGGATGCTTATGGACGAAGCTGCACGAGTTCGTCTGCCCTCTTGCGTGCCATCGCATCCGTAGGTACCCACCCAAATCGAGGGCATGTCCTACGCACAAACAGCGCCATGTCCCTGCGTACACCTGGCGCGTTCTTCGGTAGTCTACGTCTAGAGGGGTGACGCCTTTTCCCTCTGATCAACTCTGTATTTCACCTCACCCAAACAAGCGTCTTTTTTTACGACATTGGGCAGTTACTCGGTTTCGAGGAGACCCTCGATGCGGAAATCTTAATTGGCCAAGCGAGGCATGGTACTTTGTACGGTGAGAGTGCGCTTGCAATGTTCCTGGGGCGCTTTCCTCACTAGAGGAGCTCTATACACACAATAAGCACGGCTGTGAAACAAACAAAATGCGTACCAGGTATGCTTTACCCGATGAACAATCAAGCCCCATGGCCTACGTGTGTACCGAGAAATATTTGTATGAATATCAAACGATACTGGCTATAGTTTCTCAGTTGAGAGGCCCGATGAGTCAGCTTGTTCGTTTTATGTTACCGCAAAGTGCTCGTACCCCTATAGTGCATAGCACACATCAAGCAGGCTGTGCCGCTGCTATCATTGTAGCATCGTAGCACGGCCCGTGAGTCCCTAATCAGCCAGTGCCCACGGTGTTTGACGACAGCCCCAACCACGCTTTTTCCTGAAGACCTGCTAATTGTTTCCAAGGATTTATTTGTGGCGCTCCCGTTTGCCTGCGTTGTCTCAGTGTACTTCTCCCCCTGAAATACTGCGCCCATATTCTACGCGTTGAATGCACGCGATGCACAAGCATACCGTACGTGTGTATTGGGTGAATCTGCTAGGAGGGCGCGGTTCACAAAAAAAAAACTATTTCCCCGCAATCCACACACACTCCGCCCTCCCTCCTCGGCGCGCTGCATATTGCACACCGTAACGCATAGCGTACTGTTTACTAGCATTCAACACCACCGCATGCACAAGCATAGAGCATGCATGGGCAAGCTTGCAGAACAGTCTCGGTGTTAACTTCGTAATCCCTTGGAACGCCCTACATGTTCTATCAACTATCTTCTCCGTAGGCACTCAACACACTGCTCAAGCATGTAGGCTTGCGAAGATAATAGATCGAGGTTGACATTAGGTCACCCCTTTCAACTTGCTCAATGCCTGCTCAGCCGCCCGACGCGTTACCCATGGACTCCGAAAAAGTATTGCACGCTGTATCCTAAGTATCAAAACACTGCGCGATATCATGATGATATATCGACATGGGGAGAAATGCTACAAAGTCACCGGTTGACACCCCTTTGAATGCCCAGGCATGGATCCCCTAAAAGTATCATCCAAAAAAACAAAACTACGAACACAAATAAAAGCCTGTAATACAAAAACATTCTAAAGGGTGTACCAGGTAATATGCATGGTTGCACTTGCTCAAGATTAGCACGGTGTTCACGTGATCATCCCGTTGAATGCCCTAATATGTGGGTGCCCTAGCCCGCACTCTGCATCCAATAAAAATAACCTAAAACAAATCAAATATAATCAAATAAAAAGGGTGCACGTAGTATATTTGGTTACAGTCGGTTATACCTGCTAAGAGGACACGGTTCACATGGCCACCCCCCGTTCAACAAACCACAACTACCTGTAGTACAGGTCTTCAGGATGTTAAAGACATGGACCCCTTGAAATAATCTGGCGCCTTTCTCTTCGTCTTCAACGGACTTCACGAGCCATGTAACCTGTATCGGTGACCTTGCTAGGAGAGCGCAGGATTCCAAGTGGCCGACCGGTTCGCAAAAGGTCCAGTACGCTGCGGGGTTTAATTCCCTGCTCCAACCCGAAGAAAACCATTCGTATACGTACAATAGCCTAATGAAAACAACACAACAACACGCCGCAAACTGCACCATAGTACGCGCCTGGGCACACATCACTAATTTTGATGCAATGAACGCAACAACCCCACTGCGCTGGATTAAACAAAAAATGCTCACTACGTGTACCAGGTGCGTACGTAAATGGCATCACAGATGTGGACGTAAGGACGCAACAATTTCACTGCGCGCTGAATAAATGTAGTTGGTACGTTATATACAACGTACTAATAAAATAAACATAAGCAGAATAGATCTACCGCATGAACACTGCAAGTTTCAAGCTCGACGGGACAACACCTCCGCAAGAAATCGTGTATTTTACAAATCAGAGGGATACTACCTGCCTACGAGGTCTGTGTACGACACCCCTATTCTGAACCTATGAGCCCTCTACGTAGGAACGCGCGCATCGCCAATGCGAAAGGCCTGTCTATATGTTTGCGTCAAAAACCTTCCATTGCAGATGGCTCAGATCACAGACGTTCGCACGTTGGGTCGGGTCGTATGTATTTACCATGAATAGCTTACAGATCTACAGATCGACAAGTTGAAAATCGACTATACTACACAGATCGTAGTCAATCAGAGCACGAAAATGACGCCCACGCTGAAGATCACTTCTTCTAGTGGGACCATACACAATAAATCGTTGAGATCCTGGTGGTAAGCCCCGGTTAGAACCTGTACATAACTATGCTGCACGTCCGCGAAGGCGATAGGCGTTGTCTGTACATACCGTGATATTATATCTCCGGTTAACGTAGTGTTAATGTTCAGACCAGGTCGGCTTCAACATCTGGCCGATCGACCGGAAGGGAAGCGCCACCCGCCCCCTGTCTCGCTTCGGCAGCCCAGGTGACAGGGGCGTCGACGGCACCCCTAGGTTCAGCACAGGTCATGATATTTTCCTCGGTAAGCGTGCTCCAAGCTAAAATCGTCACAACGACCAAGGAAAGCGCTGCCGCGACGAACACGAAGTGGTGGTCCACCCAAGAGTACGTGGCAGGGGAGATGGACCACGCGAACAAGTTCGCGGAGCCGACCGGACCGAGGAAGCAGCCGAAGCTCTCCGCCGCGTTGTACAGCCCGGCTAGCTTCCCGCGCATGTCCGCTCGAACCATATTTGTGGACGCGATCACAAGTGTGAGGGTGACCTGGACAAAGCACCGACAGAACAGCGGGTACCCCGCAAAAAAGGGACCCATTAAGTTAAAAAGAAAAAATGGGTTAAGACAAGCCCTATCGGCTTGTCCCGATGTTCAGCTCGAAATGGTGTTCGAGCGATACCTCCCGCGTTAAGCCCTTAAAAACTTAATGCCTCGTGTCTGGGGACAGAACCACTTGGAATTAGTCTGGGATACGTTTTTCAGTTCTGATTGGGCTAAGGACGGTGTTGAAGCGTACTTCGTGGTCCTACTGTAGATTGGAATAAGGAGGCGTGCTTTGATAGAGGTATAAGGTATACCTTCTTTTGGCTGAAACGGTTTCGGGACGACGGGGCTCCTCGACCCCTACAGAGCTGGCCCCACATATTTTAGTTGAAAACTACTTGAAATTAGTGCAGGTTTGTTTTTTTCAGTTCTGGTTGATTGAAACCAATATCGTAAAAAACAAAAACATACCTGCATTGATGCTAAACTTTTGTTTCTATACTTCATCGGACACACCTCCAGTGATGCTATACTTTTGTTTCTATACTTCATCGGACACAGAGCAATCCCACGGTAGGGGTACCACCTTTTCGCTCGATACTTTCCGACCGGCTGAGCTCCTCACGCGAGTCAACCACCGGATAATGCTATTATTGGTTTACTAGTTGGTACGTTTTTGTTTTTGTACTACGTACCGCATTGGAAGTTTCGGTCGGGTTGCGCGAACGAATGTCTCCGAGATCATGTTTCGGGTGAGATATTGAGCTCCTCATGTGAGGAGCTCAGAAAATTCTGCTGCGCCCCTACCGTGGGATGAGTCCACACCTACAGTGATGCTATACTTTTGTTCCTATACTTCGTCGGGTATCACATATATTGGCTTACAAACTACAGTAAGTTTCCGGGTGATGATGTACAGAGCTCCTCACAATAAGCCACCACCCTTGAAAGCCAAGGGTACACGTCGCGACCGTTAAAAGCATGCGTTTGAGGCGAAAGTAGCAACAATGCTGGTCGAACTGCCCTGTCCCTGTCCCGTACATGCCTGGTTTTGGGGTACCCACTGACAGTTGTACCGAGAGCGGGGTGCACCTCAACCTGGGCGTGTGTGTCTACTTGTTTTTTTTTTTGTGGTTTTCGTGGTCTGGGTTTCCTCACCATCGCCTGGCAGCAGTAAATCAAGACGGTACCCGCCACCGAGACCATGAAGATGCCCGTGTGGTTCCAGCTGAGAGATCGAGCGTTCGGGATGGCGATGAACGCAGGTATGCCCACCAGGCAGCCGAGTCGCTGGTAGCTCGTCACCCCCAGCACTTTTATTGCCGGAGGGAACACGAAAAACAGTAACGCCGCCACGATGAGCCCGGCCACGAGAAACACCTGTGAATTGTAGCGAAGAAGCGCGTTGGCACTGCTGCAGGCCTGACGCCATCGGGTTTCTAAGCTAAAGTGGCGTGCTGCGTCAGGGGATGGCACGTGTTGTGTTCAGTGTGTTCTGGCTGACTCACGCATCTCGTCTACCGAAAACCTCCCTAATCGTGTTGAACAACAAACCTTGGGATTGTTCGCGTGGGGCTAACTAAGCCTTCGACGCACGCTACCGAGGAAGACGTGCACCATGTTCGTTTCTGATGCTCAACACTTGAGAAGCTCTATACTACTATTACGTCACTCAAAAACTAAAAAAACAAATGTTTTGGAGGGACCCGGAGATGAAACCAAAGGTCGGGTATACCCAATTGGCAGTGCCATGGCCCAATTCTTCAAGGAAAGGTAAATGGTTTGCAACACACAAGAATGAAAGTCAGACGAGTTTTGGGGTGGCGCAGCACGATCATTCATAAACAAAAAAAACGCTCCAGCCAAAACGTGCTACCCCCTCTGACGCATGTTAATGGTAAGGGGTATCACCTACTTCAAAGTATTGCTTTTACTAGGCTCCTTCGGGCACATGCTCAAGGAGAAGTGGACCATTTATGTTCTCAGGTGCCTACTCCCTTAAGGAACTCTTATACTACTATTAGTGAGTCACCCTACAACAGTTTTGAGGTACACTACGCACGCATGCTAGTAGTGAAGTGCACTGTAAAAATGTCACTTGAGAAGCTGAGGGTGGTCACTCGAGCTCTTAACCCTGACCCCAAAAGCTGCTTTTTGGAGGGAAAACAAAAAGTGCTCGTACGCGATGAAACATCCTATTGGCCTTAAAAGTATGGCAACACCAGAACCAACGTACGACCGAGTTTGGGTTAAGGAACCCGATCGTTCAAAAACCGTTCCAGTAAAAACGTGCTGCCTCTACATGTCGTAGCACGCGTCACAACTGAAAGTGCATCTAGATCAACAATAGCAAGGCCCTATCTAGGTTGACAAAAAACTTTACTGCGAAAACCAACAACAAGAATGGCATTCTGTCCATTTTTGGTTAAGGAGTCTCGCCATTCCGGAGGCAAAGTAGCTCTAGCTTAACCATGCCACCATTATCCTTCCATGCCTCCTCACGAATTCACCGAGATACTGCCCCTGGCCGCGGTGTACGGTTGCTAGTCGGCCTGTGTGTTTCCCTTGTTTTCTTAAAGCAAGTGGTTGGGGTGAGGTAGAGAGACACTCAAAACACCGGTCGACTCTGAGAATGAATTAGCTACAATCCCTGTCGCAATACTTGCGTCCATGACTCGCACCTTGCCGATCTCGATGGTGTCCCAGCCGAGCCCTCCGACGTCCCGCGTGCTCAGCGCCCAGAGGGGGAACACTTCTTCGAAACATATGTTTAGGGTCTGCGTCGTATAGGCAATCGGCAGCGAAAAGAAAAAGAGACAGTTTTACCTGGCGGTTCGAATCCGAGGAAAGAGGAGGATCAGCACTGTTGTGCGGGGGAGCTGTCGGGACGGGCTGCCTCTTACTTGATCAAGCTTCGCGAGAGGATGCAACCGCCCCACCGATAACGGTCCCAAGGGATGCAGCGATAACACTGGCAATGATCCCACATTTTCCGTGTGTCCACCGATAAAAACTGTACTTTCATAACTGCACTCGCTAGTAAGATAGGGCAGGGGTGCCCCTTCAACTCATTTGCTGGAGCTCTCCCCACACTGGAGGGGTCCCTATATACCGCCAATAAAAACGGCAAAAAACAAAACAAAAAGTGAATGCTCAACCAACCCGATGGGCAATCCCACGGCTTATGTGGTTCTTTTAGGAAAAAAGTAATGCTCCTCACTTGAGACACTCTACTATTCCGGAGGGCCATAGTAAATAGGACCAAATATTGTTAGTAAAAATAGGTAAATGTATAGGTTACAGTGTGTACCGTAGGTTCTATTTACTAACAGGTCCCCAGATCTACATTTCAAAGACAGCGGAAGACCGCGACACGATCTCGCCAATTCTAACAAGGGCCGCGCGCCGCAGTAGGCGTAGTAGACAGCACCTGCATTTAGTTCAAGATTCCAGAAGCTATTTTCTTCACCCCACACGGACAGATGGTGATACGAGTGCAAGCCGAACTCGATACACGAGCCCATGGGCTTGGCCATAAAGGGGTCTCGCGCTGCGATAGGCGCAGCAGCTAGCACATGCCCATCATGCCGTTATTTTTCGGAGTTCATAGTGGAGGAGGTCTTTCCCTCACGCCCCGCGGAGAGGTTGAGTAAAATGAAAGCTAAGCTTGATACACAAACCCATGGACCTGATCATAACCACGAAAATCAGTATGGTACGTATATATGATACTGCAATTTTGCCGTTCGGCCGAAAGAAGTACGGAAGGAAGGTATGTAGGACCTGACTACGAGTAGGTAATACCATTGTTGTATAACAAAAGTGGTTGATGATACGGTGAGTAGAATAGTATGATGGAGTACACATCGGACCTAGACGTTTCTGAGACTCATCACATATATACGCACAATCACGCATGCTTGCTACGATAGAGGTGCACCATGATTTTTTCCAAGCTCTTCACTTAAGGAGCGTCATACCTCACCGAAAAACTGGTTTTGGGGGAAACAAAAAAACAGTGCTGCCGGATGACAAATCTCATGACCAGAGTATACTCTGAAACATATTTCGTCACAGAAATGATTAGAGTTAAGGCGCCCGATCGTTCAGAAACCGATTCAGCCAAATAGTGCTACCTACACCGTAGCACGCATTCAATGTACAATGTAGGCCGCCTGCTACGATAGAGGTCATTTTTCGCTGAAGCAATTTCAGAACAACTACGTAGTCTCCTTAAAGGCCTGTTTTAAGGGCCCGTTTTAACGAAGAAGAAAAATAAATCAATTTGGAAAGCAATATATTCAAATCCGCTTCTAATTGGTCAACACACGCACCAGCACCAAAGATTAGGATCTTTGGGCATAATATTTGGTGCTGTTGTGTGTGTTGATCAATGAAAAGCGAATTTGAATTTTATTTTTTTTCCAAATTGAATTTATGTTATACTCGTTAATTCGAGCCCTAACGAAGAAAAAAAAATCAATTTGGAAAATAATATATTCAAATCCGCTTCTAATTGGTCAACACACGCACCAGAACCAAAGATTAGGATCTTTGGGCATAATATTTGGTGCTGGTGCGTGTGTTGACCAATGAAAAGCGAATTTGAATTTTATTTTTTCCAAATTGAATTTATTTTATACTCGTTAATTCGGGCCCTAAGGGCCCGTTTTAACGAAGAAGAAAAAAATTCAATTTGGAAAAAAAAAATTCAAATCCGCTTTTCATTGGTCAACACACGCACCAGCACCAAATATTAGGATCTTGGGGCATAATATTTGGTGCTGGTGCGTGTGTTGACCAATGAAAAGCGAACTTTTGAATTATTTATTTTTCCAAATATGATTATTTTCTTCTTAAGTCGTATTTATTCTCGAGCTCCTCTTATCTTTCCTCATCTCATCATGCCCCTTGTGACTCCCAAGCTCCCCGCCTCTATTCCTCTCTCCATAATAGAATAAAGACCTCTATTCTATCCTGTATCTACTACTCCTCTTGCTATCATCTATCTCCCATTATAATATCTCATAATCCCTTCCCATATCCAATCTCTGCTTCAATTCTCACTGTATGATCCTTCTACATTACTCCTGTCTCTTCTGATTTGCTGTCTCTAATCCAATTATTAAATCTCTCCGCTCCCTCGCCTGCCAAACTTCTCTTTCTTCCGCTCACAAGACATATCTCATATTTTTCGATAGGATGACCCGCGCCTTAATGAGATAGTCAGAAAAAAACCATGCACCTCATCGTCAGCACTGTCGATATCGTTTCAGGTTGACCTTAGCATTAGACGCCTGCTATGTAGCGACCGTAGCAACTTTTCGTCTGAATTGACTATCCTATCTTTACTTCGAACAACGCGTCTACAACCTCTCACCGCACCACTCACTCAATGCTCCGTGCTTATCCTTCACCATCATTTAATTTCTTTTTTTGTCAGCATTTTCTGTAGTATTTCGGGCCATTAGAATGTGCCTCACCGGGCCAGCCTGTTATCCTAAAATCATTTTTTTGTTCGGTTAGGTGTGACGCTCTTCAAGTGAGGAGCTCAGAAAAAAACATGGTGCACCTCTTATATCGTAGCATGCGTCATTGCTTAGTATCAGTGTAGAGCTGCTCAACTGAGGAGCCTAGGAAAAGCGATGCTGCACCTCTTCTGTAGCATTCGCCGTTCGGAGCGTGTCTTAACCCTTATAGAACTGCAGTCCCGTTATGGGGACAAACCACTCTAATTCTAAGTAATCTGTCCCCAAAACGGGACTGCTACGATAACGGAACAAACCTTTTGGCCAACCATACTTGTGACGATACTCATGACTGTTGCCGACTAATACTGACTGTTGCCGACTAATACTGAATGTTTCCGACTAATACTGGCTAGCACTTACTTACTACTGTAATGCTCACTAGTGCTGACTATATTGCTGACTATTGCTGATCAAGCACTATTTTTATACTCCCTGCAACTGACGCGTGCTACGGTAGAGGTAGCACTTTTTGGCTGAATCGTTTTCTGAACGATCGGGCTCCTTAACCCAAATTCGTCGGACACTCATTTTTGTGACGGATTCTGTTTCAGCGTATATTTCGGTCATGAGATTTCGCATCCGACAGCACTTTTATTTTTCTCCAAAATCACATTTTCGGTGAGGTATGACGCTCCTTAGGTGATGAGCTCAGAACAAACATGGTGCACCTCTATCGTAGCAAGCGTCAACTGAGTAGGGGCCCAATGCGGTAGGCTCATCATTCATGATTTACTACACTATTTATTGTAAGGCCTAGAAATAGCTTATGGGATTGATAATATTGACTGTGTTTTTCGTCGGATTGTTGATGACATACTGCAGGCGTAAAGAATAGTGCTACGGAAGAGATAGTACTTTTTGGCTGAATCGTTTTCTGAACGATCGGGCTCCTTAACCCAAATCCGTCGGAATTTCATTTTCGTGACGAATTATGTTCCAGAGTATACTTCGTTCATGATATTTCGCATCCGGCAGCACTTTTATTTTCATCCAAAATCATTTTTCGGTGAGGTATGACGCTCCTTAAGTTAGGAGCTCAGAAAAAAACATGGTGCACCTCTATCGTAGCATGCGTGTAAAGCTCCTCAAGCGAGGACCCTCACAACAATTAGGAGGTACCTCTACCAGGCAAAAACGCGCCCGCGCTATAAAACGTGCAACAGCTTCCGCAGCACACGGCTCCAGGTCGACGATTGTTAGTAAAAAATATTATCGTGTGCCTCAGACGTGTCAACTGGGTATTTTACGCTACGTGACGCAAGGCATTAAAAATGGCAGCAACCGCCCGCCCTTAACCTATCTCTGCATGCCCTTGCCGCAAGTCCCAACAAAAGATGTGCTTGTAAATATATACCGAGGGGCACTAGTGTTGATATAAGTCACCTGCACGGCACACGCGAGAAAGAGGACCATCTTCACGTTGGGTATGGCCAGCAGCCCGTCCGGTCCCCACACGCCTGGCTCTCCTTTCTCCTTCGCCAACTCATCGTCATCACCACCGCCACCACCACCACTATCACCACTACCGCCACCACCACCATCATTACTATCACCGCCCATACTGCTGCGGTGTGTGCCCACGGGCTCCTCACGCCTGTTGTCGGCCTCTTGCATCTCGGAGCCAGGCGGAGAGCCCCCTTGTTGAGGAAGACCGTCGCTGCCGTTTTCGTTCTCCAGCTCTTGGTACGATAGGTTGTCGCCGCCACCGCTTCCTTCCGGGGTTGCACACGCTGTGGCCTTGCCAGATGCTTCACCGTCCGAGCTGTGCTCGGTCCCCCTACCGTCGTTGAAGTCAAGGGTGGGTGTCGTGAATCGACTACGCGGTAGACATATACCTGAACACATTCAATTGATACACAACAAGTACATATGTACTTCGTATACACTTACTGGTCTGTCCGGATATACCAGGGTGTGATGGGTGGATTTTACCGACGCTGCAGCAGCGCCCGTTCGGTGTAGAGATAGCAGGGGATTTTTCCGGTACAGCGGTTGACCGACACCGCACGAATTTCCCACATAATAAGGGCCCATCTTAACGAGTATAAAATAAATTCAATTTGGAAAAATAAAAATTCAAATTCGCTTTTCATTGGTCAACACACGCACCAGCACCAAAGATTAGGATCTTGGGGTATAATCTTGGGTGGTGGTGCGGGTTCTGACCAATGAAAAGCGGATTTGATTTTTTTTTTTCCTATTTGAATATTTTTTTCTTCGTTAAAACGGGCCCTAATAGGGTGAAACCAAAGATGGAAAACAAAACCTCTAGGTAAGGAGAAACAAAAGAAGGTGGGGGGAGGGGGGCAGCGGTCGTGGCGAAAAAACCCAACATTCAGTATTTCTAACTCTGTCTCGAACTACAGTAGTACTGTTCGTTAAAAAAAGCGTTCCATATTGTCAAACACCCCAAGAACATGACGTTGCCTATATTTCAGCACTACCCAAATCGGTCGACACACAAATGCAGCAAGCTCCTGGAGTCTGCTCGCACGGACTATTTTATAGCGGGAAGCACCATACAAACGTTGAATTACTCTCTCACCTGTTCAACTGCCCCGCGGCATCCTTTCTTGGGAACTCCTTTGTCTCCGGAATGTACAAGACAACAAGCGGCAGCAAAATAACCGCCCAGATCGACCCCGCCAAATTCGGAAGCAGAAACGGGTACCTGGTACGGAGGACCATACATAGTAAATAGGACCAACTATTATTGTCATTAAAAATAGGTACATATATTGGCTTATGTTTATAACCCTCCACCGTAAAAAAGGCGGGGGGATATGTAACAATCCGAGAAAAGCGGTCGCAATTGCTGCAAGGCTTGCCCTCACTCTGGTAGATATCTTGGTGTTTTGTCTGCCATCGTACACTGCGCAGCCTGTGATGAGCCCTGTAGATTCTACGTCGATCACCCAAAATCGTCTCAAGATAACAGACGAAAACAAAGTGAAACAGAAAAATGGGAAACCCTGTATACTCGAAAGTGTACTGCAACTTGCCTCTCTATGCTGTGTAAAGATCCCGATTTTAATATTGAAATGACGCTTTCCGGTTGTTCACAGCTCGAGCGGTAGCCCTCACACCTTGGTATTTGGCGTAGGCGGCGGCTTGTAGCGGTTTCAAGCACCAGCGCGACGAGCGTTTGGTTTACACAAACGATTGCGCATGCGGTGTTCACGTACCTGCCAAGGATCCCTTCCCCAGAAAACAGGCTGGGATAGTTGACGGCCGGCTGTGCAAGGAGGCCTCCGATGCCGGTGCCCAACACGAGACAAAACGCTTTGGAACCTGCTTAGTCCCACAGCGAGAGCGGAACGAGCGCGAGACAAGAATGCCTGGCCTTTAGGTACATATCACGAATACCATGTAAACACGCAAATATACGGGTTTTAGATGCTTGCCGCGATACAGGTCAGCACTATTTCGCTGAAACGTTATCCGAGCGACAGGGGCTCCTTAAGAACCCAAACAATCGTCGGAATTTCGTAATTGTTGTTGTAATATGTTTCGTTGCATGCATAAGCCATGGTATTGCTCATTGGGTAGCACGTTTGTGTTCCCCCAAAATCAGTGTTTGGGTAGGGTACATAGCTCCTCAAGTAATAAGTGACCAGCCTTATGAGGCAAAATACATGGTGCACCTCTTCCGTAATAATGCGTCTCTCCCGATTGTGGCCTAAACGTGATACGTAGTTAACTTTGACGTAGCCCCCCCCCCATTGTTGCACCAGTCTGGGAATCACGCATCCTTCGACCCACCAATGCTAACAAGAATCCTCTTTTTACCTAGCCGAAGAGACGGCAGTAGACTATATAGGCATGGGGCACACTGCACCACAGCGATAAGCATACGTCCGACCCCGCCCCCCCCACTCATTCAAAGCTGTCATCCACATTCAAGTCCGCCTTGCAAGCGGCTGGTAGTAGGATGAAGTTCAACCTTCGTGCGACTCGACCAGCACCTCACCACGGCGCCTCTTTCGCTTCGTGCAAGCGATGTCTGCCTGGTCGGGGAGAACCTGACGTGCTCCATCACCGATTGTGAGGATGCGAGGGTCTATGGCCATACGACCACAACCATGCACCATAATGAGTACAACCCGCCGCCGCACGCCTCCCGAAACCACGCTTGCACGATTAGTGTTTCTCACCGCTTAGGTAGGTCATTCCGCGTAGCACGTGCTCTTCTCCGCAAACCTCTCTGAGCGTTGTCCTCAGGGCGGGCGTGATACCGTTAGTCAACCCGAGGATTAGCCTGGGCGATGGGGGGGGTGTATATATGGTAACGTCAAGGAGCAAATTTGGCAAAATGGTATATATTCGATTTATATGCACAACACATATGCTTTGAATCGACGCACGCCTTCCAAAGGGTTCAACAGAAAATGCTTTGAGAAATGCGCCCTTTGAAGCCATCAGACGTTTGTCCAAGCTCTAGTGATTGGATACAGCATCGAACGCTATTATTGTGCAGTGCATCCATATAAAAACACAAAGTATTAAACCGTATTGAATCAAAACGCGTCTCGCCCTCCGTTCCCCTGGCATCCCCAACGTATGTATTGTTTGTAGACGGAACTAATTGCTTGGCACAATGTAGGCGTTACGAAAAATTTAGGGAGACATCAAAACAATAAGGCAAACCCTTCAAGGAGTCGGTAACCTCCCAACTCGTCACGCGTATTGACGTGCGAGATAAGTTTACTGTGTCCACAAGGAGATTTTTGTGCCACAATTATGGAGGCGTTGGCGGTGGAACGGGGGGGGTGTACTTCATTTTCATGCATGGCCGTAGTGGTATGACCATAGACCCTCGCATCCCTACAATGCCGGGACGGAGCATGTCGGGTTTGCACCGACCAGGCAGGGGGGGGTTCCGGCCATAGCTGCTGCGCCATTATATCGATATAATGTTTGGTGTATACCGATCGTTTTATCGAACTCCATGATAGTTCGACGACGTCCTCTACGCATCGCAGTTCCTCCGGAGGCGCGGCGGGTTGAGGCCCCTTGCCGTACACACCTCGATCCAATGGCAAACGAGAAAGACGTGGAGAGCCCGAAGGTCAGGGAGAACGCCGCGATCGAGATGAGGCCGCTTATCATCACCGGTTTTCTTCCGACGAAATCGGCAATGCGCCCCAAAGCGTAACCTCCTACGAAACGCCCGAGCATGTAGGCACTGCCCAGATACCCGGCGTAGAAACCTGTGTGCAGGCCGGAATGGTGGGTAAGGATAGAACGAGCGCGAGTTGAAAATGGTTTAGTTCTGTTTGGTTATTTCCAAGTTGGAAACGCGACAAGACGGGAGGTGATTCGGCCAGGCATTTTGCCACGGGTAGAAGGGGAAGTTCCGGTTTCAGCGACAACAATAGCCTGGACGATAAAGACGGGTTCATAAGTTTGATGCGACAAAGAACCAGACAACCGAGGAAACTTAAGAAACAGACAAAATGGGAATGCGCAGAGTTGGCGGCAACGACTTGACTCGGGGAACAAAATGCGCGACGTCTCGAAGGCTTATCTCGGTCTGGCACAGGACCGCAGGACGATAGTGTGAGTAGCGGGATGTACTTAGTTCTTGAACGGAGTTGGCGTGGGGGGGGGTGTGTGATAACGTTCGCGTGCCAAACACACACCACTACTCCCAATACTCCCAATACTACTGCTGCTACTACTGATACTCCTCCTCCTCCATTTCCTTCTCCTCCTCCTGCTCCTACTACTACTACTACTACTACTACCTCTGCCCCCCCTCCTCCTACAACTACCACCGCTACACGGCGAAACAAGTGGAAGCGAAAAACGATGGCGGGTGGTTTTTCAGCCGAAAGAGCCTCGTCAGTTTAAACCCCGTTTTGCCAAAGAAGGGTCACCCCTATCGTGAGGAGTTGTGGGCATATGTAAACGGACAAGTAGGTCACACCGAGTGTTTCCTGACGGGCAACCGCGTTACTTTCGTTAATGGCACGTAGGCGTGCGGGTTCCCTTCAAGAACCGATTGACCACCATGGAGCAGTGCAGGTCAACTGACTGCTGTTTGGCGCCGAACGTTGTCGGGCGAGATACGGAGCCCCTCGGGAGAAAGGAGCCTCACACAAAGAGGGGTGTCACGCCTGGTTCAGCACGCGTCCAATTCTCTGATTTGCCCATTACAATGCCCCATTTCCCACCAACAAACTCTGCCACTCCAAATGTATGTATCCGCCATACCTCGACATCGCCTCCCATAACTACTTGAAACCCCCAACACGTGAGTGACCAAAAGGAAACAAGGTGTACCATCACGCGAACGCGGCTCGTGAACGAGACGGAGACGGGGGAGGGGTCAATGGGAGGATTCGAAGCCTTGCTATTAATAGATAGGCCCGCAGTTCACCTCAGTCTACCCGGGGGGGGGGCATTGACGGTGAAGGAAACGCCTTTTGGTTGGAAAGTGCTTACTCGGCGGCGGTCACCGCGTGGGAGGGCTTTACGGTATGAAGCAGCGGTTAGAGACCCTTCGCTGTTCGCTTGGCGCTGCACTCGAGAATAATCGGCGCGGCCACACACTTTGCTTGCGTAGGCGGATCGTATCTCACGGTTGCATATTCAGCGCGGAGAAAGATGAAAGTCTCGGAGTGTTCTTATGACACATGTGAGGGAGGCGGGGAACGGGTGGATAGGTGGGCGGGTGCGTGCGGGGGAGGGGGTTGATCTCCGCTGCAGCCGTAAACACGTAGCAATAGGTTGCAACGGGGCTCCTCAATGTTTATGGCTGGCCGAAATCGCTGGTATATCATTTTTGTGAATTTCCCAGTTTTTCGATAAACAGCTTCGTTATCCGTGACCATATTCACCCGGTAGCACTCTTAGTTTCTGCCAAATGAAGTTTTTTGCGTGAGTTATAGAGCGCCTTAACGCGAGGAACCTCAGACAACGCTTGGTGCACCTCTACCGCAGCGTTGATCGAATAATATACCATTTTTGAGGCAGGCGTTATGCTGTGTGGGGCCGCAGAAAAAATGAAGTTGGGCCTTCAGACTTTGGGTTAGCCTGGTTCGTTGAACGTTGGGGGGGGTCGCATATGAAGCACAGCATCACAGTCCGGGGTAATCGGGTCTGTTAACCGACCCTCTAAGGAGTTGAGAGGGGAAAGTTGACGAAACAACGAGACGGTCACAGAAACGGCCTTGCGTGATTGTTTGAGATAATTCATCACCTGGTTACTTTTGATTGAAGGGCACAAGTACATGTCATCCGTTTCAGAATTGAAACGGTGAAACGTTGGCGAGGAGTCGGTAAAGGCATTCATATCAAGAGGGGCTGTTCAACATTGGTATTCGTGCAAGTTTTGTCAAGTAATTATGGTACGACCGATAGGTACGTGTTACTTGCGGATGATTGAAATAGAAGATGCACGCTGTCAGATGAGGCAAATGGTATATCGAGTTAGAGATGATCCGTATCGAATGGTGTCCACCAGTTATCATGCGAGGGCTCGTACGGCAATGGAGCAACATGGCCCTTCCCCTACTGCCGGGCGCGCACGCCGCTCGTAGACGGCTGACTCACACCAAAAGCGCCATATTTTTGGTCGCTATCTCCCTTAAATCCCTTAAGGGACCCCTTCCGACGCGTGCTACGGTAGAGGTATCACGTTCCGCCTGAACTGGTTTCTGAATGATCGAGCTCCTCCTTAACCCAAAATCTTCGTGCTTTCATTCTTCTGTTGCAGTATCGTTCATCGTATAGGTAGGCCACGATATTGTTCTTCGGGAAGCACTTTCATTTCCCTTCAAAAACATTATTTGGGTGAAGTATAGAGCTCCTCAAGTGACCTGTATGCAGGTGCACCTGTATGCAGGTGCACCTGTATGCAGGTGCACCTCTACCGTAGAATGCGTCTTCGGGCAAACCTTACAAGAAGAGCACTCTGCAAAATAACTATATAGAAGTATGTTTTTAGTCGCCATCCACTACATCCTTTAAGGTGCCCCTTTGGGCAAAACATACTTCTATAAGGGCACTCTGCAAAAAACAAATTCCGTGTTATCGTTTTCAATTGCCATACGATTATTTCTGGTATAATCCCCACCTTTTCATGACTCCCTTACGATGGAAAACGTCATTTCTCCGGTTCTAATGCTCAGACCTGCTCCCCATGAGTAGTTATATAGAGCGTAGGTCATGTCCAACACCTGTGCCACAGCAGCCGGATCGACCCGACGTGTTTCTCATCACGAAGCGCTTCTTACTCAAACACGACTCGCCATAACCCTGGTACCCAAGGACGGATTTGAAAATGGGCAGTTTCTCCGGCGGCTCATTCCGTTTCAACCCAGAATTTAGACGAGGACGCCCAGTACTATAGTAGCAGGTAAACCTACCAGGGCCTCTAGTTCGACCGTCCGTGGCGTCCTACGTGGGCACAGCAGAGTTTAGATGCCAAACAGGAGCTCCGAAACTATAAAACAAAAACTCTCTCTGCGGGGCACGTTCGTTTCGCGATTCAAACACAGCCATGCCTGCCCTCCCTTGTAGATCTAAGAGCCTCAACACCCCCTACGGACCATAACGAACAAGCTGTACGTTGGTCGGGAGCGGGTCTGAGCGTTAGAACTGTAGCTAGATGCTTGTTGAGCAAGGAGTGCTGATATGGTGTTCTTGTGAAAAAGACGAAAACGTTTTGTTTTTTCAACACTCAAGCATTCTTTTTTTTTTCACCGAAGGTCTCCCTTAGAAGGGGTCCCAAAGAGACTAAGCACGCGTGAAAACCGCCAGTGCCGTCGGTAGCATGCCGAACCAATGGAAACCCCCTCCTCCAGCACGCCTCGGAGAGAGATCAAAACAATATTACCAACCCACCTCGAAACATACACCAACAAATAGACGAAGAATACACCTCGTCTCATTATTTTACAACAGGACACCTGATAAGAAACAGGCTAATAAGAAAGTCAGCCTGTGGTTTTTGAGGGAAATAGGAAACTTTGGAGTCGTTATGTTGGAATCAGTGTAGAAAGCACCCGCTCTCAAATAAGAAATTCAGCCTGGACCAGATTTCCTGTTTCTTATGTGGTGTCTTGTGCTATATGTATATATAATGCAGCAAGCTGTGAGCCGGCGCCCCCGGCATCTATGACTTTAACGATAATAATAATTAGAGTGATTGGACTTCAAAACTACTGAGAAAGCCGGGTTCGCGAGATCGAGAGGCCTACCGAGCGGACGTCAATGCTGAAGCATGTGTGCATACAAGTCGACTATTAATACGTACAGTCGACGAGGGGAAAAACTATTTTCGCAAGAAACATAATGAGGCACCAACCAGCCCCAACCGTAGGGGGGGGTTGAGGGTGGTGTAATAATGTCGTGCACGGCCGTGGTCGTATGACCATAGACGCTCGCATCCCTACAATACCGGGACGGAGCACGTCGGGCGCTATATGATCCCGGTTCCGAGTGATGAAAGGGAGGGAGAGCCGGAGAAGTATTATAGGGCAAAAAATGCAAACTAATTCTCGTAGGGGGAAAAAAAAAAAAACAGGAGGAGAAATGTATGCCTCCTGTATTGAAGAGGAAAAGTGGCATCATTATTTGCAATATTTTTTTGTCTTTGCTATTATTGATGGTATGGCATCCCTTTTTTTATACGCCCTTATTTTCTCTCTCCGTCCTCATTTCGTCACGAAGTATGAAATAATCTCTTGCCCGCCCTTCCCACTACTCGTACTGCTGCTGCTGCTGCTGTTCGTGACTATTAATAGCATGCTTTTGTTTTTTATAATCGGCAGACCAAAAAATGAGAATATGGCATACTGATGTACAAGTGCGAGGTATTAATAGTCATATATACGAATGTGCACGGAATAGCGTAGATACCACAGGTAGGTATGTGGTCTTGCAGTGTGGTCGCCAAAACGTTATTCGCCAAAATTGGCTTGAAATGTGTGCGAGTAAACGAAATGAATGGTAAAATGAGTGCATCAATTATAATTAATATGTAATAGTAAGCTTTTATGGCGTAGAAAAGTGCGTACTTACGAAAAGGGCTAGCTATGTCACCAGATCGATGCTCGTGGTACAGCAGCAGTGGTGGTGGTCCCTCTATGGTGCAGGTTGAGTACAATAGCACCGTCTGCTGTGGTACAGGACGCGACAGATGTTGATAATCTCTTATCGTTGGCCAGACTGGAATTCTTATGTAAGGCTGGGTGTGTTCCACACTAACTACTTTCAGAACAAAGACGTCGCATTTCCCCAAAATATCACTCTCAAATTCTCAATTATCAGGGTAAGGTCGGTCGCGTACTGTATATATATGGGATGAAGAGTAATCTCACGGTAGGGGTACCACTTTTGGGCTCAATATTTTATGACCGGTTGTGCTCCTCACGTGAGTAACCACCGGATACTATTACGAGTATTATTACTTTACTGGCATATTTGTTTTTAGACTACCGCATTGGGAGGTTTGGTCGGGTTGCGCGAACGAATGCTTCCGAAGTCATGTTTTAGGCGAGATGTTGAGCTCTTCCTCATGCGAGCAGCTCAGAACATTTTTCTGCGCCCCTACCGTGGGATGACTATCAACCAGTGCGGCAGTGTGCGGAGGGATTAGTGCCGGTTGGCGCTATATAGTGCCGGTAATACTGGCTGGCGCATACCCGATCTCACGGCTAGCTGTTGTTTTTATTGTCATGGATAATGATCTACAGTAGTAACCATCTGAGAACGGTACTTTTTTTTGTGGGTTCTGCCGATGGCTGTACTGAAAGAACCAAGGCGACAATTCACACGCCGGTTGTGTCCAACAATGCCGGTCTGTTAGGTAAAGAAAATGATCCCTTCCTATGGCTGACCGGGGCCTGAAACTACCATATATATGTAGGCAACTCAATCATAAGACCTACAAATAAATTAATCTAAAGCCAACCCTTTTCCCGGAAAAATCTTCAAACAATTCTCACACACATCTTCCGCATGACGATTACTAATAGATGCCACTACCAAAATCACNGCCGTAAACACGTAGCAATAGGTTGCAACGGGGCTCCTCAATGTTATGGCTGGCCGAAATCGCTGGTATATCATTTTTGTGAATTTTCCCAGTTTTTCGATAAACAGCTTCGTTATCCGTGGCCATATTCACCCGGTAGCACTCTTAGTTTCTGCCAAATGAAGTTTTTGCGTGAGTTATAGAGTGCCTTAACGCGCGGAACCTCATAAAACGCTTGGTGCACCTCTACCGCAGCGTTGATCGAATAATATACCATTTTTGAGACAGGCTTTATACTGTGTGGGGCCGCAGAAAAAAATGAAGTTGGGCCTTCCGAGTTTGGGTTAGCCTGGTTCGTTGAACGTTGGGGGGGGTTGCATATGAAGCACAGCAGCACAGTCCGGGGTAATCGGGTCTGTTCACCGACCCTCTAGGGAGTTGAGAGAAGAAAGTTGACGAAACAACGAGTCGGTTACAGAAGCGGCCTTGCGTGATTGATTGAGATAATTCATCACCTGGTTACATTTGATTGAAGGGCACAGGTACATGTCACCCGTTTCAGGAATGAATCCGTGAAACGTTGGCGAGGAGTCAGTAAACGCATTAATATCAAGAGGGGCTGTTCAACGTTGGCATTGGTGCAAGTTTTGTCGAGTAATTCCGGGGCGATCGATAGGTATGTTTTAACTGTGTATGATTCAAATACGAGCTGCGCGCTGCCAGATGAGGCAAATTGAATATTGAGTGGGAGATGATACACATCGATTGATGTCCACCAGTTATCATGCGAGGGCTCGTGCGGCCAGGGGACAACATGGCCCTACCCCTACTGCCGGGCGCGCACGCCGCTCGTAGACGGCTGACTCTCAACAAAAGCGCCATTCTTCTGGTCGCTATCCCTTACATCCCTTGAGGGACCCCTTCCGAAGCATGCTACGATAGAGGTATACCTTTTTTTGGCAAAAATGGTTTCTGAATGATCGAGCTCCTTAACCCAAACTCGTCGTGCTTTCATTCTTCTGTTGCAGTATCGTTCATCGTATAGTTCATTGGGTAGCGCTTTATATTTTCCTGGAAACCCATATTTCAGGTGAGGTATGGAGCTCCTCGAGTGATAAGTAACCACCCTCAGAAGGCAGAAACAAGGCGCACCTGCATGCAGGCTACCGTAGAATGCGTCTTCGGAAACATCTTATAAGAGCACTCTGCAAACTAATTATGCAGGAGTTTATTTTTAGTCGCCATCCACTACATCCCTTAAGGTGCCCCTTTGGGCAAAACATAAAAGAGCACTCTGCAAAAAAACAAAGTCCGTGTTATCGTTTTCAATTGCCATACGACTATTTCTGGTATAATTCCCGCCTTTTCATGACTCCCTTACGATGGAAAACGTTAGTTTTCCGGTTCGAATGCTCAGACCTGCTCGCCATGAGTAGTTGTAGAGAGCGTAGGTCATGGTCAACATTTGTGTATCAGCAGCCGGATCGATTCGACGCCTTTCGTATTACTCAAAACCGACTGGTCAAAACCCTGGTACCCAAAAACGAATTTGAAAAAAGCCAGTTTCTCAAGCTGCTATTTCTGTTTCAACCCAGACTTTAGACGAGGACGCCTAGTACTAGTAGGTGAACCTACCTTGGCCTCTGGTTTGACCGTCCGTAGTGTCCTACGCGGCCACACCAGAGTGAAGATGCCAAACAGGAGCTACGAAACGATCAAAAACTCTTGCTGTTGAGCACTTTCGTTTCGTGGTTCGAACATAGCAATGCCTGCCCTCCCTTGCAGATATAGGAGCCTCAACACCCCCTAGAGACTATACATAACGAACAAGCTGTACGTTGGTCGGGGGCAGGTCTGAGCACTACAGCTGGAGGCATGCTGTGTTCACTAAGGAGCGCTGATATTTGTATTCTTGTACCAGAAATATTATTGCTACTGTAAAAAAGACGATATATATTTTTTTATGTTTTTCAAGACTCAACTACGCCTCCTTTTGCTTTTAGCAAAGGGCCGCGTTCAAAGGGGTCCCAAGGGGTCTAACACGAAGCAATACCAGGGTACTCGCAGGTATGCACGAGTGAAACCGTCAGTGCCGTCGGTAGCATGCCGAACCAATGGAAGCCCCCTCCTCCCGCACGCCTCGGAGAGAGAACAAAAATACCAGCGACCCACCTCGAAACCTGACCACCAACAAATAGACGAAGCATACACCCCGTCTCCTTGTCGTACAGTACAGGACACCTAGTAAGAAACAGGCTAACAAGAAAGCCAGGCTGAGATTTTGAGGAACATAATAAATTTGGGAGTCGTTATCTTAGAATTAGTGTAGAAAGCACTGTCTCTCAAAAAGGAAATCCAGCCTGGACCAGATTTCCTGTTTCTTATTAGGTGTCCTGTGCTGTATGTATAATGCGGCAAGATGTGAGCATGCGGCCCGGCATCTATGACTTCATCGATAATAATAATAAGAGTGATTGGACTTCAAAACTACTGAGAAAGCTGGGTTCGCGAGATCGAGAGGCCTACCGAGCGGACTTTAATGCTGAAGCATGTGTGCATACAAGTCGACTACGCAGAGTCAACGAGGGGAAAAACTGTTTTCGCAAGAAACATAATAAGGCACCAACCAGCCCCAACCGTAGGGGGGGGGTGAGGGTGGTGTAATAATGTCGTGCACGGCCGTGGACGTATGACCATAGACGCTCGCATCCCTACAATACCGGGACGGAGCATGTTGGGCGCTATATGATCCCGGTTCCGAGTGATGAAAGGGAGGAAGAGCCCTAGAAGTATTATAGGGTAAAACATGCAAATTGATAGGGAAAACAAAAAACAGGGGAGAAAAATGTATGCCTCTTGTATTGAAGAGGAAAAGTGGCATCATTGCAATATGTTTTGTCTTTGGTATTATTGATGGTGGCATCCCTTTTTATATTCGCCCTTCTTTTCTCTCTCGCTATCTCATCACTTGGTCACGAAGTATGAAATAATATCTTGCCCGCCCTTCCCACTATTCGTACTGCTGCTGCTGCTGTTCGTGCCTATTAATAGCGTGTTTTGTTTTTTATAATCGACAGACCAAAAAATGGGAATATGGCATACTGATGTACAAGTGCGAGGTATTAATATTAATGGTCATCTATACGAATGTGCACGGAATAGCGTATATACCACAGGTAGGTATGTGGTCTTGCAGTGTGGTCGCCAAAACGTTATTCGCCAAAATTGGCTTGAAATGTGTGCGAGTAAACGAAATGAATGGTAAAATGAGTGCATCAATTAGAATTAATATGTAATAGTAAGCTTTCATGGCGTAGAAAAGTGCGTACTTACGAAAACGGCTAGCTATGTCACCAGATAGATGCTCGTGGTACAGCAGCAGTGGTGGTGGTCCCTCTATGGTGCAGGTTGAGTACAGTAGTACCACCGTCTGCTGTGGTGCAGGACGCGACAGGTGTTGATAATCTCTTATCGTTGGCCAGAAGACTGGAATTCTTATGTTAGGCTGGGACTCATCCCACGGTAGGGGCGCAGCAGTTTTTTCTGAGCTCCTCGCATGAGGAGCTAAATATCTCACCCCAAACATGACTTCGGAAACATTCGTTCGCGCAACCCGACCAAAGGTACGCCAAAAACAAACATACCAGTAAAATCATAATAGTGTTCGGTGGTTACTCACGCGAGGAGCTCAACCGGTCAGAAAATAGTGAGCCAAAACGTGGTACCCCTACCGTGGGAATGCTCCTGGGTGTGTTCCACACTACTTTCAGAACAAAGACGTCGCATTTCCCCAAAATATCACTCTCAAATTCTCAATTATCAGGGTAATGTCTGTCGTGTACTGTATATATATGGGATGAAGAGTAATCTCACGGTACGGGTACCACTTTTAGGCTCAATATTTTATGACCGGATGTGCTCCTCACGTGAGTAACCACCGGATACTAGTATTATTACTTTAGGGGCGGCCGTACTGATACAGCTGTCGACGAATGCAGAAACGAAATGGTAGATCGTGTGGCCAGATATCGGCTCGACTAGTCCTTGAATTCTATTATTTGTTTCCTGTTGATGTGTTCATTTTCCGTTTTGGGGTTAATTCCTTACTGTCAGTAAGGAAAAAAACCGAAAACGGAAAAATTTTCAGCGCCATCAAAAATGGATATTTTACTACAATACAACTTGTATGATGATCGTATAGCTTGTCACCACAATCCTCCGGGAACACATTTTCAATATCGGGTCTAGAATGTGGTTTCCTGAGCCAGCCGAAAATAAATATATTGAAAATTGACCATTTGAAATCCTTCCCAAAAATAGCCTTTCAAGGCTATAACTAAAGCAAAACTGAAACATATAAAGATCGACGCGAACGCGAATTTTCATTTTCACTCAGGGCATTAAATAAAATTATTATAAATACGTCAGCTGTGAGTTCAACCGATTGAATAGTAGATACTCAACTTTGCGAGCTGCGTAGAATTTTTGTTCTATGTGTTATTTGTGGTATTGGTGTAGGCTTCGTGATGTACTAGGAACCTAGTAGTTACTACTCGATTTTATAATAAGCCGTTCGCGCGTGTTATGTGTGTATTCCTCGTTAAGGATATAGTTCAGTGACTCCCCTGGATACCACCCGGGTCAGCAGGACAATGTAACAAGGGTATCCCATGATCATTCTGCGCACTGATACTATATAACCCGAATAGAGGAGACAAGTATGATACTTGGTAAAGTAATCGAGTACATCTATATCACAAAATGTGTTGTTAGACGAGGGTGGGGACGGGGAAACAGGGGGACGGGGATAGGGGGATAGGGGGGTGTAGGGGGGGGTGTGGGGGGGGGTTCCATATGTATGGTCGTGTTAGTGTAATCACAGGTCCTTACGTCCTTACAACATTGTGGGTGGGGAGCGTAATGTTTTGTTGTTTTATATATAAACGTTTTTAATTCTTGTTATTGCTTGGTCGTTGATATGCTGTATTTTATGAAGTATTATTTATGAAGTTGGAAGTGTTTTTTCGGGGAATGAGCTGCTGTTTTTATGTTCAGCTGCTGTTGTGATGCCCAGGTTGTATTCGATATGGCTCGAGGTGGCACCTAAATCAAACCTGAAGGTTCCTTGGAACCATAGCGTTCCCGAATATAAATAGGTCAGCTGTGAGTTCTAGCGATTAAATATTAGATACTTAACNTTTTCAGCGCCATCAAAAATGGATATTTTACTACAATACAACTTGTATGATGATCGTATAGCTAATCACCACAATCCTCCGGGAACACATTTTCAATATCGGGTCTAGAATATGGTTTCCTGAGCCAGCCGAAATTAAATATATTGCAAATTGGCCATTTGCAATCCTTACCGAAAATAGCTTTTTCAAGGCTATAACTAAAGCAAAACTGAAAAATATAAAGATCGACGCGAACGCGAATTTTCATTTTCACTCAGGGCATTGTTGGACACAACCGGCGTACGAATTGTCGCCTTGGTTCTTTCAGTACAGCCATCGGCAGAACCCACAAAAAAAAAGTACCGTTCTCAGATGGTTACTACTGTACAGTACAGGACACCTACAGTAATATGCAACAGGTACTCTGGTCCAGACTGGAGTTCATAGATAGATACTTGTTACACCATTTAAGACAAAGACTCCCGAATGTATTGTTTTCCCTTGAATCTCAACTTGGCTTTCTTATTAGCCTGTTTCTTATTAGGTGTCCTGTACTGTATGTACGGGTACTATTGATGTCTCTCGTATGCTATTGGCATGAAAAAAACGGTAGATGAAAGACCAAAAAAGCTGAGAGGTCGAGCATTCCTTCAAAAGTCATGGTGGCAAGCTTGCACGCCTCGGATAACGTAACACTTGGATAACATTTATCTGTGTTTTGGGGGCTAACACAGCGGCAAGGTAACGTCCTGACATACTGCTGTTACAGTAATAGTGGTGGCAGCTGAGGACCAATAGTATATCGCGGTAACATAGGGTCAGATAGATGCATATCAGCGAACGTTATGACACAATATTAACGTTATGTTTCTTCTCGATCTCGACGGCTCTGATACGGTAACATATTATTATTATTATCTTTGCCATCCGACAATGTGCAGCATGATCTTCAGCGTTGATCACTCATAAAATTCCCAAAAACAGCAGAAAACCACGGAAACAAATATATAGTGATACGCCGTGATCGAAACGTGTACGGGTGCTGAACATCGTATATAACACAATAAATGTTAGGATTTGCGCGACTCGTACGTTAATAACCGAAGGTTATGATCCAAGACACTCTTGGAATCATACCCAAACGGTGTATTAGGGTTCAGGCTTAACTACAGTAACTAGCATAGCGTTAACAGCGATTATCGTGTTTTCCGTAACACTATCATTATGTTAATCAAACGTTGTTCGATCCCCCCTTATTCTTCCTAGAGGCCGTGTGAGTTACCTTCGGAGCTGGCCGCGATGCAAAACCATGTTATTAATAGGACGTTACTTAAATGCCGAGTGGTGTGTAATATTAGGTTTGCATGTTGCTGGATTTGACGATCTGTCTGTATCTTAAGTTAGCACGTTAGCATAAATGACAACTGGACGTACCACTACTACTACTGTGTACGTTACTACTATCTTACGGTTGGACCTGTCATTGCTTTAACATGCTGTCGGAATGTTACCCCTTTCGGTCTCAGCGTGACGGTTGGCCCCGTCATTGTCGTTACCGTTTTGGACTCATGGCAACATAACATGTTTTACCGATGTTTTACACTTCAAGCGAGGTTGCGGAGTAACGCAAAGGTCCCATTATTTACTGCATTTCAATGTAGCCTCTCGCACGCGGCGATACCCAAAAAACAAACATCCCCGGGAGGGGTGGATAACATGTATAATACCGGGGAGTCGAGGATATCATGTCATATTAAGTAAACAAACGCCTACATATATATAATATATATACATGCTGCACCACCCCCAAACAGGGGGTGTTCAGGAGGGATCCTCGTAAAACCAAACGCCCCAAACAAATCAGGAAACCCCCCAGTGCATTATCCATCTATACCGCCATTATGATATCCATCTATATCGTGTTGAAACTAAATCTGCATACTCGCACGTATGTATCATACGAACTAACACAGCAGTAACATATTGTCGATGTTTGATTGGGAATGCACGTTATCTGCTAACTTTTGTTACTACGGTCGTACATAATTTGCATACGAGCCACGTAATACATTATTAACATAATGCCAGTGCTATGTTGTCGATCGTGTACGTTATTTACCTAACGTGTGATACGATGCAATTAGCATTTCGGCTAACATCCTAGAAGTATGTTACTCGCCATGAACCACAGACTAGTAACAACGCAACCCTATATGCACACTGTTGCCAGCACGAAATCTAGCTAACCCGATAACGTTGTGCTACGCAGTCGCCCGCCAATGCCGTAACGTACTAACATTATGTTACCAAAACTCTAGAATCCAGGTGGCGTACTACAGCAATACTCGTAGTAACATAATGCTACAAAAGCAAAGCCCTCTGAACCCTAGCACTGATGCGAAACGTCAAGGTGTGGTGTGCAACCTTGGTGTGATGGTACTGCTTTGGATGGTGTGCCGGTAATTAACTGGTTTCAGGTAGTAGGATCGTATGTGTAGTACTTGGGAGACGTACGACTTACCAGTATGCAATATACGAATATGTTGGACGGGAAACCACCTCGAGGCAACGACAAAGCCGTTGTTTTAGTATTAAAGCATGCTATTTCGGTGGTTCATAAATAGCATGTCCAAGAATACAATTAGATTCGCCGTAACTACGCACCAAAGACTCCGAAGCATACGTGCAATATATCATTAGAAAGCTCGCAAACACCTTGTGACAATGGTACTACAGTAATAATATATCCCAATACTTGAAAAACTCACGAGAAAGGGAAAAAAAACTTTTAAAAATAAACAAATAATTTTGAAAACAAATGCTAAGAAATGCCGAGGAGTGTCCCAAAACGCGTATGTAGACTCGTAGGGCTCCTTCGGTGTAACGGGTGGGGTGTGTATGCTTCACATGGGGCAGGGTTCACGCCACAGATATACCGGTTACGAGTTAGATGTTTGGTATTTTACGTTATTTACAACCTACCTCCGCGGATAGTCGGCAAAAACAAATAGAAACAAAATGGAAACAAAAAACGAAGTTTCGAGGAAAAACAAAAAACACACACACGTATTATACGTTCATCGGCACTGATAATCACGTCGTGCGCTTCGCTGACAGTTTTTTTTAATACATATCTTGTACCGGTACCCTTCTTAGTTCGGGAAGTGTGTGCACCTTTTCTCAAAAGCGGTATAATTCCGAGGCCATAACTTCGGAAAGTGGGCAGTGGTATGACTGAAATAAGGGCTGAAAATTATCAGATGACGAAGGAGAAGATTATTAGAGATCGGGAACCGATCCAAGAATAATCTGCTTTTTGTTGTTCTAGAGAATTAGGCGTTTCGGTTCATATTCGTGGCTAGAAGAACAGCAACGAGGCACTGTTGGGTTGATCGTGTGAGTTGGAATACCAAGTGGGTACAGCACGGAACAGTGCTGGCAGACTGGTAGAACACGCGAACAGACAGGGCTGCTGCTTTTTGTAGCTGGCCAGCGATCGCTGGTCTAGGTATTTCGTGAGATCTCATGGAATTACAGTTCCAAGCTCGGAAAGGAGTGCGTGAGACGGGTCGAGTCGTACCACACGGTGCAAGCAGCATACGGGCAAACGCCAACATCCCAAATGGAATAAAAATATATACTGGTACAGATTATGCCATTAGTCGGCAACAACATGTTCTCTTGACATTCTGTATCTTAGTTCGGAAAGCCTTTAACCCCTTAAGAACTGGTCCCACGAATATGGGGACAATCTACTTGGAATTCGTGTGGGGCATTTTTTTTCAGTTCTGAATGGGTTAATACTGCATTCATTTTGAGCCACTCGCATCGGTTTGCTGAACGAGTGGGATAATTCACCGTCATTTGAGAGACGACCTACTGCCTGCCGTGTATGAACCTCCGTAATAAAGGAGAAAGGGTGTTATTATTTTATCGCTAAGCGAACAACACACACACACACAATCGTGAACAACAACGACTAACTGCTCAGTAGGCAAACCTGGCAAGCTGGCAAGGGATACTAATGTGTCTTTATCCTGCATCTCACTACATTTGGCGTTGCTTCGGCGAGACCTTATAGCCTTTGTTCGATACGCGCTGTACTCGTTTTTACAATGTTTTCTGATCCTCCGGCGGAAGGGTAAAAATAAAACTTAAGCTCTCCACACTTCCACGTCCTACTGCGTGTTTTAACCGTTTGCCGTTTCTTGTGTCACGGGGTCGTCTACGGCTCACCGGTGGGGATCGGTATCTTCGTACAGCAATACTGGCACGAGTCATCCCACGTGAGGAGCACAACCGGTCATAAACGATTGAGCCTAAAAGTGGTACCCCTACCCGTTGGATTGCTCACGAGGGGCGAGGACCTCGGCGGGCGGATCGCCCAGGCTCTCTCTCGACGACGAGGCCGGCACTGCGACAAGAAAACGACCATCTATCCGATGTGTGGCATTCTTGCTTTGGCTGAGAAAGTTCTGCCCCCCAAGCCCCCGAGCACCTCGAGGGCCATGCCTGCTCTCTCCACTGAGCGTCTTCTGCCCTCCGAGTCCCCACGCCCTCCAGCACGACTCGTACGGCGTGGCGCAGCGACAACGCCGGCCTGGCTACCAACAGCCTTCGCCAGGCGTGGAGCTCCAGCAGTAGCCGGCCGAGAAACAGCAGGCTGTGATACAGCTACCGGCCGTCGACCAGCAGTGAGCAGGTGGGGTGGCGCAGCAGTCGCCGTCACCACCCCCGCTCGTGTCCCAAACTTGCATCGGACTACGCGCCCTCGCATTCGGCACCGCTGAGCGTCGGCTTGTAGATGTCGCTCGAGCTCAGTAGAATGGTACTACATTGAACGCTGTGGAAAGGCCGGAAATTGCTTGGATATGGTGACAAGGATCGTCGTGCTTCTTCTTGGGGAGGCGTATCTTGGATGGGAAAACCAGGGGTTTCCCAGCGAGAGAGGCAACGACAAACCCTTGGCTTAGTCTGTCACCGTGCTCAAAGGAATAAGGCTGCTCTTTTCCTATCTCGAAGTAAACGACACACGCGAGTAACAACGAGTACCTTCTCAATAGGCAAACCTGGCATGGGATAGCCTATCTATGCCATTACACTGCTTCTCACTACACTTGGTGTGATGCTTCGATTGCGCGCTCTATGTAGTTTATATTCCGGCGGGGGCAACGTGAATAGCACCTACGGTACAGTACATACAAGCACAAATAGGTTTGCCTGTTTTTACGAACAATATTTGGTCCTATTTACTAGTGTTTACTATGGTCTCCCGCAATAGGTTTGTTTTTAGAGTGGTCTACGAAATTACAACAGTTCCAGCTTTGAAAGCCACGAACTCGCTACTGTACCTACTATGATGTATGGCGGGGGTAAACGGACAGACCTTTCCGAATATACCTTGCTCGGTAGTACTACCGCAGTAGCACCCGTACGGGTTGTCGAGAAATCGAGCGCAGAAAAGCGATCGCACCCCCTCCCCTGTGCGATGAGTTGTGACTCGCATCCTATCCGTACGTATGCATCATACATACATACCAGGTACGTATTATGACATCAAACTACCGCCGTCGACTGCCCTCGTTGCAGAGTAGACGCGGTCCGGCCCTTTCTCTGTCCGAGTCGCAGCAGAAACGCACGACCTACATACAGTATATACTGTAGAGTGAAGGTATAGTGAGGAAGCGTGACGGAGGTAAGCTGTCCCTGTTGCCTGTTCACTAACGGTGTACAATCGATTATGTCTCTGTACGTAGCTGCCTAGCTTGCTAGCGGCAGTACTGCGGTTCGAATTTTGTAGTTGTAGTTGTAGTTGTTGTTGTTGTTGTTGTTGTTGTTGTTGTTGTTGTTGTTGTTGTTGTTGTTGTTGTTGTTGTTGTTGTTGTTGTGGTCGTTGTTTGTTTCCCCCCCTTTTTTCGCACGTGGTCGTTCAATAAGCGAAAGTGCCACGTAACATCGCCGAACGAGCGCACAGAATCCGATCAGAATAGTCGACCAGCAGAAATGAATGCTGGACTATTCTAAGGCGCGACACAAAACGAAGGCAAGTACTATCAGCTGCGGTGATCTAGCGGTAAAGAAGATTATCATTCGATCGACAGTTTAGCTGTGTTAAGTAGGAAATACGCCGACTCAACGTTTTGCAACCGTGTTCCTGAGCCTTCGGCACATTTTGCTGGCATAACTACGCGTAGTCGTTTTGGAATTCGAATTGCCGGGTATATCGCGTCACTTACGTACGCAGATGTTTATATACTGATGTCTATACGAAACCACGAAAACCCTGTAGAGTGGATGACTCTGATTCTCGGTGTGAACATTCCTTGAGGCATACACACACCTAATTTCGAGCTGTACATCAAGATATAGTGCGTGCTTATCAGGGATACACTTGAAGGAGCTTGCACGTTGTGCGCGAAGCTCACCAGGGCCCAAGGCCTTGGTGCGGCCCCGCACTCCACCTGATGCAAAACATCGGACATTATATGCATAAATACTGTGAAAATAAATTCAATACGTGCGTCTTTGCACGCTCGTTATATCCTCTTGTAGTATAGGTGGGCATCCAGCGGGCATCGTGCCCCTTCTAGCGCGAATAAAATTGTTTTATACGAAGATGAAACGAAACAAACAAACGAAACCGAATCGACACGAAACGTACCCAAACTAGTTTGCGTCTACGTATATACGGCGAAACGACCGAAGGGTAACCCAAAAACAAATTTCACGTTCGTCGAAAAAGAGGCCGCACAATTGTTTTTCCTCCGCGACGAAAACAGGTGCGGCACCAAACAAAATCAGGCGCGGCAAGCCGCACATTGATCCCATCCCAGCACATGGTGCGCTAAGCGGAAATATCGCAAATGAAGGTAGGTGCGCTATCCCACCGCCGCACGCCTTAAATCTAGCCCTGGTGCTTGTAATCCGCAACATAAAGTTTAGATATTACGATTGAGGGACACGATCCCGATTGACCAAAAGCCCAGTAGTTTTTTTTTTGTTTCGAGTCCCGACACCTTTGACGCATGCTACGGTAGAGGTGCACCATGTTTTCGCCTTAGAAGGGTGGTCACTTGAAGAGCTCTACTATACCTCACACCTAAAAACTGATTTTAGACCAAAAAAACAAGTGCTATATATATATATATACTATGTACCCGATCAACAATTCCATGGCCTAACTATACAACACACAGAGGACGAGACACAATTATGAAAGACTGGCGATTTTGGGGTTAACCCATTCAGAACTGAAAAAAACAATAATACACTATTTCCAAGTAGTTTGTCCCCAAATTTGTTGGGCCAGTTCTTAAGGGGTTAATCAAGAAGCCCGATCATTCAGAAACCGTTTTCATCCAAAAAGGTCCCACCTCTATCATCGTAGCACGCGTCCTTTTGAAACGGTTTTCGCAACGCTCTCTTGGGCAGGGACACGTCATCGTGCTCAGTTTGCTAAAGTTGGCTTATTTGTTTTGTCAAACGTTTTCGGCTAAAACGTCAGCCGAATCCGTTTCATTTATAGAAACTGCCTTAAGTCCACGGCATCTACAAGAAAAAAAAAAAAAAAAAACATGGACACGAAGACAGACAGGACTCCGCTGTACGCTGGAAACAAAACCATACAATTTTTCAGTTCGAGCTTTGCAAGACTGGGCGGGGAAAATACATTCAAATATCACCTGATCCTCTAGGCTACACCAGGTCATATAGTCCTGGCCGGGGAGAAAGAAAGGATGTCAACAATCATTCGAGTATGCTTATTCCGAAGTCCGCCGAGGAAAACGAAGTACCACGATACTTCGTGTAATGAAATACGAGTTGGGCCGGATCGTGCACACACATGCGACGATTCACATTTTTTACCGTTACATATTATGTACTTTGGGGTGTCGTACATAAAACTTCGAGCGTAAACTTGACACGACATCTGTGTGGTCCCCTGCCCCCCTCCCGCATGGGATGTTTTCGATAGCTTTACTTATTTCCGTGTCCATGGCGGTCTAAGGACGGACGTATGAAATAGCATATCATATATTATAATACGGACACGTTTGTTTCAGCGTGCTTTTTACGTATTTTCAAAAACACCGTCATTCGGTTCGCCGTGGTTTTGTCTTTCTTAGCTTTTATCATCGTTTGTTCGTCATTTGGTCAGTTTGATATGGTTGATTTACCTCGATTCCCGAAACCTTTGGGAATTTTCCCGAGGAAGGCCCTGGTATTTTAGAGTTCACGGTCGACATAATGCCGGACGGGTGCTACGATAGAGAGGTACGAGTAGCAGTTTTTGGCTGAAAATGATTTCTGAACGACCTACTAACGGCTCCTTAACCCAATATCGTCGGAATTTACTCATTTTGATCTGCACTACCACCATTGTTCGTTGTATACTTAGGCCATGCTATTATTATCGTCATCATCGGGCAGCACTTTTAGTTTCCTCCAAAAATCATTGTTTGGGGCGAGGTAATTAGGTCCTCAAGTGACCACCCTGAGCAAAATCATGGTCCACCCACGTCTACCATGGCATGCGTCTGCGCACGCATCTACCTCGCCAGCAGCACTGAATGAACTGTTACACACGAGCCTGCGGGAGAAAACCACACATCGCACGCTACGATGCACACTGGTTATAAACCGCCACGGCGGTCCCTATAGCGTCCCCCCTATCCCGGGTTTCCGGGTGTGACTCTAACTTCTATGTAGGGTTTTTGGATTAGAAATCGGCGCCGCGATTTTAACGCGCTGATGCGTTTTTTGTTTTCATTGTTTGGTTGGTTCGTGCCAATAAACAAAAATCGACGGTGACCCGAAAGAGTGTTATGCCAGCAGCTTGTTGTTGTGTTTTTCTCTAGAATATTTCGACTCAGGTTTTTCATGAGAGGATTACACCTAGGTACTGCCTGCAGCAGTGGTCGAAATTGGTCGAAAGTTTGGGATGCACAAAATGAGACAAAAACAAACAAACAAAGCAAGCAACCCCCAACTGAACGTTTGCTCCTCACTTACTTGCGGACAGCTACAGCTCTCCACAGGAGCAACTACAGCTCTTCGAAATGGAGGGATGCTTTTGATGGGGTCTGCGAGGGCGTCGGTTGTGCCAGACAGCAGTCAGAGGCAGCTACAAGCGACTCACGAGGTGTTCTCTTGTACTCGAAGTTGCGAGACACGTACGTATGTAGAACCGAAAGCTCCGAAAATCGCTGCCGTTAAATGTTTCGTTTCACGCACGGGGACATGTTAGTAGCACAACCAATGGCTATGTACATCACCGATGATCAAGAAATGGGCTTCAATACGAGTAAAGTATTGCTATTCTCCAGGCGGGATATCATGTATTATCGTTTCGGGTGGTCGTCGTCGAAAATGCCGCAGAACGAAATATTTCGTCGTATTACGAGCGCAATCAGGGGCGGCCGGAAATTTGATAACCTCCCCCCGGAGGGGTCGTTTTTTTGTTTTGTTTTACAATGATTGATTGTTTTTGTGTGTATCCAGGGTGTATCCGTGCATGTATGTATGTGGTTTGTGTGACAGTATGATACCGGAGAGGGGCAAACCCTCACATCGAGTCAGATAACGTAACATGACACCACATCCCTCGTGCGACATATTATACCTGCCCGGTATGATTGCTTTGCTTTGCTGCTTGGTCGGGGCTAGGTGGCACACAGCATGGTCATGTGCTTGACGGGCGTACCATACTGGCGTGTTTTTACTCGTACTTCAGTGTAGTCCTACCGTTTTACGGCTTATCCGGGCATGACATGATGTAATATGTGAGTTTCAACACTGTTCGCGATATCTCCGACAGTGGCGTACAGGACATGTACAGAAGCAGGTGGGAAGGGCAAGGTGTCAATGGTACCAGGCGCGGTGAGCGGGTAGGTTTCCCTGATGGATTCTCGTAGCAAGGGCATACGCAGGTGTAGGGGATACTTGGGGTCTATCGATATGTCTGCTATAAGGTAGGAACCTACATTTTGATCCAACCAAGCTTGTCGACCGAATACGATGTGCCGAGGCAAGAAAAGAACGCAATCAGCATTCCATGCCGATTGTCATTGAGCTTTGTTACTCCCACGAGGTTGTACACATCATTCCCCGCGGCCGTGGCCTATAGGTCGCAGCGCCGCCCAGTAATATTGTGGTACTATGGAAGGCCTTGTATCAAGCAGGGGAGGGGGGCTCTCTACCGTCCCCTGTGTTCAGTTTTATACAGCTATTGTCCAGGTGTAGAGGGAGGGGGCGGGGTCAGTGTACCCCCCCCCCCCCCTGTCGGAAGGGTCGAAGTTGAATATTTCGACGTGGTGTGTCGATTTTTTGTTTTTTACCACCGTCGGCGTGCCCTCGGCGTAAAAAATAGTAGATTATTGGGCCCGAAAAATGGCCATAAGGGCCCATATTAACGAGTGTAAAATAAATTCAATTTGGAAAAATGAAAATTCAAATTAGCTTTTCATTGGTCAACACAAGTAGCAGCACCAAAGATTAGGATATTGGGGAATACTATTTGGTGCTGGTGCGTGTGTTGACCAATGGAAAGCGAATTTTATTTTTTATTTTTCAAATTGAATTTATTTTATATTCGTATATATATGGGCCCTAAGGCCGTTTCCTATGCGGTTCGATTTTTGAGCTTCAGATTATGGTCCGATCGATTTTTCAGCGACCTTGTTCGAAAATCGAAACGCCCTTCCTATGCGAGAAAACTCGAATTTTTTGTAGGTGCAGATATTTGAGCAAACGGCGAGACCAACTGCTGTTGTGGTCTGGCGCCGCGAAGAGACGCGCCGAGTGCGCTGTACTGGGCGTAGGACCCAAGCGTCCGAAGCCACGCTGGCTGCCCCTGGTCTGGCGGCGACGCGCCGAGTGCGCTCGAGTCGACCTGTCTTGGTATTTTGTACTTTGACACAACGAAGCATCCGAGTCCAGCACGTTGACTGACTGACTGCTGTTGCTGCTGCTGCTGCTGCTGCTGCTGCTGCTCTAAAGTCTACGAGTACGAGTACGGAGAGGCGCGCGCCGAGTGCGCGTTCCTTCGTATCTATGCCCNTCGGAGACAACAAGGTACTGGTGAAGGAGGCGGAGTCTGTGATGGCAAGAGAGGGGATCCATCATAAACTAGCCCGCGAGCACTAGACCGGACCTTGGAAGGTGACTGAAGTTGTCTTACCAGGACTCAGCTACATCGTCACGATGAATGGGCGAGGGATTCGCCGACGGAGGGCGTCAGCAGCGAACATCAAGATGTTCCACTTACGTCCGGACAACCTCCGTCACGACTTCGARGACGAGTTTGCTCACCTGGCATGGGGAGTTGACTTCGGACTGGCGGAGCCGTCGATTGTAGCATCGCCTATGTATACCCTGATAGACCGAGAGGCTGTGATGGGTCAGGGCAACGCTTGGAAATGGCGATACAAGGGACGATTCGTGGATGGCACGGAGTCGCAGTGGCTGTCTGAAGAGGAGACACGAGACAGTTTCACCCCCTTACAGCTGGACGTTTTCCATGCACTGTGGGAAACATATCACGGAGCGGAGTGTCGGGCAAGGCCGACTTCGATGCTAACACGGAAGGAAAGAGATGGACTCGACCGTGAACATGCGTTGAAACAACACCCCGTGGGGACCGTGATCTGGAGGGAATTCGCGGACGCTGAAGGAAATAAGAAGCGTCACCTTTCGAAGATCTTCGACTACAAGTCACCGTACTGGCGGGTTCGGGACTCAGACGGAGATTGGGAGGAACTCAACGAACGTGAGATCCTGAAAGCTAGGAGAGCTGGAAATTCGTGATCCGGTTCCCTGTAAACGCGAATAGAGTTCGATGGAGAACGGGAGAAAACGTTAGCCGAAGACCGACTAGCGAACAGGACCAAGACCTCGGCCTACCCGGGTTAACGGGAAAAGCCGGGAAGTGGTTGGATAAGAGGCTTTCAGCTGGTGCGCTTGATGAGAAATTCTAGCAAGTCCAGCAGTACCGATCTGGGACCCAACGCGGAAAAACGCAAGGCCCAGGGTCCCTACCCCCGGGGTGACGCCTTTCCAGTAAAATGGTAGACGCCACTCATTCGAGCCTCACGGTAATCGAAACACGATTAAGTGTGGGAAAAGGCCCTCACTCTTATTCCAGTGTGTTCGCAGCCCGGTTAGCACGGTATTCTCAGGAAACCGTGCTGGGGGGGTGTTGCGGCGGAATAGGCATACGTAACGTGAAATACGTACGTAGCGGACGCTTTCTAGATATGCAACTCCCTGCATTAGTCAAAGGAAGGGCCGCCTTGGTCAAAACCAAACCCAAAAACACACAATACCATGAGGGAAAAATGGAAGAGAGCTTGAGCGTGCGTGACTGTAAACCGAGACTGAGTACTGCGAGCGTATCAGTAAGGTATTGTCGAAGGTTTGATACGGAGATCTGTTGTGTAGCACAAGAGGATCGAAAAGGAGTTAGCAGACAGAAGACTGGCCTTTGCAGGAAGCTGTTGAGACAAGGAGGCAGATCAACCTGACAGCATACTCTACGGAAGGAAACGAACTACGAAGTGGTGAGAGACTAGGGTCAGGTGGATTGGAGACCAGGGTGCGTACGTCTAAAACGGCTCTTATCCTTCGTTACAGTATACTTGAAAAGGTAGTCCCCTGATTTATCTGTGTACCCGGAAAGGTCGTAATCATTTCAACCTTGCCGAGGTCAGTGCCTTAGTCAAGGTCGGACCTAGCGTCATGACTACGGTTAGCGGGGTCTGAACCTTAGCGTGGTTGGTACCCTGAAGATTGTCAACCTTATCGATGCTGTTTTCATATACCCGTAATATTGGTGGCATTGTTGGCGTTGTTGTAACCGTTACAAGGAATTTGAGCACGACGCCTCTTCGGCATTACCAGGTATTATTAACAGGAGATACTCGAGGTAATACTACTGCTTCATGCAAGCTTCATGCATTATTATTTGTTTTCTCAACCCACGAAACAATAGTTTGACAGACAGCCTTGACGCTTGACAAACTTCACTCATGACCGTCAACAGACATATTTGCCCGCCTTGTGCCACAGCCTCCCCGGAATTACGTCACTGGGACCGGCGTGCATCTGCCCTGCACGCGGCTGATATACTTCAAGTACTCCGAGTATTCAGGGCGCCAGTACTCTAATACTCCTAAGTACTCGGAGTACGAAATGTACTCGATACTCGGAGTATACTGCAAAATCGGACTGCATACGTAGGACGGTGCTTTAGTTTTTGAGATAAAATAATACAAATAAAGTTCGAACCGAATAATAGGAAAAACGGCCTGGGCCGTTTCCGGTTCGATTTTTGAGCTTCAGATTATGGCGCGATCGATTTTTCAGCGACGTATTACAGGGGACCGTAGTAAATAGTACCAAATATTTTTAGTGAAATTCGGTAAATATATACCAGGTAGGGTTTAGTGTTTATAGTAGGTCCTATTATCTATGGCCCCCAGTAATAGTCCGAAAATCGAAACAGTCTTCTTATTCGAGAAAACACGGATTTGTTGTATGATACGTGCGGATATTGGAGCAAACGGCAAGACCAACTGTTGTTGTTGTTGTGTTCTGGCGCCGCGAAGAGACGCGCCGAGTGCGCTGTACTGGGCGTAAAACCCAAGCGTCCGAAGCCCGAAGCCACGCTGGCTGCCTCTGGTCTGGTGGCGACGCGCCGAGTGCGCTCGAGTCGACCTGTCTTGGTATTACGTGTTTTGACGCAACGAAGCATCCGAGCGTTGACTGATTGCTGTGCTGCTGCTGCTGATGATGCTGCTGCTGCTGCTGCTGCTTCTAGGTCTACGAGTACGGAGAGGCGCGCGCCGAGTGCGCTTTCCTTCGTCTCTAGGCCCGAGGACGCGCCAGCCGACTGTAGTTTGGCGACGGAGAGACGCACCGATCGTTAGCTGCGCGTCGGGCGCGAAGAAACGTCGCTGTGTCACTATACAACTCATCGATCGTGCTGCTGCTGCTGCTTGCTTCCTGCGTGAATAACATCTTGAATTTAGAACAAATCTGACGACTTGGGCCATCGGATACTCAAATCGATTTTTTTCCGGTCAGATTTTGCACAATCGGACTGCATAGGACGGTGCTTTCGTTTTGGAGATCGATTTTTGAGCTTCAGGTTATGGTCCGATCGTTTTTCCAGCGACCTAGTTCGAAAATCGAAAGAGCCTTCCTATGCGAGAAAACACGGATTTATTGTAGGTGCAGATATTTGAGCAAACGGCGAGGCCAACTGCGGTTGTGGTCTGGCGCCGCGAAGAAACGCACCGAGTGCGCTGTACTGTGGGCGTAGGACCCAAGCGTCCAAAGCCACGCTGGCTGCCCCTGGTCTGGTGGCGACGCGCCGAGTGCGCTCGAGTCGACCTGTCTTGGTATTTTGTATTTTGACACAACGAAGCATCCGCGCCTAGCACTTTGACTGGCTGACTGCTGCTGCTGCTGTAAAGTCTGCGAGTACCTGTACGGGGAGGCGCGCGCCGAGTGTGCTTCCCTTCGTTTCGTATCTATGCCCGAGCCCGCGCCAGTCGACTGCTGTAGTCTGGCGACGGAGAGACGCACCGATCGCCGGCTGCGCGTCGGGCGCGAAGCAACGCCGCTGTGTCACCATCCAACTCATCGATCGTTCTGCTGCTGCTGCTGCTACTGCTGCTTGCTGCATGGATAACATCTTGAATTTAGAGACCATGCAATTTTTCGATTTGAAAATCTGATGACCCAAGTCGTCGGATTTTGGCCATGCCATGTTTCGATTTGAAAATCTGATGACCCGAGTCGTCGGATTTTGGGCCAAAATCCGACGACTTGGGTCATCCGATTCTCAAATCGAATCGTTTCCGGTCATATTTTGCACAATCGGGCTGTATAAGACGGCGATTTCGTTTTTGAGATCGAAAAATACACATGCGAAGCTCGAAATCGAACCGCATAGGAAACGGCCTGAACATCTGATGACTTGGGTTATCAGATTTTCAGTTTGAAAACCGCATCTCTCTCCAACCGTCCAAACACACCGTAACGCAACCCAGCAGCAGCCTAAACACCACTCCGATGCTGACTTGACGGCTCTACTGTTGCTGTGCTGCTGCTGCTGTGCTGCTGTACCGATTCAGAGTCACCGTTGCTGTTGCGAGCTGACAAGGCGGTCTAGTGGGGCGTGACATGTACTCATACACGTGGCGAGGCGTGGCCTGTACTCATACGCCAGGTCGCAGATCATCACAACATCCCTTCCCCCTGTTGAAACAATATTCATCGTAAATGTGGAACTCCCAAAGTTCACTCAGTGCTCGGCGTGTTTGCGGGCTGGTCTGCTCGGTGGGTGCTGCTGTCCTCGGCGTGTCGCACACACCCCACCTCTGTTGCTGATACTTCGCCGAGGCGCATGGTGCGTGCTAGGCTGTCGAGGCATGCAAAAACTGTCACGACGCTGCTACTTTACGCCAAGAACGGGCTTTGAGGGTCGAGGGGACAAGGGGGTATCCGTGGTGTGATTTCAGGGGTCACTTTTCTGTCACGCCTAGTGTCTTGAAAATCGGGCATCACTTTTGGGATTATGCTTTTTGAGTCTCCGGTCCAAGGACCGACCAATTGTGCCGGTCGCCCCGGTAGACTACAGTAGTGGTCAGCTTCATAGACTACTGGCGTTGGTCCCCAAGTTCGAATCCCACCGTGGTGAGATTTTTACTTTATTTAAAAAAATAAAAAGGAACCAATTGCTGAGATCGCCTTCGTGGCGTCGGAAGACGGAATCCGGCGCAAGTCGACGAGGAAAGAGAGTGTTGAAATCTTCTCCATAACTTGCAATTGTACATGGCTCGATCAATCATAGATGATACGAGACCGAATGCCGACTACCACAACACTAAACTGATTCACACAAATAACAGATTCGAAACACACAAACATATATAACACTCCTGTATTTCTTGATGTTGTTGACGTCGAAGTTGTTGATGAGGTCCAGCAGGTACTTGAACCGATGCTTGTTGAGGTTCTTCGTTCGTATGTCAGCAGGGTTGTTGTCTGTCGAGATGCAGTGCACCGAAATACGTCCGTCGGACACCAGCTCTCGGACGTAGAAGAAGCTCAAAGCAATGTGGTTCGTCCTGGAACTGAAGTAGCGGGTTTCCAGCGCGTGCAGCGTCGCCGTGTTGTCGCAGTGAAGCGGCACTTGCGCACATTCCCTAACAAATCCTAGCTCAGTCAGCATGTTCGAACAGAACACTGCTTCCTTCATCGCAAAAGCCGACGCAACCAGCTCCGCCTCCATAGTCGACATAGCGGTCAAACTCTGTAGGCTTGATTTGAAGCTAATCGGTGCATTAGCTAGCACCATTAGGTAGCAAGAAGTGGACTTGCCGTTGTCCGGGTTGTTTGCTCAGTTTAAGTCAGAAAAAGCAGCGAGCCTGAAACCACCTCTCTTGTACGTAATGTTGGAATTGGTTGTCCCGGCAAGGTAGCGAAGGTCGTGCTTCGCCGCCACGAGGTGTACCTTACCCGGACTGGACATCGGGCGAGCAAGTTGACCCGTCGTGAAGATGAGGTCGTAGCGCAGAACTTGGGCGGTGTACATGAGACACCCCACAACTTCCTGATAGCGCTGCCACTGCTTCTTGTCCAGTAGAGTGTCACCCGGTTGCTTGTTGGAAAGCTCCGGACCGCAACCAGGAGTGCTGGTCGGCTTGCAGTCCGACACCCCGAACCGCTCGAGGATAGACTTGTTGTAAGCCTCTTGGCTAATGGTTAGGGTGCCCAGCTCACGGTCCCTCTTGATTTCATTGCCCAACACAAGCGATGCCTCGCCCTTGTCGGTCATCTTGAAGCGTGCCTCGAGTTGGCTCTTCACCATAGCCATCGCTTCTGGTTTGTTGCTAGCCAGAAGTAGGTCGTCTACGTAGAGCGTCAAGATGATCTTGGCACCCTCGTGGTTGTAAAAGTAGATGCACGTGTCAGATTTGAGAGGAACAAATCCGATTTCCACAAGGACGGGATCGATGGTGTTAAACCAGTTCCCGGGGCTTTATGCCAGCCCGTAGAGGCTCTTGTGTAGCTGCATGACTAGCTCGCCTCCACCCTTGTCCTTCACCTCAAAGCCAGGTGCGTGTTCAACGAACACCTTTTCATCGATTTCCGCGTTCAGGAAGGCCGCTGACACGTCCATGTGGTGTAGGTCCAAGCCGAACTCCACGTATACAGCAGAGAACATTATAACGCTCTGCACCGTACCGATCGGAGCGAAAGTACTGCCACAGTCGATTCCATGGATCTGGTTCCAGCCTTGACCCACTAGACGCGCCTTGTAGGAGCCGTCAGCCTTCTTGCTCATCACCCCCTTCGACTTAATCCACTGCCTTTCCGGAGCAATTCCTTTGCGCGGAACGAGTGAGTAGACTTTACGGTCTTCAAGGCTTGTCATTTCTCTGTTGGCATCTGCGTTCTACTCAGCAGCATCTGGCATGGCCCGTCCTCCCTGGATCGTCCTCGGAACTCCCGGTTGAGAGGTCCCCACGGCGGACGCATATTCAGTGAATTGGAAGTAGCCATTCCGGTGGGCGACGTCTGGAAACTCCGCCTTCGCGGTGAAGGCGTACGCGAGACGATAAAGTTCGCTGATGGTCTTGGCGTTTGGTTGCTTCGTCGCTAACCTGGCCACCCGATTCCCCGGCGTAGAAACTCGTCCACCACGAGAACCACGTCCACTCGTCGAATCACGACCACCGGGCGACGTGCTACCTCCCCGCGCAGATCCACCACGCAACAAACCACCACGGGCACCGCGGCCGCCTATACCACGCCCTCGCGCAGAGCCACCACGCGACGCAGTACCAGACGGCGCAGTCGAGCAGACGACAAATCAGGCGGTGTGGCCGGACCAGGGAAAGACGCATCTGCACCCCACACAGAGGGACTTACTCCCCGAGGCGGGGCAGGGCTGTCTCCTCCAGGCTCACCACCGGTAGGCGGAGATTATCTCTCAGGACCACTCCCAACGTCACGGTCAGTAATCTAACGAGTCACGTCGAGAAGATCACGGAGGGTTCCCCAACGGCATGGTTAGGAGAGAGAGAATCAAGACAATGGTTGGACGTGTAGTTCCGCACATATCTCACCATTTCATCATGGCTGTCATATGTAAAGGCACCATCGTCGTAGCCACCAACATCCGGTGACGGTGGAGGCATGATGGAAGCCGTCTCAATGAAAACAACAATTCGACTCTCTCGAACACGTCTCGTCTCTGCGTTGTAGAGCCGGTACGACGTGCTGTCCATGCTGTACCCAACCAGGCGTCCTTCCCAAGCTCGGTTTTCCAGCTCCATGGTGTGGGTCTCATGGTGCACGAACGCCCTGGCCCCGATCACCCTAAGGTGCCCGAGAAGGGCATCTTTGCCGTAGAGAGCCATGTACGGTGTCCCGTTTTCAGGGTCACGTGCGGAGACCGGTCACGCAGGTAGGCCGCCGTCTACATCAGCTTCCCCCAAAGGAACTTCGGTACGCCCGAGTCAGCGAGCAAACAGCGCACGATGGTCACAATCGTCCTACCTGCGCGCTCATTGGCACCGATCCGCTGAGGGGTGTTTGGAGAGGCGAACTGCAGGGTGATGCCGAGGTCGAGGCAGTATTGACGGTAATCCACTTTCTTAGCCTCCGTTCCCTGATCCTCTCGGAGGATCTGCAGGCGCTCTCCGGTAGGAATCACGGTATTTTTGTTGAACATCTCTGGCAGTCCACGGAGGACGTCTTATCCTTCACGAGGTAGATCTCCTTCCACTTGGTCAGTTGGTCCACGAACTTAGTGGCATAACCGAAACTCCCAGCGCGGTAGGTTCAAAGTAGCCAAGGACGTTAACATACACACCCTGAAAGGGGCGCGTAACCCAGTCGTAGTTGGCTTGCTTCGGGTGCGGTTTTGGGGCGTTCTTGCCGAGCGGGCAGGTATTGCTGGTCGTTATGTCCCCGGCGTAGTCGAGGCCGTTGCCTGGCTCCTTCCGCAGGACGTCCAAGCTCCTGCTGTTGACATGTCCCATGCGCCGGTGGCAGAGGTTAGCAGACTCCATCCGCAAGGCAAGGCCGTCGGGGTTGGCACCAAGGACCATCTGATCCCCAGCACCACCCCCAAGCTTTACCTTGATAGAGTACATGACTTTGTCTGTGTGAAAGAAACAAAACCAAAATAAATATATATATGTATATATACAGCAAACTGAACTCACAGGGGGTGGCGTTTGGCCTATATATTCCCTCATCCGTTACTTTGTCCTTTAGTTATGTTACTATGTACGCACGATCCGCCTGCTGTTGAGACAGTGGGAGGTGGGGGCAGGTCCGCCGTGAAATACAGTGGGCGCGCTTTTCCGGTGGGAGAAAAAATATAAACCTCCCTCCGGCTTGAGTTGGGCAGGAATGCACGATAAAAGCCCTTAATGCATGACCGTCAAGAGTTAGTTGCCTGCTGTTGAGACAGCGAGGAGCGGGCTCTATGTGGAGACATTGGAACATCACGACCCGGGTGGAAACGCACGATGAAAACATATCGGTACGACCACCCGCGCCACGAGAAAAAACAACGAAAGCAAAACGAGAGGGCCTGGGTGGCCCACCGGTATATATATATATAGGTACACCTCTAGACCGGAACCAACGGCTACATACGTTTGGGTCGATGCGCGACCGTTACGGGGGGTGGACTCTCAACCCCAACTTATTTGTGTGCTTGTTTTTCATTACCACCACACAGCACGTATAGTGCGGAGAACCGAGCGAATGACACAGACACTGACCGAGAAAGACATACTCATACGCAATGCCTTGCGAGGTATCGCCCTGCTGCTGTTGACCACCCCCTGTTTCTCGAATACGTGTTGGGCGGGGGGATTATCCCCCGCCACGGGACGCACGACCTACGCCGATCGGCGTGGGGTCGGGCGCCCCGTCTGATAAGCACACTTGGGAAAGGGTGGCGGCCGACGCAGAAGCGACTATCTCATAAGGGGGTTGCGAGCACGTTGTTTTGTTTCTGCTGTTTGAGGTGTTATCAGGTTGACCCCCATGTGTTCTGCGTTACCCGCCCAGGGGTTGTGCAGTAGAAGATACCCCGACTTGTGTGTTGCAGAGGGGGCGGGCGGGGGGACACAGAGTCGGGGGATACAGACCTCGGCTACCCCCCCTCGCCGGTGAAATATGTAAACTTCACCATAACGAACAAGCACATTTGGGACAAGGGGGTTGAGCGACGCAGAGATAACCATCTCAGTAGTGGGTTGTACACAAGGGGGGGGGGGTGTACTCATGTCGCGCACGGCCGTAGTCATATGACGATAGACTCTCGCATCCCTACGATGCCGGGACGGAGCACGTTGGATTTTCACCAACCAGGCAGACATTGCTTGCACCAAGCGCGAAGCGCTGTGAGGTATTGGGCGAGTCGCATGGAGGGTGAGCTGCATCCTGCTAAGAACCGCCTCTGAGGCGGACTTGCATATGGACGACATCTTCAATGAGTTAATTTAATTTCTGCTGTGGCGATTTCCGGAGACAGCAATATGATTTACTAGGTAACTGCCTCGCGGATGCCTTATCATATTAGCACTACCTGACACGACCATTCCCCTTGTGCGGAGCAAAGGTTCTCCACCCCGCATAAATGATCTACTCGATCGCCAGCTTTGGTGACCACCAAAAACCAAAAGAAAAAACGGCACCCTGGTTGTCTAGCTCACGCAGCGAGTGGCGTGTTTTACAGCGTCGTTGCAATCCGACGCCAACCCAACCTATAAATATATCATATATTATACACATGGGGGGGGGGTGTACTCATGTTGTGCACGGCCGTAGTCATATGACCATAGACCCTCGCATCTCTACAATGCCGGGACGGAGCGCGTAGGGTTTTCACCAACCAGGCAGACATTGCTTGCACCAAGCGCGAAACGCCGTGAGGTATTGGGCGAGTCGCATGGAGGGCGGGCTGCATCTTGCTGAGAACCGCCACTGAGGCGGACTTGCATATGGACGACAGCTTCAATGAGTTAATTTAATTTCTGGTGTGGCCACTTCCGGAGACAGCAATGGGTTTTACTATGCAACTGCCTCGCGGACGCCTTACCATGTTAACACTACGTGATACGACCATTCCCCTTGTGCGGAACAAAGTTTCCCCACCCCGCACAAATGATCTACTCGAACGCCAGCTTTGGTGACCGCCAAAAAGAAATAACAAAAAAAATGGCACCCTGGTTGTCTAGCTCACGCAGCGAGTGGCGTGTTTTACAGCGTCGTTGCCAACCGATGCCAACCCGGAGGGAGGGGGGGGGTTAGGGAGCGCAACGCTGCCACGCCCCCCCACACTATTCACACATTTCGGTGTTGGCTTGCGTCTAGGTGCTCTGCCGTAGGCGCAGAATGGCGGCGTGGTATAGGGCGCACCCATCCAGGTGCTGCGGGGGATGGGGGATCCCGGTCACCCCTCGCCGGTGAGGGAATATTTATATAACAACACAACTTCGTAAACAAACAAAATAAACAAACAAAAATAAAACAAAATCAACAATAAAAAATATATAGCTTAAAAACAAACAAACAAACAACAAACAAAAACACAATCACAACCTTAGGGAGACAGCCCTGTGGGCTGTGGATATTCCAGTGGCCGGTTAACTTTGCTGCTCATGCTGTCAATGTCGTATAATGGGACAAGACGGTGTACTCGGGGTTCCATGCGGTCTGAAGCTGTCAAGAGAGTATACCATACCTGATGGGCATTCAGGAGTAGTTTCCGTTTCTATCCTCCCTTTCTTTACGTTGTACGAACACGCGAGGGAAGTAGGCATGCATGAGACTCCACGTTACCCGATGTGTACTTAGGTGCATTGATGTTGTCAACCCCTCATTACTTAAGGTATGGAAACACAAAATGATGAGCAATCCCACGGTAGGGGTACCACGTTTTGGCTCAATATTTTCTGACCGGTTGAGCTTCTCACGTGAGTATCCACCGGATGCAATTATTATTGTACTGGTATATTTGTTTTCGGACTACCGCATTGGATAGTTTGGTCGGATTGCGGGAACGAATGTCTCCGAAGTCATGTTTCGGGTGGGATATTGAGCTCCTCATGTGAGGAGCTCATAAAAGTCTGCTGCGCCCCTACCGTGGGATGACTCTGATATGAGGGTAGTGATAGGCAGTTACGGCATCGCCGACAGCCCCGTGTGCTGTGAACTGGGGTTGCTTCTACGCTTATCATATTGCCAGCCCCTTATAGGGTGCAAAATAGTATAGCCCCCCCCCCTCCCCTGCGGCTTCAAATGGACAGGAGACTGTCGCGGTGAGGGCATAAAACATGGCTCGCGATACCCAGGCACCCCATGCATACTATTGACGAGACGGCCGGGGGGGGCGGCTGACACACACAAGGAATGCACAAATATTCCGTTCTGGCGCCGAAAACAGCCCTGTGGGTTGTAAAAAATGTGTGGCCGCTATGCCGTTCATGTTGCCAACCCCCCTTTCAACAACACAATCTGATTCGGGCTTTTCTACAGCCTGAATGTGGTAGTAGTCCATAGGTGTACGAATTGTTCTATTTAATTTTGTTATCGTTCGCTTCTTGAGCTCTAGACGGGAAAGAGGCTTCACGAAGCAGCTGAGCTCAAGAAGGGCGACACCGCCGCCCTTATCACGCCATACGCCACGGCTATACTCAACGCGGACTTCAAGCACGCCGATCGGTGAGCGTATGTACACTCATTTGCGCTACACGCCTTGCCGTAAAATACGCAGGAGTTGGTGACGCCGGCACCAGGGTGTCGTCTGATTTTAAAAATCGCATTTTAGGACGGTCGGCAGTTTTGTACGGTTTCGATATCCCTGCGTTGGCCCCATGTGGCGAACGCCTCCATGTACAGTGACAACCCCTTACTTATATTTCTGTGTTTATAGCAACAGCAGCGACAGCCATTACTTTGTCATCCGTGACGCCCACAACGGCCCAAGGTACTGGAGTGTACTTAGCTGTATTGGTACAACGTACATCAAACCAGTACTACGGTCAACGCATTTGCGGGGAAGATGGCATTGCCCGTCCAAGCACTGCGACTGCCCACCATCATGCCGTCACGGCCTGGCTCAGTTTAAACTATGATTGACGCGGCTTAATACGCTTTCGTTGATTCTAAATGGTAGATAAGGAGGCCGACGGGGGTGCAGATCAGAGTTGTGCCCCGTAAGGTGGGTGCCTGGGATTTTCCCATTGGTGCTACCCGCACCCGTGGCCGGGTACCCGTATTATCAGTCATACGAACCCGGGTAGCACGGGTACCCGGTTGCCGATTCCCTGACCCCATTCCGCGCTGTGCAAAGGTTAAACTGTGTAAGGGCGGTAGAACAATGGGGTACCAACTTCTCACCGTCACGATAACTATCAAGCAACGAGTTAACGTGCAACAATACTCGAAAGGCATGCTCAAACCCCAGGTATAATTTGTCCGAGTTCCCGGATGTAAGGTTACCCGTTCATGTCCGGGTGCGCGTTAAAGTCGGGTCCCCGGATGCCCAAAATAAACTCTGTCCCTTCTCGATCAACGACACGACGACACATTTTGTCTGCGTGGCGGGGTCGTTGACATCGTTTTCGAAAACATGTATAGGTTTTAAGTGTTTTGGAGGTATAGTGACGGAGGTTTTTGAAACGGGTACCCAGGTTGGCAAAAGGGGAAACAAAACGGCCAGTATTTCAAGCTACTTCTGCCCGAATGGATCGTGACAGGTCCGGGTAGTCCCCGACCGGCAGCAGGGAAGTTAACGAACGGGGTCCAACTGTAGTTATGCATATCGAGCACATCGCTCACCAGGGGGTGATAGCGAGCCCCCCCCCCTCGTTTATGTATTTGGGTGTCCAATCCTCTCGATACTCGGAGTACTCCGAGTAATCTAGATATTTTTACTCCGAGTACTACTGCTTGTATTCAAGTATAAGCACTGCTCATCTTCCCAGTATACTCGGAGTATTTGGGCCTTCAGTACTGCTCATACTCCAAGTACTCCGAGTATTTAGGCCACCAGTACTCTAAATACTCTCAGTAGTCGGAGTACGAATGAAAATCGATACTCCGAGAGTATACACGGAGTATCGAGTATACAGCAGTATAGAAACCAATAGAAACAACCGTAAACTAATAAGGCTGCTGCTGCTGTAAAGTCTATGAGTATACGGAGAGGCCAAAATCTGACGACTTGGGCCATCTGATTCTCAAATCGAAAAATGCCAATGCTTCCGGACCAACTCGTTGTTACGATCTTGCTGAAAAGCCAGAAGAGCCTCAACCATCGATCTACGGGCACCGAACAAGCGACGAAGCTGGGCGTCGGCGGGTCGGCAACCAAGGAGAGCGCACGGGAAGGATCCGGCCACATCTCTGTTGCAAGCAGGAAGCTGCAACTGCACACGGTACGCGTCCTGAAAATGGAACGTGAAAGTCCCGCGCATGACACTCTTTGCCGAGCCAGGAACACGCCCTAACTTCATCTCGCCCAGGGCAATGACCATTCCACTTATCCGGACGGCACTCGCACCCGCCATCTTGACAAATGTCGCGTTGATCAGATGTTCCGGGAAGTCGCCTAGCCACAGACCCTTCGCCAACGCCGCACGCGGCATCCTGCCCTTGCGCAGGTCGTTCAAGCAATCCGTACACACCATAAACCGATGAGGATCCTCTGCCTCTATACGCTCTCGGGTCAACACTAGGCGATCGGGTAGGCGAGGGTTCGTGATGTTGCTAGGATAGTTGAACGTTTCGCCTCTAATCCCTTGACAGCGCATAAGGTCATCACCAGCTCGGAGGATGTCCTTGTTAGGCAAGTCAATTGCTGCCACCCACTGGCAATCGACCTCCCTGCATAAGCAATCTCACACGGTACACGAAGCACTATAGACGGAGAACAGTCGCTGAAGAAGGGGGTGGAGAGGCAGTGGAAAGGGAGATACCATATCAGACAGCGTGACAAATGCCTGTTACGGTATGGGCCGGCGTAGTATGCATCGGCACCGGATTGAGTACACCCCTACACCCGACGTTATCTGACTCCGTTCCTTTATCAGCATGTGCTCCATTGGACATGCTCAGCGGCTGTTCTAAAACCAAGCAGTACCTTGTGATGGACCCGATCATGTGACGGGAGAAGTCGTGCACAGTCTTATGCATCACGGACGGGTGGGAACATCGTCTAGCATGTGAGGCCTGTCGTACCCATCGACCAACCCTTGAGCGTGATCGCACGCCAGAATGGGGAGGTCCTTGATGATGGGCTTGAACGGTCTGTAAAGTACAAGATGACAAAGGAAGCCACTAATACGGAGAGACGATGTGTGAAGTACACGTCACAGACACGGCCATGACGTTATGATGCATGCGGGAACAGTAATACTGCTGTTGATGGTAGAGTTATGAGTATGAGCTGAGGAAACACTTTGCACGGTACTGCTGTACATGTTCACCAAGTCCGAGGATTGGGAGTGAGATACTACGCATACGTAGAGCAGTATATAGTGATCGTTAGTTCATGGATGCGACATGGTATGGGATATCATGTGGTATCATAGGTATGTTGTCGTTGTAAAGTAGCCATTGTGAGTGGCATTTGAGATCCTTAAATTGCGGTAAAAAGAGAGAGTTGCAAGCTGATACGTACGTATGAATGCATGAAAAGAGCAAAATACCCGTGACCACCCTGATTCCTGGTCCGCACGATTTGTCCCCTGCTGTTTGTTTCGAGTCAATGCTGTCGTGGTGACTGCTAATTTTACCGAGGGGGATGAGCTGGGTGACCCGAGCTGCGGCGACGCCATAAGGCCTGAAAGAGAGGCAGCCGCAGCGGAGGCAACAGCAGCAGTAGGGATGTTTGGGGCATTATTGGGACTGTGGGTAGGTCTTAGGTTTTTGAATGAAATGTGATTGCCTTATTCTTACGAACGCTTTCATTGTTTGAGTTTTTGCTGACCGATTTGCTTGATGTATATTGCGTTGAGAGTGTGGCTACTAAGATGCGAAATAATCTCAGTCTACGGCAAAATGACCACGACTGAAGTGACTTTGAACTGCACCAGAGGGCGCGTTCGGTCCAGATTAAATGGTCTTGGTTTTGAGCTTTAAAGTCGTATTCGGCCTTTCTTTCTCGTGTGTTACGCGTTGGATCGAGCGGTGTTGGGTCCGTATACTAAGTAATGTAGAATACACGTGGATGAAATTTCGGCGGTTACGTTCGTGTTGCGGCGGAATGGCATACGTAACGTAAAATACGTACGTAAAGGAACGCTTCCTAGATCGGTGTAACTCCCTATCAGTTCAGAGGAGCACCGCTCTTGGGTAGTCCAAAAACCAAACCCAAAAACACACAATACCATTGAGGGAAAAACGGAAGAGAACTTGAGCGTGCGTGACTGTGAAGCGAGGCTGAGTACTGCGACCGTAACAGTAAGGCATTGTCGAAGGTTTGATACGGAGATCTGTTGTGTAGCACAAGAGGATCGAAGAGGAGTTAGCAGACAGAAGACTGGTACTTTGCAGGAAGCTGTTGAGACAAGGAGGCAGACCAACCTGAAGCATCTCGTACGGAAAGGAAACGAACTACGAAGCGGTAAGAGACTAGGGACAGGTGGATCGGAGACCAGGGTGCGTACGTCTTTGAGAGCTCTTATCCTTCGTTACATGGGGCTTCAGCTGGGGGTTTCCGTGGGGCTTCAGCTTGGAATTTCCGTGCGGCCATGTACAGGTTGACAATCTTGCTCGACTCATGTAAAAGTACAGCAACATACCAGGCTAGCTATAGTTCAAGTTCGTAAAATAATATAGACAATAAGCTGGGCAGTCGAAACATGAAATATTTTCTAGTCCTGAGTGCTTGATTGAGTGCTTCCTTCTTGTGCTCGTGCAGGCCCTATTTTTTGTCGCACAGGCATCGTACTCTATCTACTTGTACCTAAGCAATGCTGTACGTAGCTGCTCTAAATGTCTCGGGGTAGTCGCTCTATCGCTCCTATCTAAAATCTCTCGTCATGCATGGACAGCTGTTCGATAAGGGGTACTGCTGTCTGCTGCTGTACGTAAATACTCGTAATCATACGTATCTGGAACAACCTATCGCTCGTAGATACTCATAGAGAGAGATAGATATGATATGCACACTGTACATACGTACGCGTAATCGTAGATCTGTGCAGGTAACCTCTACGTACAACTGCTACTGCTGTCACAACCTAGAGAGAGCAGACGCATACAACTCGGTATCAACTACTACTACTGTTGCATGACGCTAGATTTTTTTGTGTATCAGTACGTGTACAGTCAATAAATGGCATTTTTTTTGTAGTTTTCCAAGTCTTGCGGAGGTTTTCTTGATGCGGGATACGGGGTCGCTCGAATTTTGAGTTTTGTCTGATGCCAGGTACCCTCTGCTGCGAGGCCACCGCGAGCGCTACAGTTTGAACCTCGGCATGAAACTAGGCTCATTCGGACGATCTTGTGTAGAGCTATCGACGGTGTTGAAATCAATGCGTGGGAGCATGTAGGATATATGTATCATCTGGCGGGTTGTTTTCATGAAAAAGCAGGCTGAGCAGGTTGCAGTATATATGGATGACCCATCCCCGATGCAGAATGATACGTACGTTCCTCTCTCGTTGCGACGATAACAACACCAACACGCTGCAGCAACAACACAGCAACAACAACCTGCCGTTGTACTCGTACGAATCCCGACAAGCGGTGTTGTGTTATGTTTTTGTTATTTTTGCTGGTAACCGCTGCTGCTTGCTGCTTGCTGTACGTTGATGTGAGTTCGACCGATTAAGTGATAAAGTCAAATTTATTGTGTACTAGGTGCCATCATAGGTCTACGTTACGTTTTTTTTTTCAGGCACCAACATTTTTTTTCTGAAATCACACGTTTATTCTCCCCAGCAGACTATTAATATCGAGGACGTTGTGTGCATCCGCAAGACATTAATTTGATTTTGTTTATGTGATTCAATCAAGTACGTAAGCGTTGTCTACTGTCAAGCTGGGGGGGTGTCTGTTTATGTCTGTTTATTATGTTCAGGCAGGATGATGAAAACGGAGTAACATGGACTACTACTGTTGAACCAGTTTTGTTTTTCTCAGGATGATTGTTAAACCAGTTTTGTTTTTTTGTGTAAGTACTTGTTGCGTGATAAACCACTACAGGAATGTGCCTACGTTCATCATACAGGTTGAAAATGAGTTCGGGTTTGTTGATTGAACTACACCTGATGCATACTATGAGACGATCACAAGACGAGGGCTTTCTATGGGTTTATATCTTCGCAGATTCTACAGACACTGCAAGGTTGCTCTCACAGATGTTTCAGGGGTGGCGATATTGCAAATTGGTTCTAGTTTTCGATTCTGTATGGGGAATGCAAGCCTTTCTATAGCTGCTCTTTGTCATGCCGAGAACTTACCGGAATTGGAAACATGGTTTAGAGATATTATCATAGGGAGTCAGGAACGGGGGAAGCTCGATAACAACACGTTGGAATTTTGAGGATTATAGAGAATACATTAATACTAAGCAATGGAAACAAATTAATATTTCAGATGTCAGTGGAGCTATACACGTCATGGGAATTACTACATATAGCGGAGCTACATACATCCGGGGAGCTACTATACCAATACTTTCAAGGCTACATAGGAATTTACTACTAACAGTTATGCATGAATATATGTAGACCCTGAAACCTTTATCGAGTGTTACTCTATGAATGAATGTTGATACCTCAATAAATATTTACAAAATGATAGATTCTGCTGTTCCAACTTCGTTGAGATAATGTGTAAAGGATGTACAACAATGACGGATATAGCTAATGCCTACAATGAGATTGATGCGTCTTAGATACCTAGGGGATTCCATACGTTACTATGTTAGTGAAGACTCGAGCTTTCGAAGGGTTGCATACATATATTTTATTATAAGTGGACAACTTTCAATAAACCAGGAAGGTAGATATACATGCACTCGAAACCTTTTCCGCCCACTTTGTCCCGAGCCACTGTTTATGCCCGTTTGATGGAGACAACCCGGTGTTACTAGACTCCATCGATCCCCTGGACTCCACTCGTCTCCCTGGACTACATCGTTGGACACCATCTTCGCCTTGTACGACACAGCGTCGTCGAGTCCGTCGTGTACTACGCAGCTTCGTCGAGTACATCGGGTACAACACAGCGTCGTCGAGTCCGTCGTGTACTGCACAGCCTCGTCGAGTACATCGGGTACAACACAGCGACGTCGAGTTCATCTTGCTCTACACGACAGCAAAGCGAGAGGTTTCGTCAAAGGGAAACGGGCGGCGTCCCGGGGAAGGGGGGAGGAGTGATGGAAGAGAAGAACATAACAGGGTCACCAAACGGCCATGGCAGGAAGAGGGGGACCTTTTTGGGGACCTTTTGCTGGACCTTATCCGAGGGGAGGCCCGCCACAGGGGGGCCAGGGGGGCCCGCCAAAGAGCAACCAGGCTGGAGGCCCACCACAGGGCGGCCAGGTTGGATGGGGTCCGCAGGGTTGTGCAGGACAAGGGGCAACAGGACCGGCAAATCCTGTAGGAGCGGGAGGCGGGTATAATCAGATGGCCCCTCCCCCTCTACCGTCGCCCTTTGGAGTCGGAGGACGATGGGGTCCACAGATAGCCCCAAAAGGAGCACAACCGAATCCTACATCGCGGTGGGGACCTCCGATAGTGCCAAGGCCGCCACTGCAACAGCAGCCAGGGTTCGCTGGGCAACAGCAGCCAGGGTTCGCTGGGCAACAGCAGCCAGGGTTCGCTGGGCAACAGCAACCAAGGTTCGCTGGGCAACAGCAACCAAGGTTCGCTGGTCAACAGCAGTCAGGGTTCACTGGTCAACAACAGCCAGGGTTCACTGGTCAACAACAGCCAGGATTCATCGGACCAGCGGGAACTCAGGGGTGGCAGGCACCGTGGGGTGGTCAACCCATGATGCGGGGGTGGGGACCCCAGGGAGGACAACCACCCTTCCCACTAGGAACTGATGGATCGTGGATCGGACAGCTTAATCCGTTATACGACATAACCGGAGGGTTTTCGAAAGAAGCCCAACGCATGGTCGACCGCCTAGTCAAGGAAATGGGGGTAGAAGGACGGAAGAGCGCTTACGAGTCGGTGCTGCACCGGGAGCGGTGAGGGGGCTCTCGAACACCCCAGCCGGCGACTTCCGATTGCGATGCTGGTGGATACTGGGGCAGGTGGAGGAAACTACGTGTCACGGCAGTTCATCGAGTCCATTGAGGAACGTGATGGTTGGGGGAAAATCGCTGGTGAGTCCAACGGTAAAGGGCCTACTTAGCGCAGCAAACCCAAAGAACAGCGCCGTACCCCCGATGGAAGTGGTAGGCTCGTGCTTGCTACCGCTGGTCTTTGCACCGGTCGAACAGATCTTCCAGGTGAAGTTCCGGGTGGTGAACGGACTTCCGTACGCGATGGTGCTTGGAGCCGCGTTCATGACGGATCATCGAAGTATCATCAGTTTCGATGGTGAGGAGGGTTTCCGGCCGACACCATCCTCATCGTGGGTACCATTCGCCCCGAAGGAGGTCGGAGAGGCCGCAACAGGAGCGATGTATGCCGAGTGGGACCACTATTGCGCGGTGAAACCATCGACAGACGAGCAAGAACCGGAACAGTTGGAGGAACCGAAGATTCCGGCGGGGATTATGGAGTTAGGAAGCTCTGTATGGGAGGACGAAGGCACTCTGCACTGGAAACTACGCATTGCGAAAGACGTAGAGGTTCCGGGAGGTACCAGTATCCAGGTAGACGCTTTTGTCAAAGGCCCCCCAACCTCAAGTACAACAGCTCGTAGTGGTAGAGCCAACTAACCGCTATGATCTTAAGCTAGGAGTGGATCTAGGAGTACCAAGGGGAGCACAGTGGTGGTTCCCAGGTATGCCACTTCAATGCAAGTTGTCGAATGTTACCCAGGATAACGTTAAGATCCAGGGGGGCATCGTGGTTGCGACGGTTTACGCTGTCAACAACTACGACCGGGAACGCATGAAGTCACTCATGAACCCGGTGCCGGAGGAACCGACAGGCCCAAAGCAGGACGAGGTTGAGGAGAAAGACGAGGGGAGACCACCGGAGCGACTCGACAAAAGTGGTGAAATCGCAGATACTCCGGGCGAAATCCCCACGGTGGATCTGGGGGAGGCCAACTTCGGACAACTCAGTCCAGGAGAAAAGGATACACTGATGAGCATTCTCAATGAATACATCGACGTGTTCGCGGTCAACCCCAAGAGCGTGCCAGCATGCAAAGGAGTACCAATGCGACTGGAGCTCAAAGATCCCAACGTCAAGCCATATGTGGCTCCCATTCGACACTACAGCCCGGAACAGCGCGAGATGATTCAGACTGAAGTGGCAAAACTCCTGAAGAATGGATCCATTCGGGAATCAACTTCCGAGTGGGCCGCCAATTGTTCGACGGTTCGCAAGAAAGACGGGACAGTGCGGGTCGTGCAGGATTTTCGAGGTGCCAATATGCTTCTCAAATCCCAGAGTGGTGGACTCGGGGACTTGCAGCACATTATGGACGAGATGGAAGGGTCGAAGTATTTCTCCAGCATCGATTTGGCTTCAGGATTCTTACAGCTCGAGATCCATGAGGACGATCGACACATGACGGCGTTTCGAGACGCCGACGGAAAGCTGTACGAGTACGTTCGCTGTGGCTTCGGGTTGAAGACAGTGCCATCCGCGTTTGCCAACTACGTGGGAGGGCGACTGTTACCAGTCAAGGATAAAGGAATCAAGAACTGGTTGGACGACATCGCCATCCCGTCGAAAACCCTTGAAGATCATTGGGGGCTGCTTCGAGAAACGTTCGAGTGTCTACGACAAGGACGTCTAACCGTCAATCTCCAGAAATCGCATTTCTGTCAGTCGGTCATGGAGTTCGTCGGCACGATCGTGGATAGGCTGGGTACCAGGCCAGCCCCGAGCAAGATTGACGCTATCACACAGCTGTCAAGGCCGAACACGGTGGAGGAAGTACGAGTGCTACTGGGCATGACAGGGTATTTACGGCAATTCGTACCCCATTATAGCACAGTGGTGGCGCCTATTTCCGACTTGCTGAGAGATCCAAGGTTCAGAACCAAGAGAGCGAGGAAAGCGAAAGTTCCGTGGGGAGAAGAGCAGAACAAGGCTTTTAATGCGCTTATCGAAGCTTTGACGTCACCTCCAATTCTAGCCCTACCGGTGTGGACAGAACCATTCTCGCTGTACACCGATGCCAGTGAGACAGGAGCAGGGGCGGTGCTAACGCAATGCATCGAAGGAGTGGAGAAGGTGATCGCGTACGCCAGCAAAAGGTGGTCAAGGGGAGACTCCAAAAGGTCAGCAACAGACCGAGAGTGCATGGCAGTCATGTGGGCGGTGAGCAAATTCCAACCCTATCTTTGGGGGCGGACGTTCACGCTCATCACGGACTGTTCGGCATTGACTTGGCTCTTCAAAAGCCAATCCCTCACACCGAAATACCACCGCTGGGCTCTGAGGTTGATGGAGCATGACATAATCTTGAAGTGGAGGCCGGGGACACAACATCAGCTCCCGGACGCCATGTCGCGGTTACCGAACAAGAGCAACGTGATCGAGGACTTCGACGACTCTTTTCCAGGGGACGAGTCGTTGCCAAACGTTTACAAGGGGCCACAAGGGCCAGTGCTCGACGGCGTACACCTCGAAACCTTAGGAGTGGAAGGTGTAGACGAAACTAGTACTCAAAGTCTTGCAGTGCTGGCAGCCGTCGCATTCACACCCGCAGACCCATCTGAGACAGATACTCAACAGGCCAAGCTTGTTATTGCACCGGAGCTTCCAGTGGTGGTCATGCTCGACTGTGGGGGGGGAGGCAGCATCCTTGCATCGGAGGGATTGCTGACGGTCAGAGGAGCGGTAGACCAGGACTGGACAGCACTGGAATGCGTCAGAGCAAACGGACTGGACAACGGTGCGAGGCTACTTAAGGTGACAACAGGGTCACAGGAATGCCTAAGCATGTTGAGAGAGGTGAAACCAGACGTGGTAGTCGGTGACACCTGCAGGAGGTTTGAAGGGGTACGAGAGAAGGAAGGAGTATCCGGAGCGAGTAGCTTAGTCCAAGCTGCCATCGCCTCAGACGCGCGAGTTTTTATACTCGAATGTTTGAGCAACCTTCTGCGAACGACGGAATGGAACGACGAGATTCTCCCTGCTTTGGAACGAGAGTCATACATCGTGGACAAGGCAGAGATATCGGCGAGCCAAGTAGGGATTCCGTGGAGGAGGAAACGGACATTCGTGGTAGGAATCAAGGGAGGCCTTGCCACGAAGGGGAAGTTAGCCGTTTGGAAGCGGAGGTTGGAGAAGGTAAAGCAACCAGTTCAGGAATTGGGGGAATTTCTGGGACGAAGAGGCGCATACTTCCTGAAGAGAGGCATCGGAGAGCGAGCGGTTTATTCGTTCAGCGAACCCATCATCTCTTTGAACCGTGTTCACATCATGGGGGAAAAGCCAACCGAAGGGTATGTCGCACACCCAGCGGATACGGCACGCCTTGAAGAAGCTGAAGAGTTGCACTTCAACGACTACGCCAAGATCACCACAGGACAGGAACACTATGTGATCCCGCAGACGGTCAGCGAAAGCGCAGCGGCGAACGTCATCGCAGATTTCGCGTCCCCTCCAATGCTACGAGCAGTGTTAGTTGAACTAGCTGTTCAAGGCTTACTGGGAAAACCGGTGCCAGAGGTCGTGGAACTGGAAGGATTGGCCTGCGTGGTGTTTGAGGATTACCTCGCAGCAGCAGAAACCTTGGGGGTGACGAGAGCGGTCACGAGATCGCAGGCGAAGGCCACTTCCCAGGAACCGGAGGTTGTCTGGGAGGCAGAACCACCGTTACCTGAGGAGGAGGAGATGGAGAATGCACCGACGCAGACAATCACTACTACTGAGCTACCAGTGGAAGTTGATCGTCCACGCAAACGCAAGGGGCAGAGAGAGCCCATCCCAAAACCGAAACGGCAACGAGATCCTTTGGAGGAACCACCGAAGGACACCAGCAGCCGTTCAAGCGGATCAGGGAAAGAGGCCAAGGAGTCCCAGCGGTCGGAGCCGCCCATGCTGGAAAAGGTGACAGCTATTCTCCAAGACACGCCACAGCTGATGCAGAGGCAGTGCGAAGATAGGGTACTTGGCAGGATTTGGGAAGAACTCCAGGAAGTGGGAAACCGAGGAACAGGAGGTGGCGATTATGTGATGGATGACAATGGCCTCTTGTGGGTAGCACCTCTGGGAAAGGTCCCACGACTTGCAGTTCCCCAATCTCTCGTTCCAGGGATTATGGCGCTGGCGCACAGCACCTATGGGCATCCAGGGACGGCGAGAACTACAGCCTTGGTTAGTCGTCGGTATTGCTGGCCTACCCTCATCAGGGACGTGAGAGACTACGTCCTCTCGTGTGGGTGCAGGCGTCGCAAGCGATCAGCGAGTCAACGGGTTGCCATGCTACCGGCGAGGTTTCTGCGACCCGGGGAGGTACTCGAAGTCGACATCCAGGACATGGGGGTGAAGTCGGACGCAGGCAACAAAGTTCTACTGGTGGCAGTCGACAAAGCCAGCAAGTTCTTGTTCGCCTTCCCGCTCCCCACGAAAGAAGCACTCGGAGTAGCGAAGAAACTGCTTGAAGTGATGCTTACTTTTGGGCTACCGCTGTATGTTCGCAGTGATCCAGGATCCGAGTTCACGGCAGAGGTGATGCAACACTTATGCAAGTGGTTGAACGTGACCATCGCCTATGGGCCTGCCGACCATCCTCGTGCGCAGGGGACGGTGGAGAGACTGGGGGGGTGGCTACACGAAGCACTAGGAGAACTGTGCAAGACCTGGCCACGCAGATGGGACGAGTACGTACAGCCGGCACTGTGGATCCATCGTACCACGCCGGACCTGCGCTTGCCGGGGAAGCCAACTCCCTTCCGTCTTTTCTTCGGTCGTGATGCACGCACGCAACTTGATGCTACGCACCCCGAGATCGATGGTGGTGATTTCAGGGGCGGGATGCACAGTTACGTGGCCGACAAACGTCAAGCGTACAAGGAGGTACGAGATGTACGGGAAGCTCTATTGAAAAGACATGATGACAGGCAGAAAACTCGCGAGAGTCGGAATGCTGAAATCGGTCGGACCTCGGTAGGAACCCGTGTGGTTGTCGGAGACAAGGTACTGGTGAAGGAGGCGGAGTCTGTGATGGCAAGAGAGGGGATCCATCATAAACTAGCCCACGAGCACTGGACCGGACCTTGGGAGGTGACTGAAGTTGTCTTACCAGGACTCAGCTACATCGTCACGATGAATGGGCGAGGGATTCGCCGACGGAGGGCGTCAGCAGCGAACATCAAGATGTTCCACTTACGTCCGGACAACCTCCGTCACGACTTCGAGGACGAGTTTGCTCACCTGGCATGGGGAGTTGACTTCGGACTTGCGGAGCCGTCGATTGTAGCGTCGCCTATGTATACCCTGATAGACAGAGAGGCTGTGATGGGTCAAGGCAACGCTTGGAAGTGGCGATACAAGGGGCGATTCGTGGATGGTTCTGAGTCGCAGTGGCTGTCCGAGGAAGAGACGCGAGACAGTTTCACCCCCTTACAGCTGGACGTTTTCCATGCACTGTGGGAAACATATCACGGAGCGGAGTGTCGGGCAAGGCCGACTTCGATGCTAACACGGAAGGAAAGAGATGGACTCGACCGTGAACATGCGTTGAAACAACACCCCGTGGGGACCGTGATCTGGAGGGAATTCACCGACGCTGAAGGAAATAAGAAGCGTCACCTTTCGAAGATCTTCGACTACAAGTCACCGTACTGGCGGGTTCGGTACTCAGACGGAGATTGGGAGGAACTCAACGAACGTGAGATCCTGAAAGCTAGGAGAGCTGGAAATTCGTAATCCGGTTCCCTGTAAACGCGAGGAAGTGAAGTGGAGTTCGATGGAGAACGGGAGAAGACGTTAGCCAAAGATCGAGCCGAAGATCGACTGGCGAGCAGGATCAAGACCTCGGCCTACCCGTGTTAACGGGGAAAGCCGGGGAGTAGTTGGATAAGAGGCTTTCAGCTGGTGCGCTTGATGGGAAATTCTAGCAAGTCCAGCAGTACCGATCTGGGACCCAACGCGGAAAAACGCAAGGCCCAGGGTCCCTACCCCCGGGGTGACGCCTTTCCAATAAAATGGTAGACGCCACTCATTCGAGCCTCACGGTAATCGAAACACGATTAAGTGTGGGAAAAGGCCCTCACTCTTACTCCAGTGTGTCCGCAGCCCGGTTAGCACGGTATTCTCAGGAAACCGTGCTGGGGGGGTGTTGCGGCGGAATAGGCATACGTAACGTAAAATACGTACGTAGCGGACGCTTTCTAGATATGCAACTCCCTGCATTAGTCAAAGGAAGCGCCGCCTTGGTCAGACCAAAAACCAAAAACACACAAAACTAATCCCGAGGGAAAAAGGAAGAGAACTTGAACGTGATTGAGCTTGAGTGATTGAGAAGCGAGACTGAGTACTGCGAGCGTAGCAGTAAGGCATTGTTGAAGGTTTGATACGGAGACTTGTTGTGTAGCACAAGAGGATCGGAGAGGAGTACTTGAGACAAGACCGGCAAGTCCTTGAGAGAAGACTGATCTGTGCAGGAAACTGCTGTGGCAAGAGACCGAGGCTTGCATACTCTACGGAAGGAGACGAACTACGAAGCGGTGAGAGACTAGGGACAGGTGGATTGGAGACCAGGGTGCGTACGTCTAAAACAGCTCTTATCCTTCGTTACATTCGTACAGTACGAATGGAATTTCATTGCAGCAGGATGAAGGGGGTACACCCACTGACACACAGACGACACACAGTAGTAGTGCAGTACGTCCTAGCAGCATCATCCCTGTGGCCGTCGATCATGGAAAAGTACGGATACATAATCATATATTATTCAGTACCATACGGCAGTACTCGTGCTACACAATAGTGCGTACTCGTACTGCTGTAAGCGCGTCAAACGATTATATCGATGGTGGCAAAGTGTCATTGGGACCCGCGTGCAGAGCAACCCCTCTGCGCGCAATAACTATAAATACCCGCAGCCGGCCATCACAACCCACCTTCCGCCTGTTCAAACAATATTTTTCGTATATGTGGAACTCCCAAAGGTCAGTCAGTGCTCGACGTATTTGCGTGTTGATCTGCTCGGTGCTTGCTGCTGTTCTCGGCGTGTCGCACACACCTCACCTCTGATGCTGATACTCCGCAGAGGCGCATGGTTTGTGCTAGGCTGTCGAGGCGTGCAAAAACTAGCGTGACGCTGCTGCTGTACGCCAAGAACGGGTTTTGAAGGTCGAGCGGACGAGGGGGTACCCGGGGTGTGTTTTATGGGGATTACTTATTCACTTGATTATCTCGGTCACTTTGTGGGGGTTACTTATTCACTTGATTATCTCGGTCGTTTTTTGGGGGTCACCTATTCACTTGATTATATCGGTCACTTTTTTCAGTGGTTATCTGTCACGCTTTTTGAATTTCCAAATGATCACTCCTGTCTGTTTCACAGACTGGAGAATTTGGAATGATGGCGTAGGGCGTAGGGCGTAGGGCAGCGTGGTGTATAGTATGTGTTTTTCACTTGGAATTAGTATGGAGAAACACCTGCTGTGGGCGGTGCCGGGAGCGCCCTTGGCCGTCTTGGCCTCGGATTTCGCCGAGGGAGGGTGTGTTGGGGTGGGCGAGGGGCGAAACCGGTCCGCGGGTGGCGCGGCGGCCCGCGCTCGCCCTGGCACGACGGGCGCCTCAACCTCCCAGCCGCTGCTGTTCTTTCGTTGCGGGGTTTGTGTATGTGGCTGTATATAAGGGCGGTTCCAGCTCAAAAACGAAAACATGATCGGTTATTATATTATCGGACAGTGAGTTTTTGTGGAGGAACGTTCGGTGCCCCCTCTACGACACCGATCGAGCGTTAGAACGGCCGCCGACAGGAGCGGCGAGCTAAACGCGAGGCGGGCGCCGGGGGAGATAGGGTCGGAGGGGGGCGCTGGCCTCCTCCGGGCGGACTCTGCGCCGGGCTAGTGAAGAGACCTGCGTCGAGCGTTCTGGGGCATCAGCACCGAATCTCTCTCGATTTTTTCCAAAGAGTCACAGTTTGTCTGGAAAAAATTACTCCCAGGGGCCCGGGGACATTGTTTTTGTGTATTAGCCAATAATAGGTACACCTACGCACTTTAAGCCATCTAGCTAAACTGCGTAATGTACACCGGAAACGGCTTTACTGTATATACTACACTGACACTACTACTGCTAATCAAAGATGTCGGGAGACATGTCAATGTCAAGCTGTCTGTCCGTCAAGGCTGTCTGTCAAGGCAAATTCAGCTGTCTAGACATATGTCCCCAATACCCCTGGCCGAAAAACCCTCCTAAAATCAGTGGAAACACCTTTCTTTTTTTTTTGTGAGGCTATTTTACTCGTTTGATCTAGCTAATTTAAAATCATCGATATTCTGCAGTTCAATTTCAATATTTTTCTGTAGATCGGACTCGGAAATGTAGCGAAATACCGAAACGAAAACAAAACACACGGAAAAATATCAATTTATACATTATTGTCAGGCGTTCTTCAAAAAGCGGGGATTTTTCGGTAGTGTCCCCTGTTTTTTGCTGTCAAGGCTGTCTGTCAAGGCATTTGCCTTGACGCTGGCTGTCAAGGGGTGAAAGTGCTGTCTCCCGACATCTTTGCTGCTAATACTACTACTCCTACTACTACTACTACTACTACTACTACTACTACTACTACTACTACTACTACTACTACTACTACTACTACTACTACTATTACTACTCCTGTATTACTACTACAGCTGTACGTACGGCTGTAATGCTGTGTAATGATTTTACGGGCATGCCTTGAAGTACCTGGAACCGGCTCTATTAAAATACTAGTGCTACTGCAGTTTTGTTGTGTATTAGCCAAAAATAGGTACACCTACGCACTTTGAGCCATGTATAGGTACACTGCGTAATGCACACCGGAAACGGCTTACTACTGTATACCAGGTATACTACCCTACTATTAATAGTACTACTACTACTACTACTACTACTACTGCTGCTGCTGCCGCTGCTACTATATACTATATTAATGCTACTGCTGTACGTACTGCTGTGCTGCTGAGTAATAATTTAGAATGATGTATGAAGGGCGTATATATATAGGGCGTAGGGTGTTGTGAGGCGTAGGGTGTTGTGAGGCGTAGGGTGTTGTACTGCGTAGGGTGTTGTAGGCCGTATAGTATGTATTTTCAATTGGTAATAGTGTGAAGGAACGTATGCTGTGGGCGGTGCCGAGGAAGGGTGTGTGCTGGAGTGCGACAAGGGCGAAACCGGCCCACGGGGGGCTACTACTACTACTACTACTACTACTACAACTACTACTGCTACTACTACTACTACACTACTACTACTACTACTACTACTATACTACTACTACTACTACTACTACTACTACTACTACTACTACTACTACCACCATACTACTACTACTGCTGCACGTGCTGCTGTGCTGCTGTGTAATGATTCGGAATGATGTAGGGCGTATATAGGGCGTAGGGTGTTGTACGGCGTACTGTATCGTAGGCCGTAGTATGTATTTTCGGTCGGAATTGGTGTGGAGGAACGTCTGCTGTGAGCGATGCCGGGAGCACCGTGGGCCGTCTCGGCCCCGGATTCCGACGAGGGAGGGTGTGCTGGGGTGTGCAAGGAGCGAAACCGGCCCTCGGTTGGCGCGGCGGCCCGCACTTGCCCGGGCACGACGGGCGTCCCAACCTCCCCGTGGCTGCTGTACTTTATTTTGGTGGGGGGGGCGGGGGGGTGGCAGTTGATTGTACCACACGACATGTTACTGTTGCATACACAACCATGTACAACATTAAAACGTTGTGTCTACCTTACAGCACTGTGTACCGTACTGCTGTACACAATAACCACTCCTTACCATCGACCGCGCGCCCAACGCCGCTCGGTCGACCGTGGCGGCCTTGCATCGCCCTCGTTGATCGCCCACCGCCGCCGCTCGCTCAGTCGCTCGCCCGCCGTCGCCCTTGATAAATAGTATTAGTATTATATGTATAGGTATGTTTGTGAACTTTTCGCACTTTTTGCAACTTTTCCCTTCGTACGAACACTTTTCGGCAAAACGTTACGTACCCCGACATAAGAGGCCCGGCCGGACACATTGGTCGAGGTTTGAGCTCGATCCGATCACTGTAGCTCGCGTGGCGGGCGCTCAAATGTTTTTTCCCGCGGGAGTGGATAAGACGATTGCCAGGGTTTCTCTGCGTGAGGCCCTGTTTTTTTTTTATCGTGCGTCCGTTTGTGAGTTTCTTGCCCGAAGAACGGGAGCACACAAGGACAGCAGCAGCACCGCAGAGAGCGTGCAGAGAGCGTGCTGCAGTGCAATCTCAATCTTACAAAACTGCCGCCCAGCAGCAGCAGCAGCAGGCATTACGCCATGTATGCGCGTACGGCGGATCCGTGCTGCACCGTGGCTAGTTGTTTTTGTCGGACCCTGTGATCTTCCTAATCGTGGTACCTGCAGATCGATGCTCGTGTACGAAACTCTCCGCTGTCCAGAAATGTAATAATCGTTGGTTGATTCAAAATATATATTTAATGTCCTTACTTTTCCGGGCATAGTGCTACTATACTGCTGTGCGCCATGAAAACAGATCTGTCTGTGGTGTGGTCTGTGTTTTTGCTACGAGTAGTTGCTTATTCTTATAGTATCCAGCAACCCGTCACCAAACCACACCACCATTACCTCTTTGCTGCTCGCTGCTGCTGTTGATGGGTTCCATGTGTCATGCATGTGCTCTGCATGCTGCATGCCGACGCTTGCGATGATACCACACACAGTAGTCTTCGGGCGGTCTGACACAAGAAACGAACAATATTTAGTTCTGGCAAGTAATCACGTAATACAGTATGTAGCGTCCAACGTCCCGACGTGAATTTAAAACGTGAGTTCAAACCCCGGACACGTCCTCTGTTTCCTTTTTTTTTTGGCATGCAGGTACGAGTGAAGAGTACGAGTAGGCTGTATATTGGGTTTTTTTACTGAAAAAATTACAGAGCTTTATCCCGTCTATTATTAACACCCGGGTACTCGCGACTACAAGTACAGCAGTACTTATGTATTACTACTCTGGAAATCTCTGTTATCACACGCCACGGGCACGATAGTGGGTATTTAGGGCCCTCTGTAATTGTATGGCGTTTATTTAGTATATAATACTAAAACCCATACATATCGTATAGTCGTACGTATGATATAGCATTTTAACCTATGATCATATTAATTGTAGACGCGTTCAGTATATACATATTATATACACCCGACTAAAAGCCTAACCCGATAGAGCGAATATACTCGGGAGTACCCGGATATTTTTTCAGAGATTTGGCTAGTACTCGTTGGCCGCGAGCATTCGCAGGGGCACAACTGATTATTCGTGTGCCGGTCGATAGTTGTGTTGTGTGCGAGTTGTGTGTGTGTTTTGTTTTCTCCTACTTCGTACGTGTGTCACCAAAAACAAAGTACATTTCGACCCCCACACAAATACCAAGTCAACTTCGATCCCGACACTCAACCACCTTCATACAAAAACCATATGATCATTTCGACCCCAACACTGAAGTCAAGTAATATTCGATCCCAACTCTAAAATCGAGCTATTTTCGATGCCAACTCTAAAAATGATGTCTATTTCGATGCCCCGACACAAAAATCCATTTAATTTCGACTACCCACACCAAATCCAAGTAGATTCAGATCCCTACACTAAAACCTAATAATTTTTGACCCGGACACTAAACCCAAGTCATTTTCAGCCCGCCCACAAAAACTACACTGACTCAATTTTGATCGAGACACCAAGCACCAAAAAATAAAACGACAACAATTACGAATGTACATACATACTACGAGCTGGTTCCAGCAAGAGCAGGACCATTTCGTCTTCAGAATTTGCGCCCTAAAGGAACACGAGATGGAAAACGAAATTTAACAGGGTTGTTCTTCATGACCATGTTAAAGATACCACCAGATGGTACTTCGCAGTAGGCTGCAAAGGCTGGTGCTGGTAGTCGTTAGACTGACCGGGCAGACACGCTGTGTCAACGATGTGAGAAGTTGATAACGCTTAGAAGGTTATTTTCACTTCACTTCATATAAATTAACTTGATGATACCAGCGATGACGCTCGTCCTGTGTCAATGCAGTAGAGCCGCTTGGTAGAGCTAGACGTCGCAACCAGGGAGAGGTAGACAAACCACGTCACAATCGCAGGGAAGCCAGACGAAGAACTGAGCTAGGATATCCGAATACGAACTCTGCACTCGTGGATATCCGGTAGGTACGTTACACAAAGAAATGCGGCGCAACCCGAAATAACGCGGTGGAACCAAAACCAATCAACTTCAACACATGTAGAGAATCTGTACAAGCGTAATATCCCAACACACCCGCCAAGCACACTGTTGCCGTATGGTCCGGCATAGCCTTGTACCTGATACCTGGTAGCTTTTGTCTATGATACGATATGCCTTGACTCCGCAGTGTTTCTATCCGCTACGAGTAGAAGCTGACATTGCCGTACTGATGAGCAACTCCGTAGGCTACCTGCTACTGATGTGGCGCTGCAGCAAGTGTTAGCATGGAGCTGTACATTCACTGCAGAACATTGATAACGACAAGAAACGGATTTCATCCATTTCTTAACAGACCATACGTAAAAAAGGTATTGATGGCCTTTTTTGAAAAAACGTCTTTGTGGTGAATAAGGTTAATTTTAACTTTTTTTTATATTTTTCCGCAACTTTGACCCGAAATTGCCGACGAACGAAAACGAAAATAAAAAGGCCATCAATACGTTTTTCTGTATGCTCGTAAAGAACAACCCTGCCAAATTTCGTGATCGAACTCTTCTTGGATCCGGGCGCTAAAGTTATTTCTGTGAAAGTAAATAGTTCCCCTAGAGTTTCCAAAGAGCTCAATATATTGTTCAAGTACTTTAGCAGGCATTGAATATAACACACTTGTACACACTTGTACGGATCGCAAAACAAAACAAGTGTCATCGACGTCTTCCCCTTGTTGATGCGATCATATCAACCCGTCTAGCGTCTAATTATTTCACGTATTGGCCGAGTTATGGCCAAGAGAAGAATCAAATGGATTTTAGTATAGGCATCTTAAATCCCTACACAACAACGCCTTCCCAAGTAATACGAACAATTCCCATATCTCACGAACTACAGCTCGGGCGTCAAAACCAGCTTTACCGATGTGTTCACCTTGTTGATGTGGTCTCGTGGATATGCTTTGTGTTGCGAGTTTCAGTGTATTCGTTGTTTTATTCCCCGAAGGTGGAATGCTACGCTTTTTCCTGGAACCAGCTCGTACCTGGTAGAGATTAGGCACGAAGGAGAAGATACAGGAAGGAGTGACACTCCATACATATAGTCTATATACGTATGTGTTCTATAGGGCTTTAGCCATAAGGTTTCCTTTTTGTTTTACTTTGTAAGTTAGCCCTGATTTTCTTATTTTCGAGGATGTTTACGAGTGACCAATGTTGTAGATCAGGCTGCATTTTGTCGTAAAAGCCAAGATAGTTTCGATCCCTACACCGAAATCAAGCCAATTCGATTATTTCCCGCCCGCGCACAAAAAACAAGTCAATTATACCAACCACACAAAAACCAAGTCAATTTTGAACCCACACTAAAATCAAGTCCTTTCGGCCCGCTCACGATAACCAAGTCATCTATAGACTTCTATGTATCCTGTTCGGTTTTCATGCTCGTTCTTGCGCAACTCCCCTAGGCACGTCCCGGAGGGGAACCTTGTATTTATTATTCTTATACTTTTTATTGATCTATATGTTTGGCGGGATCATGAAGAAATCTCTTAAACAATCGAGTCAATACTAATACTATTACCAACGGCTCCACCATATTTCTGAGCACAGCAGAAGCATGTTTTATCCCAAAAACTGCAGGTGTAGTTCTGAGAGGGTCTACATATATGAGCAGCAATACGCAGATATATATATTTCATAACGCCGTATTCATGTACAATACTAATGGAAAAGATTATTCGTGATTGGGAACCGATATAAGAATAATCTGCTGTTTGTTGTCATAGAGAGAATTTGGCGTTCTGGTTCATAATCTTTGGCTGAGCACGTACAATACGTAGCTCACTTGCAGCATCGGGCTTTATCTGGTTCATCGCGCTTGTGGGAATACCAAGTGGATACCGCACGGAACGGTGCTGGTAGACTGGTAGAACACGCGAACAGACAGGGCTGTTGCTTCCAACTGGACAGCGATCGTTCGCTGGCCCAGGTTTTTCGTGATTCGTGATTTCTAGTGAGACGGGTCGAGTCGTACCACATGGTGCAAGCAGCGTACGGGCAAACGTCAACATCACGCATGTCAAAGACCGGTATGTTCCCATGTAGTGTGTTAATCTCTGAAGCTCAAGGGCCAAAGGCGTACCTGTTTTAGGATGGCTTGAGCGACTTCCGAGGTGAGTTAATTGTCATCCTTTCACTTTACGGGGATTATGTACCTAGTGCACAGCAGCAGTACTGCTGTAGTAGCGCTCGTGCGAGACGGTGTACAGCAGCAGCTGCTATGATAGCAGCGGTGCATATATACGTACTGCTGTAACAATACTCGTACTGGTACATACATGCCAGGTGGAGTTACAATATGATATTCTATATGTCAACCAGCATATTTGCTGGGTTTCAGTGACTGCAGGCTATATTAAAAAACAAAAATCCTGTCGACTTGTAATATACGAGTATCATACTGTAATAACGCGAGGGAAAGCGGAGAAATACAAAAACTCCGACTTCAACATACTCGTGCTCATATACGACCAGGACTATACATACGTACCTGTACCTGGTATATATATATCTCGTATAAGAGATCAAGATTATCTGTACTCTATACGTACTGTTGTGTATGCTACGCGTATCATGTACCAGCAGTCTATTCCTTACCGGTACATTATGTATGTGACTGACAGCCAAAACGCTCGAGAGGTTTTGAGCGCGGATACTTGTAGGTAACCGATTGCAAGGGCAGAGATTGCATCCTGCTGACATGCACGAGTATATGTATGGCATACTGAAAGAGATATTATTGCTGTGTGGTATGCCAGATACATGATGTGTTTGACCACAACGACTCCCAAACAAGTGCGTACAGCAGCAGGCGGTTGGTGTGTTAAACGAATGTTATTGCTGTGTTATATGCTAGGTATACGGCGGTTGGCTTTGTTGTCAACGGAATACTCTTGCCTGTGGGCACAGGCAATAGTGGCACAGGCAAGTTTATATTTTGTAGTTGACCAGAAAAATACATGATGTGTTTGACCACAAGGATTCGCAAATGAATGCGTACAGCAGCAGGCGGTTGGTGTGTCAATCGAGCATTATTGCTATTGGGTTCATACGTTGCGGCAAGGTGACGCAAAACATGGCACGTGTAAGATATCGTTCATCCCGAGCAACTGAGAAAAATAAAAAATAAAAAAAATCAAAGAGATGTCACATTGTTTCGTCTGCCGATACGGCAATACATACATGCTCAAATTAAACAGCTGTGTGCAGTGTTATTGGAAAATCTTGCTGTACCTCTAACGCGGTTGCGATTGGGCGCAGATTATATGGGCCGAGAGCGTGTGCGTTTGGAAACGGTTCGAGCGAGTTGGGTTGCTTGTGCAAGAAGCAAAAGTGGAGGAATAGCCACACATTGCACAGCATGATCATATTTCAAATAATTATCACATTGTTTTATCGGCTGAAACAGCAGTACGTATATGCTCAATTTAAACAGTGTAGTGAGTGTTTTGTCTGCTGAAACAGCAGTACGTATATGCTCAATTTAAACAGCTGTGTAGTGTCACTGGATAATCTTGCTGGTACCTCTAACGCGGTTGCGAAGGGGCACAGATAGCTTATACCCGGTAGATATGTTCACATTGCCCCTAACTGAACAGCAGTGTGAAAAGTCGTTCTGTAGCATACGTCGAAATAATGTAATCAATTAACCAATGGAATCTCGGGCCGTACAGCAGCGGAGCAAGGTCATGCATACATTGATTATTACGAAGTCGCGGCAAGACGATGTCATACAGCAGTACTTTTGCGATACATATAATGTGCCATGATGGACGAGTGATTACCCACGCGGACAGTTGGATGAGATATCACATTTTCGGATAAAACGTACGTGAACGTTAAATATAACGTGGCATATTGAACTATTAAAAGTGGTTGCCCACGCGGACTGCCGGGTGAAAGATAATATTCGCAGCCAAAACGTATGCGCACGATACAAAACGTGGAATAATAAACGAGTGACTCCCCACGCGGATTGCTGGGTGAGAGATAATGTTCACAGTCCAACGTACGTGCACGATATATATAATGTGCCATAATCAACGAGTGATTCCCCAAGCGGACTGCTGGGTAAAAGATAATCTTCACGGTAAATTGTACGTGCACGATTATATATTATAATGAGGAGATATTGATGCTGAGAAGGGCGCAGCCCTTCGAAGCATCAATAGATGCTCTTCATAATGGTTGGGTATGTGCCCGTGGGGGTGTACCCCCCTGGTCGCGAACGGACACAAACGGACAAAAAACAGTTCTGAAAGCTGCCGCAGCGTGGCTTTATTTAAAGAATCCTTAATATTGAGGTTTGTCTGTCTGCTCGTCTGCTCGTCCCTCGCACTTCGTCTGCACTTCGCACTTCGCACTTCGTTCGCTTTGCTTTTTTTTGGCGCGCGACGCGTACACTGAACCGATTCAGACACGCTCGGGACTGATAGAGGCCCGCTATTTGTGCCGACCGTCCTGTGCTATTCGTGTCGAAAGCCGTGCCGAGATCGGAGAGCTAGGCGGTAGTGACTGCCCTAAACTGTTGCCAGTACCAAATTGTGTCACTGGGATTTCTCGGCAGTAGAGCAAACTAGCAGTAGTATATAGCAACGATGAGGAGACATGTCAAGCAAGGCAAAACATGCGCTGTCAAGGGTGTAGGGTGGCGTGTTCCACACTAAAAACTAGTTGTTTGGTGACAGTCACGGCATGTCAAGGCTGTCAAGGGTTGAAACTGAAGACCACATTTCTCGGCAGTAGAGCAACAACGGTGATGATCGGACGAGAAGAGGAAGACCATCATCGCACACAGCACACACACCACCATCACCAGCAAACACCACAACGACGACCATCACCACCACCGCCACCACCCCTGCCCCACGAGCCGCAGGAGCACCAGAAGTTGTTGTTGCTCGTAGTGGCTGGTGGTGGTTGGTGGTGGCTTCGTCCCGTGGTTTGGTGGTGGTTCCTGGTACGCACTCGTTCAGCAGCAGCAGCATTTTGTTTTTTTTGTCCATCCCATTTCTTATCTGCTGCTGCTGCTGAGAGATGCAGAAAACAAAAAGACAATAAAACACGATTTCTGAAATGATACAGATTTTACGAAATACGAGCAAAAAGACAATACAAATAAAAACGAATTCTGAAATGATTCAGATTTCTTAGTTTGCATTTTTCTCTGTACAAGGTTTTTGCGCTGACACGCATCGCTTAACAATAAATGTTGGTGGGTGGTGTTGGTGATTGTAGGACTACCAGCCCAGGGACCAACCGACCTGATACCTGATACAGATTTTACAAAATACGAGCAAAAAGATCATACAACAAAAACGAATTATGAAATGATTCAGATGTATTTGTTTACTGGTACATTTTTCTCTGTACTCGTACAAGGTTTTTGCGCTGACACGCATCGCTTAATTAACAGTAAATGTTGGTGGGTGGTGTTGGTGATTGTGGGACTACCAGCCGAGGGACCAACCGACCAACCCAGTAAATCTCTCACCCACCACGCACACCCATCAATTACCTGCCGGTCAGTAAAAAAAGGTTTATGTGCTGACCCAAATCGCTTAGAATAAAAAACGATCCCATCAATGACAATTAATTGCAGGAACACAGCAAAAAGAGAAGAGCCGCCAACGCAGTAGCTTAATGCAGTTAGGAGTTTGACCACTTGAAGGCGTCTGTCACGCTCCTCATTCCCACCGTTCTTGTATATACAAATATAATGTGGCAGATTGAACGAGTGATTCCCTAAGTGGGATACTGGGCGCGAGATAATCTTAACAGTCAAACGTACGTGCGCGATGAATATAATGTGGGAAAAATGCACGAGTGATTCCCCAGGCGGGTTGCTGGGTGAGAGATAATCTTCACAGTCAACCATATGTGAACCATAAATATAATGTGGCATAATGAACGAGTGAGTTCCCATGCAGACTGCTGGGTGAGATATAATATTCACAGTCAATTGTGCACGATAAATATAACGTGACATAATGAACGAATGATTACGATAAATATAATGTGGCATAATGAACGAGTGATTCCCCATGCGAAGTGCTGGGTGAGATGTAATCTTCACAGCCAATTGTATGTGCACGATAAATATATTATGGCATGCTGAACGAGTGATTGCCCAGGCGGAATGCCGGGTGAGACATAATATTCACAGCCAAACGTACGTGCACGATACACATAATGCGGAGTACTAAACGAGTGATTCCCACGCAGACTCCTGGGTGAGAGATCATCTTCACATCCAAAACATACGTGCACGATTCAAATAATGTGGCAAAATGAACGAGGGATTCCCCATGCGGACTGCTGGGTGAGAGGTAATCTTCACAGCCAAATGTTGCTGGAAAAAGTGCACCTGAGTATTCTAGCTGTTACCCCTCGTGGTCGCGATGGGGCGCAGGATATTTACAGATTCATATGTACTAAAATCACCTGAGTATTCCAGCTGTTACCCCTCGCGGTCGCGATGGGACGCAGGATATTTACAGATTTATATGTACTAAAATGGTACAGCAGGGCGTGGATGTCAAATTAACATCTACGAGTTTATGGTTATGGCGTTGTGAATGAGTGTCTCACCACGCGTTGAGAGGGAATCTTCACAGCCACAACGTTCGAGATGTCTCGGACGTGGATACTTGTAGAGAGTCAACCGCAGTGACTGACAGCGGTACGACGTTACTGGCAAACGTGCACCTGAGTATTCTTGCTGTTACCCCTCGCGGTCGCGATCGGGCGCAGAATATTTACAGAAAATTATCCTTTTAAAATATCCAGCAGTTACCCCTCGCGGTCACGATGGGGCGCAGGATATTTACAGATTCATATGTACTAAAACCACGTGAGTATTCCAGCTGTTACCCCTCGCGGTCGCGATGGGGCGCAGGATATTTACAGATTTATATATGTACTAAAATGGTCCAGCAGGTTGTGGATGTGGAATTAACATCTACCAGGTACAAGTATATGGTTATGGCGTAGTGAATGAGTGTCTCACCACACGTTGAGAGGGAATCTTCACAGCCACAACGTTCGAGATGTCTCGGACGTGGATACTTGTAGAGAGTCAACCGCAGTGACTTACAGCGGTACTACGTTGCTGGCAAACGTGTACCTGAGTATTCTAGCTGCTACCCCTCGCGATCGCGATGGGGCGCATAATATTTACAGAAATTGATGCATTAAAAAAATCCAGCAGCTACCCCTCGCGGTCGCGATGGGGCGCAGAATATTTACAGATTTATATGTACTAAAATCACCTGAGTATTCTAGCTGTTACCCCTAGCGGTCGCGATGGGGCGCAGGATATTTACAGATTTATATGTACTAAAATGGTACAGCAGGGCGTGGATGTGAAATTAACATCTACGAGTATATGGTTATGGCGTAGTGAATGAGTGTCTCACCACGCGTTGAGAGGGAATCTTCACAGCCGAAACGTTCGAGATGTCTCGGACGTGGATATTTGTAGTGAGTCAACCGCAGTGACTTACAGCGGTACGACGTTACTGGCAAACGTGCACCTGAGTATTCTTGCTGTGACCCCTCGCGGTCGCGATGGGGCGCAGAATATTTACAGAAATTGATGCATTAAAAATGTCCAGCAGGTTGTGGATGTAACATGAATATCCACGAGTTTATATATGTAATGAAAATGTCCAGCAGGTTGTGGATGTAACATGAATATCTACAAGTATATGGTTATGGCGTAATGAATGAGTGTCTCACCACGCGTTGAGAGGGAATCTTCACAGCCAAACTTTCGAGATGTCTCGGACGTGGATACTTGTAGAGAGTCGACCGCAGTGACTTACAGCGGTACGACGTTGCTGGCAAACGTACACCCGAGTATTCTAGCTGTAACCCCTCGCGGTCGCGATGGGGCGCAGAATATTTACAGAATTTTATGCACTAAAAATATCCAGCAGGTTGTGGATGTAACATGAATACATACAAGTATACGGTTATGGCGTAATGAACGAGTGTCTCACCACGCGTTGAGAGGAAACCTTCACAGCCAAACTTTCGAGATGTCTCGGATGTGGATACTTGTAGAGAGCCGACCGCAGTGACTTACAGCGGTACGACGTTGCTGGCAAACGTGCACCTGAGTATTCTCGCTGTTACCCCTCGCGGTCGAGATGGGGCGCAAAATATTTACAGAGTTTTATGTACTAAAAATGGCCAGCAGGATGTGGATGTAACATGAACATTTGCCAGTATGTGGTTATGGCGTAGTGAATGACTGTCTCACCACGTGTTGAGAGGGAATCTTCACAGCCAGACGATCGAGATGTCTCCGACGTGGATACTTGTAGAGAGTCGACTGCAGTGACATAAATCTTATCACTGCTGGGTGAACCGTTACCAACTTATTTACTATGTTTGTTAACCGTGAGCAACAACATTTCGCTCACATGTTGCGGCAGAGCGACAATACTTACAGCGGCACGATTCCGCTAACAAAAAGTGCACCTGGTTAGTATTGCTGCTACTCCTCGCGGTCGCGATGGGGCGCATAATATGTACAGTTTGATATGCACTAAAAACGTCCAGCAGGTTGTGGATGTAACATGAATATTTACGAGTATACTTGTATGGTTATGGCGTAGTGAATGAGTGTCTCACCACGAGTTGAGAGGGAATGTTCACAGCCTAACGTTCGAGAGGTCTCGGACTGGGATACTTGTAGAGAGGCGGCCGTAGTGACATAATTCATATCACTGCTGGGTGAACCGTGACCAGCAACGTTTGCTATGTTCTTTCACACGTCGCGGAAAGGTGACGAAACTCACAGTGGTACAGTGCCGCAGGCAAACATCTGGGTGATATCGATGTTACTCCTGGCGGCAGCGATGAGGCACAGAATATGTGCGACTTTACTGAACATGTAAAAACGTCCGGCAGAACTTAATGCAACATTGTTCGCTACGACTACATGATTATAGCGTTGTGAATGAGTGTCTCGCTGAGAGGGTATCTTCACAGCCAAAGACAAACGTTTGATATGTCTCGTGCGTGAATGCTTGTAGATAGTCGACCTCAGTGGCAGAAATCGCAACACTGATGGGTGAACTGTGAGCAGCAATAATTGGAATTTCGCTCACATGTCCCGGCAGGGAAACGATATTTACAGCGGTACCATGCCGCTGGGCGACACTCAGTTAAAGCGTCTTCAGTGTATTGATGACATCTGGGTTGAGGTGCGACTGCGCGGCCATAACTGCGACCAGGCTCTAGTTGGTAGCGGCGTAGTACGTACACGGAGCGAGGTTCGGGGCCCGTGTTCTGAGCTTGGTGGGGGTGGCGGAGCCGTTGCTCTTATGATGGCACTACTGTCATGCCATGCAGCGCAACCTGAACACGCGCCACTTTCCTCATTTCGTTCAGGGGAGCAAGTACGAGCGTGGGGATATGGACAAGCGTTGTGAGCCCTGAGAAATGTAGTTGGAAGGTCGGGGCGTAAGCCCAAAGAGTCCGCCACCCACTCGCTGATGTTAGGAAGTGCCTCGACGCTTGCGGCTGGAAGTGACGTGTTGAGGCGAGTCATACAGCCAGAAGGAAGGTGGAAGTCCCATGCATTTATGGTGTACGCCCGGAATAATGCGGACCATGCGCGACATGGGTCTTGTAAACTAGCAGCTGGCAAGGGTTTGCAAAGACAGCCAGGTCAAGATACTGTATCGGTAAAGTATAGAAGTCTCGGAGAAACCTCGGTTGTGAAGGAGTACAATGGTGTGGGACCATTGGGTGTCTCACTCATCCGAGAATTCGTACAGTATAACCCAAACAGTGAAGGGAGGGAAATGCGTTTATGGACAAAAGACATGTGAGCATGACAGAGTTGATAATGCGGTAGACATGTCAGCCAGCTGCTCTCCCTCCCATGCCACAGAAAATGATAATATACAACGCAATTCGAAAGATACATACAACAAAGGAAAATATTTTTCGTGATTGGAAACCGATATAGGAATAATCTACTGTTTGTTGTCATAGAGAGAATTTGGCGTTCTGGTTCATAATCTTTGGCTAAGCACGTACATTATGTAGCTCACTTGCAGCATCGGGCTTTATCGGGTTCATCGCGCTTGTGGGAATACCAAGTGGATACCGCACGGAACGGTGCTGGTAGACTGGTAGAACACGCGGACAGACAGGGCTGTTGCTTCCAACTGGACAGCGATCGTTCGCTGGCCCAGGTTTTTCGTGATTCGTGATTTCTCGTAAGCCGGGTCGAGTCGTACCACATGGTGAGGGGATGGAGACATTTACGAGGATTGGTACTATTCTCGGTTGTTATGTTAACCGAGTGTACTTTCTTTTATTGTTTTTCAGTGGCGTGCGGGGGTTTATACCATAGTACTAAGTATATGTTTTCTTGGAGGAGTACAATGGTGTTGGACCATTGGGTGTCTCAGTCATCCGAGAATTCGTACAGTATAACCCAAACAGTGAAGGGAGGGAGATGCGTTTATGGGCAAAAGACATGTGAGCATGACAGAGTTGATAATGCGGTAGACATGTCAGCCAGCTGCTCTCCCTCCCATGCCACAGAAAATGAAAATATACAACGCAATTCGTAAGATACATACAACAAAGGAATATGATATGCGTATGATACACTATCGTATGCTTTAGTATTAATGGTATGTTTTTTATTGAGCTTTAGCCAAAGTCAGGTACACCTGGTCACTTTGGTGCCAAAAACAGGTACTACACTAAAACCAAGTACAAATCACACGCTAGGACATCTCTCATTGGCCAGCCTCATATCGTACCTGATTTTGGCATGAAATGGTCAGGTACACCTGGATTTGTCTACTTTGTTTAGCTTTCAACTGATTTTGGCGAATTTTGAGACAATCAGAGACCATACGTACACTGTCTCCTATACGCCCGACACGAAGACATCACCACACTACCACACTACGTACATTACACCCGCCACGACGACTACAGAACGTATCATACGCGCGCATACAGCACAATGGACTGTTAGAATATACCAGGTATTACGTACTGCTGCTTGCTGGCACGGTCGCACGGAAAGCGAGCAGTTCAGTCTCAAATTAACTCGATGTTTTGTTCGTATGCTCTCAATGTGGCTACGACTACAGTATATACATACGTACCTGGTACAAGGATACGGAAAATACAAGTGGTAGGAGTGAGTGTGATAACGAAATCAATGAAAGCATACGACAGATATTAATACCCGTACTGAAAATAGCATACAACATGTTTTACACACCCCGGACAGCACATGAGCTAGCTCATCCGTCGTGTATAGCTCAAGCTTTGAAAACATGTGCAGATGAGCTCCTGATTATAGCTCAAGCCAAGGAAAACATGTGTAGCTCATGTAGCTCATATAGCTCATTTCGGGACAGATGAGCTAGCTCAGGCAGATCATATAGCTCACGTTGTGCAAAAGCGTGTAGATGAGCTATCCTCTATAGCTTAAGCCTTGAAAACATGTGCAGATGAGCTACCGATTATAGCTCAAGCTTTGAAAACATGCGCAGATGAGCTACCGAGTATAGCTCAAGCTTTGAAAACATGCGCAGATGAGCTACCGATTATAGCTCAAGCCTTCGAAACATGCGCAGATGAGCTACCGATTATAGCTCAAGCCTTCGAAACATGTGCAGATAAGCTACCGATTACAGCTCAAGCCTTCAAAACATGTACAGATGTGCTACCGCCTATAGCTCAAGTCTCCAAAACATGTGCAGATGAGCTATCGCCTACAGCTCAAGCCTTCAAAACATGTGCAGATGAGCTACCGCCTATAACTCGAGCCGGGAAAACATATGCAGATGAGCTATCGCCTATAGCTCACCCGGGGAAAACATGATCATAGCTCATGTACGCAGCTCATTGTAGCTCTTTCCCGGCGAACATGCATATAACACCCTCACTTTGGCCTACATTTACTCCACTTTGAATAAAATCTAGAAAAATCCATTTATTCCACCTTGTGCAGAAAATGTTCAGCTTTCGGTTTCTTAACTCAAGTTTTTTCGTCGTATACTAAAATCAAGTGAGTCGTATTTATTTTTGTTCATCCTAGTCAACTTCATTTTCGGTGTTCTTTTCGTACTTTGGTTTTCAAACTCACACTGATACTGAAATCAAGAAAATACAAGTATCGCCTTGGTCGAGAGATTTCCAGCCAAGACTTTTTGTTATCAATACAGAGTTGGTACGGAAATAAAAATATCGCCTTGGTCAAGACGAGGCTTTCACCACATCCCGGACGAGACTCATATCACACCCCGGGTATATTCCAAAAAGTCTCGGTTTTGGAAGTCCGCGCGCACGCGAGCGTTGATCCAGATTTGTTATATATAATGACATCTCGTGAGCTTGTTCATCTGTCCCCTATAGCTCAAGCCTTG
>MEHQ01000443.1:267377-401084 GCA_008828725.1 Saccharina japonica | reverse complement strand
CAGCCACGTCCACGCGTACTCGACGCGCTGCCTCGCCCACGGAGACCGGTAGGTGGACACACCCAACACGTGACTCGGCGGCGGGAAGAGATATGTCAAATGTATACGGTATCGGCGTCCAATACCACAAGAAGAAGTAAAGGTAGGGGGAAACTTAAGCCCCTGATCCTGGGATACTCTAAGGGTGTCCACATGTATCTATGCATGCCAATCGGGGAAACATAAATGCCGCCGCAATATCCGTTGATGAGTTTCAGCTATCACTCCAAACAGGAAAATCTAAAGCCCGCTAGGCACATAAAAAACTCCAGAAGTGCGCTTATTTTGGCCTCTTTGGACTTTGGGCAACATCGACAAACGCGTATTCGCAGTTCAATATAAAACTGAACATGCGACTATTTTCCGAATGCAACTCGGATATAAAACTCGAGTTGAGAACGTAATGGCATATTTTTACAGTCCTGCCCCGTCAGCCCGTGGCGGCCCGCCAAGACACACGGCATACGGCACACGACCTGGGCTTAAGGGCGTGGCTGCTGCTGCTGCTGCTTCCTCGTTAAACCGGCCTACAGCAGCGCCTGAGTCTTTAATGGATTTGGCATATGCAGCGAAGCCTCAGGGCGGGAACGCCTCGGGAGCGTTCTGCGGCATGTCCGCAATTGACGCAGAGCCTGCTTGACTGCCACGCGGGCAAGACTTAGACGCGACAATGGCGAAATCGGAGAAGAGGAGGATGCGGTGCGTGCCCTACAGCTGTTGGCATGTGCCACTGCGGCGGTGGACCGCCCGGAAATGTCGCTGTTGGACATTACAGATGAAGACGAGGTCGAGGATGAAAAGCGTGGCGCCACTCTCCTTGGTCAACAGGCGAAGAAGCTCCAGCGTCTCGTTCCTGGCGTTGGACGCGGAAATAGCTTGGCCAACTACGAGGCATCGCGCAAACGCCGAACTATTTTTCCACCCGGACGGAATATTTACACACTTTCGCGATATGCTGTGGATTGGAAATGCTGACGGCTTCCGGCCGGATGAAACAGAACACATGTCGTGCGTTTTTTTTCACGTAAACTCGACTTACACTGTATTCATGTCGTAGATCGGTGAACACGCCGAGAAATTTGATGCTTAATGTCTTGATCTGCTTACATCAACGCGGAGAATATGTACATGCCACTGGTTTTTGCTCTACGAGCCTACAAGGCTGTAGTACGAAACGCCTGTCGAAGTATTCCAACAGTGCACAGGGGAAATTTAGATCATTGGAGGAAAAACTCCCCTTCCAGGGGAAAATGTTAGCACGATTAATTTTGGGGGTTGGAAACGAAGTTTGGCATGGTTTGTTCCTCATGAAAATATGAACGAACCTCGAGGCTGATATTTACTGTTGATCTGCATCGTCCGCATTCATAACTGAAAAAACATATCCCTCCCTAACTCCAAGTCATTTGTCCCCAAATATATGGGACCAGTTCATCAAGGGTTAGAGTCATAGTTGTCTCAAAAATCCGAAATATCGTAAAAACACGTCGTAAGAAAGAAAAACAATTACGAGCTGGTTACGGAGACGCACATAAGCCTTTACGATTTGGCCATAAACAATGAATAAAGTGCAAGTCACACCACTCAACAGACGCGTGCTACGGTAGAGGTAGCACTTTTTGGCTGAATCGTTTTCTGAACGATCGGGCTCCTTAACCCAAATTCGTCGGACTTTCATTTTTGTGACGAAATATGATTCAGAGTATACTTCGGTCATGGTATTTCTCATCCGGCAGCACTTTTTATTTCCTTCCAAAATCATTTTGTTCGGTGAGGTACGACGCTCCTGAAGTGAGAAGCCCAGAAAAAACATGGTGCACCTCTATCGTAGCATGCGTCTACCCATCTTCTACGAGATATGCACCAATCTGTGTTAGACCCAGCCACGTCCACGCGTACTCGACGCGCTGCCTCGCCCACGGAGACCGGTAGGTGGACACACCCAACACGTGACTCGGCGGCGGGAAGAGATATGTCCCAAATGTATATGGTATCGGCGTCCAATACCACAAAAATAAGTGAAGGTAGGGGGAAACTTAAGCCCCTGATCCTGGGATACTCTAAGGGTGTCCACATGTATCTATGCATGCCAATCGGGGAAACATAAATGCCGCCGCAATATCCGTTGATGAGTTTCAGCTATCACTCCAAACGGGAAATTCTAAAGCCCACTAGGCACATATAAAACTCCAGAAGTGCGCTTATTTTGGCCTCTTTGAACTTTGGGCAACATCCACAAACAAATGCGTATTCGCAGTTCGTGCGATGAAAATATAAAACTGAAGATGCGACTATTTTCCGAATGCAACTCGGATATAAAACTCGAGTTGATAAAGTAATGATGTATTTTTACAGTCCTGCCCCGTCAGCCCGTGGCGGCCCGCCAAGGCACACGGCATACGGCACACGACCTGGGCTTAAGGGCGTGGCTGCTGCTGCTGCTGCTGCTGCTGCTGCTGCTGCTGCTTCCTCGTTAGACCGGCCTACAGCAGCGCCTGGGTCTTTATTGGATTTGGCATATGCAGCGAAACTTCAGGGCGGGAACGCCTCGGCAGCGTTCTGCAGCATGTCCGCAAAAGACGCAAAGCCCGCTTGACGGCCACGAGGGCAAGAATTAGACGCGACAATCGCGAAATCGGAGAAGAGGAGGATGCGGTGCGTGCACTACAGCTGTTGGCATGTGACACTGCGGCGATGGACCGCCCGGCAATGTTGCTGCTGGACGTTAGAGACGCAGACGAGGCTGAGGATGAAAAGCGTGGCGCCACTCTTCTTGGTCAACAGGCGAAGAAGCTCCAGCGTCTAGTCCCCGGCGTTGAACACGGAAATAGCCTGGCCAACTTCGAGGAATCACGCAAACGCCGAACCATTTTTCCACCCGGACGGAATATATTCACACTTTCGCGATATGCTGTGGATTGGAAATGCTGACGGCTTCCGGCCGGATGAAACAGAACACATGTCGTGCGTTTTTTTCACGTAAACTCGACTTACACTGTATTAATGTCGTAGATCGGTGAACACGCCGAGTAATTTGATACTTAATGTCTTGATCTGATTACATCAACGCGGAGAATTCGTACATGCCACTGGTTTTTGCTCTACGAGCCTACAAGGCTGTAGTACGAAACGCCTGTCGAAGTATTTCAACAGTGTACAGAGGAAATTTAGATCATTGGAGGAAAAACTCCCCTTCCAGGGAAAAATGTTAGCACGATGAATTTTGGGAGTTGGAAACGAAGTTTGGCATGGTTTGTTCCTCACGAAAATATGAACGAACCTCGAGGCTGATATTTACTGTTGATCTGCATCGTCCGCATCCAGAACTGAAAAATATGTCCCACACTAATTCCAAGTAATTTGTCCCCAAATTTGTGGGAGCAGTTCATCAAGGGTTAAAGTCATAGTTGTCTCAAAAATCCGAAATATCGTAAAAACACGACGTAAGAAAGAAAACAACTTACGAGCTGGTTACGGAGACGCACATAGGCCTTTACGATTTGGCCATAAAACAATGAATAAACTGCAAGTCACACCACGTTCAGAGTATACTTCGGTCATGGTATTTCTCATCCGGCAGCACATTTTATTTCCTTCCAAAATCATTTGTTTCGGTGAGGTACGACGCTCCTGAAGCGAGGAGCCCAGAAAAAACATGGTGCACCTCTATCGTAGCATGCGTCAACATATTCCCGTGACCGCATCAGCACGGAAGAAAACATCGGTTAAGCTGGCTTTGGTGTACGAGCTGTAGTTAGCGAACTATGACAATTGTTTGTATTACTTAAGGGGGCGTTGTTGCATAATGATTCAGACTTTATATGGCAATGTAAATACAATTTTGTATGCAGGTCATACATCGGTCAATACGTGGAATCATTCGACGCTCGAAGCGTCTACGTCGTCGTAACTAGCGGAAGCCGTCTGTGACACCTGTGTTTCCCTGCGAGCCGTACAAAGCTGTCACAAGGAACGCCTGCCAAATTACTGCAATACTGTTTAGGAATCTTTGGAAACCGTACAACGAAGGGAAATATCTCTTGCGGTATTTCACTTTTTAAATGTGTGTTTTGCGTGTTGACAAACGATGCTTGGCGAGGGTGATCTTCATTATAGTACCAACAACAAACGAGGTGGTATTGTCGATATACAAGTAGTACATCGCGAACCAGCTTGTATTTAATACATGTTTTGTTTTTAATATTTTCATGAAGAATAAGAACATCCCAAATTTCGGTGTCATGCTCTCAAGAACCATCGTGCAAATTTTCAAAGGCTCGTTAATGTTTCGCCTTTCAGTGGAACGAGCTCGTTCACCTGCTTCAGCACGCACCCCCTCCCGGTTTATTGCTCAGCATAACACTCGCCGTGTGGGCTTCGCCGACCGCCCCCCTCCCTCCACCCCACACACCCACACACAACATCCGTGCCCAGAGGTTCACAAGCGCCGGCGGCGACAACGAGTGGGAGACATTCACGCTTGAGGAGCCCGCCACCATGGATGGCTATTTCGAGCTCATCGCCGTAAGCGGGCCAACGTTCGCCAACTTCCCCAACTATCCAGCGCTGCGGGTTGTCGACTTCGAGGTGGTTGGCGACATGTTCGACAATGGCCCAGGCTACTTCAAAGTAAGACGATATGCACTAGGACGGGCTACGATCTACCACGGTTTTGATCGAATGGCCCTTATTCGCTCCACGTGTATAACAAAGCACACAGATTAGTACATACATGTTTCTTTTTCCGATGCTTCCCTTCACGTGTATACAAAAAAAACAAAATGGCACCTGTTTCTTTTTCCGATTCCTTAGTGTGGGGTTAATATATTGTGGCGTTCTTTCTTATTCACAGGCACCAGATATCCCGGTGAACAAGGACGTTTTGTGCTACGGTATGTGTAACATTCATTTCCTTGAGGTTTCTTAAAACACCTCCAAAACCAGAAATTGGTGAAGCCAGGGGAACCCGTAACCCCGCTCGGCCTGCCCTGGGTGTTGTTCGTAAAATGCTGTTGAACAAAATATAATATCGACGACAATTGGGCAGTTCTGTATACTTAAGAAATACCTTCGCCCTGGAATGGTTTGGCGAAAACAAATAAGGATTAGCGTTTAGCCCCATGTTGCATGCGACCAAGGTGGAGACCACGTGTTCCGGCCAACAAGACGTAGTTCAAGCATTCGGTGGTAGCGCCTTCGATTGAGCTGCAGTTCGCGTTCGTTCGTGCAACCTCAGTTCGCTCGGCTAACGTGTCGGACCGAGGTGACTAGCATATTTACATATTACGGGGGACCATCCAAATATATATATACACGCCTTATTCGGTGTTCCAATGTATCAGTGGTGGCGGTGGGGCCTCAGTTCCTATTTCTGGTGCGCTGATAACTCGTACCCGAACAGATGGTTTCGACATCGATGATGGAGTGGGGCTTTATCCCGGACATCATCGGAGACGGAGTGTCCGAGCAGGAAGAGATCATGACGGCCATCTGCGAGACGAAGGGCGCCACGTTCGACGGCACGGACTGCGTCGGAGAACTCGACGATTCCACCGTCCATGTGAGCACCCAGCAACCGAATATAAACCAAAATAGGAGACATCGCGACGTCGGCTCCGATGTTATTTAGACGCGTTTCCCGCCGCGGTGATTTCGCGGTAGTGGCTTCGATGCTCGCATTTACACCTGTGTTGATCACGCTCAAGGTTTTCCCGCCCCGTTGTCAAGCTAAGCTCGGATAATTAGTAGGTGATTGCAGAGTCTCAACCTAGGCATATACATGTAGTTGGCCGGCATTGCACCCAAACCCTGGTTGGCTAGTTGACTTATCCTTTTCCCTTGCTGTAGTAGCGCAAGGTGTCAGACCGCAGGCGGTTTGTGCCATGGGCTCCGAGTTTCGCAGGCAATTCTGCCTTACAACGTGTACCAGCGGTCGGTGCCACGGCCGTCATCTGGGGTGTTATCACGTCTGAGTATAGTGTCCTGCTTTTGCCATTTAGAGCAGTGAGTTGAGTTACCTGCTGGCAAAAATCTCGCCGACCAGGTATCCGTTGACCAGGTAATGCAGTACATTTCGTGCGGTAGGTATAGCGGAGTTTACGCGTATTTGCACTAGACTCGGGCGTTTTTTGTGGCTGGACTACGTAGTGCTTGGCTTTGTGAATTAAAAAACAATAAAGCCCCTTAGTTGGGGACATCTCGCCACCAAAACAACAACAACAACAACAACAACAACAACAACAACAACAACAACAACAACGACAACAACTAGTATAGTTGAAAAATGAAATCCAGCCAACCTACCGCCCTAAAGTATGTTGTTGTCTTAAGAGATAAAGGGTTCGAAGTTGTGTTTGCGGACCGGACACAACAATACCAAGCTTTCTCCCACCCCCCTCTGCTTGGCGTACGAATGCTTCTGGCGCTCCTACGCCCCCCCCCCCCTCTTTTTAACAGATCTTCTTAAGAATAGGGTTCTTCTACTTGGACGGGCCCATATTCCTCAAGAGCGGGGTTACCCTGGAAGGGTCCTACAGCGACAATTATCCGACCAGAAGTTTCTTCACCCTGTACGAGGGCGACAACAACGGGAAGACGGCTGAAGAGGCCATACTGGTCGTCGACGGCGTTACGGACGTGACGGCAAGTGCTGTTTTGTTTTTTTTAGTTTTTGCTTTGCAACCTCGCGCCACAGAGATCATTATATGGAACCATCTAGTTCCTCACGTGTCGTTGTGCGAGGTTGTGCCGGATCGGAATATTCCACATGTAACCTAGGAATAGACGCGTGGTACGATAGAGGTGGCGCGTTTTGGCCGAAGAAACGTTTTCTGGATGGTCGAGATTCTTCACGCCCAATATCGTCGGACTTTTTAATCATTCTTTTGTGGCAAAATGGTTAATTGTGTACTTAGATCGTGGCACTGTTTATCGGCTATAATGGCACTTTCATGTGCCCTCAAACTCAGTTTTAGATGAGGTCGTAGAGCTCTTCAAGTGACCACCGTCAGACACGAACCATTGTGGTGCACCTCTGCCGTAGCACGCGCTAATAGATCATGTAGATAGTACGGGTTGCACGGCCCGTCATGAGCTAGATCATTACGCACCTTACCGGGAACAGATCGTTCCTTAAAAACACCTAGGTAATGAAGTGGGTATCGATCTGTCCGAGTTGGTATCACTTTCACCGCCTGACGTTTGTACGTGCGGTACTTCGGAGGTAGTTGAGGACTTCGGAGGGACCTCTGTGCATTTTACAAGTTACTATCGGGCAGGCACAGCTGTGTCTGTTTGGCTCGGACTGGGTCGTGTTAGCAATAGTGCCTGAGCACGATGAACATCCCCCTGGCCCTACGGTGCAACCAAAATAAGGATACATAAAAAGAAGCTTGCTGCGATACAGATGCACCATGTTCGTTTCTGAGCTGCTCACTTGAGGAGCTCCAGAGACGCGTGCTGCGGTAGAGGTAGCACGTTTTGGCTGAATCGTTTTCTCAACGATCGGGCTCCTTAACCCAAATTCGTCGGACTTTCAATTTTGTGACGAATAATTGTTCAGAGTATACCTCGGCCATGAGATTTCTCGCCCGGCAGCACTTGATTTTCCTCAAACATCATTTGTTCGGTGAGGTATGACGCTCCTTAAGTGAGGAGTTTATAAATAAGATGGTGCACCTCTATCGTAACATGCGTCCAGACCTCGGCAGAAATGTTCAAATTGAGGAAACTAGAAGTGGTACTCGATAATACAATGTTCTGACTGGAATGTTCTATGAAGCATTCTCAACACTAGAATGGAAGGCAGACGGGTTCGGGTTAGGGAGTTCTATCATTCAGAACTCTTTCGGCCAAAAAGTGTCACTGAGACCAATATCGTAGCACGTTCGTAAGGACGGTCTGGGTGTATTACTGTGAATACTCACCCGACTGATCCTTGCGTTACCAGACATATTTCTGCGTTCTAGACGTTCCAGACGATCCGATCCCTAGCGTAGTCATTACATGCTGTCCTTGGGTTCGGTATTGTTGGCGTGGTTCTCGAGGGCTCTCCCGGCAACGTTTCTACCTGTTGACTTTTCACGACTACGGCTGATCTCATTTATCACTGTACATCCACGACTGCGGGGAGACACTATTAGCAGTTCGTGTGGAATGTTGTGTTGAAGTACGATGATCGTAAATCAGTTGAGCGGCGCGAGGGCGTACCGTATCCCGCACTTGATAACACACACACCCTCGCGGACGTATTTCAAGATATGGAAGGCACACACGCACAGCATTAGCTGTGGTTTAGGAAATTACTCAGCGAGATAGTTCAATCATGGATTTAACGCTCGGGGTTTGCTACGCCCCTCTTCATATAAACATAAATTATATATGGCTTGATATAGGTTGGCTTGACGTCGGTTGGCGACGACGACGGTGTAAAACACGCCTCTCACTGCGTGAGCTAGACGACCAGTGTATAGTTTTTGTTTTTGCATTTTTGGTTTAGCGGTTACCAAGGCTGGCGCTCTTGTTAGATAATTTGTGCGGAATTGATAACCTCAATTACGCACAGGGTGAATGATCGTTTCATATCGTGTATATATGGTAAGGCACCCACGAGGCAGATCTATAGATATACCCATTGCAGTCTCTGGACGTGGCCACACCAGACATTTCCATCAATTCATTGGAGGCTGTCGTTCATATGCAAGTCCGCCTCACGAGCAGCTCTTAGCAGGGATATTGCTCACCCTCCATGTGACTCGCCCAATACCTCACAGCGCTTCACGCTTGGTGCAAGCAATGTCTGCCTGGTTGGTGAAAACCCAACGTGCTCCGTCCCGGCATTGTAGAGATGCGACGGTCTATGGCCATACGACTACGGCCAGACCGTGGCCCCTGTCATTTTGAAATAATTTGCCTTGTAACGGACCCGCGACATACGACGACGAACGATGTCCCAGTCATGGCATGGCATGAGTACACCCCCGTTGTCTAGGTATGCATGTTACGGTAGCCTGTATGCAGGTGCACCACGTTGGCCTTCTGAGGGTGGTCGCTTTAGGAGCTCCATCCGTCACCCAAACATTGATTTTGGAGGAAACCAAGAGCGCTATATACCCGATGAGAAATCCCTCGGCCGCAAGTAAAAAAATGAAAAAATATCGTATCACAAGGCTTTGAAATTGCGACGATTTTGGGGTAAGGAGCCCTCCCCCCGTCATTCCGAAAACGATTCAGCCAAAAAAAGGTACAGTACCTCTATCGGAGCTTGCGTTTAAAAAAAAACCTGTTGTTATCATATCACACGTGTGGTCGAAATAGACGAGGTTACGATGGCGTTCACGCAGGAAAAACAATGATGTACGCGTCGATACCACCCAAAATAGGCGCGACACTGAACATGTGGACGAGGATGACGAATGACTTGTGGTCAGGTGTGGGCCGGTCAGTACACTACTACCGTGAACAGGTCTGGCATATCACGGCTTACTGTAGGTCGTTTGGAACCCAACCTGCCGTTATGGTACGTTGTGCAGGATCTGTGCAGTCGCCGAGCTCACCAGGGAAGGTTATCCTAAGACCATGCAGTTTGTTTAACCCCCACCCGATATCACGAGAGAGCTACAGTCGAGGTTGCAGTTAGACATGCCTCCGTCCTCTAAATGTGTAAATCGTGACTTAGGAATGCGTGGTCAGTCCGAGGTTTGCTACTGTATCTTCTGATAGGCTTTTTGACCGTATATCTTTAACATGTATACTAAATTTATTGTTTCCGTGAAACGGTAGGTGGACGAGATCACCTTCGAGCGCAAGACGGAGGTGGAAGGGGACCTCGTTCCCGGCACACTCGGGAACCTGTGCATCGACGTCAGGAACTCCAAGGTGACCATAAAATCCGTTCGTAGGATAGTATCTAGTTTTCAACGCAACGTCCAGCGATGCAAGAGTGTGTAGCTGTCGCTGGCAACTATTGCTGCAGCATCTTCATAAAGGTCGTGGACGTGTGTGCGCGTTGGTTGAAAAGTAGCAAGAAATCATGAAGATCTCCTCGAACGAATTCAACCTTTTTATCAAGGTACAAAAGGCTTTCAGCAATCTCTAAAGGCGCCGCCATGATTATAAACTTGTTTTCTCAGCGACGATACACACGGAACTGGTACGTGAGTGTCTGCAGGAACACCTAGCGCGTACGATATAGGGCTTCGAAGTTCGAACGCCGGTCGTGGTGCTGCGTTTCTCAAGTGGATTGTTACGTATCGCAGGGGGGGGGGGGCACCAGATCGACGGTATTTACCGTTCTGTGCTTCGTTCAGTCCATGGTACCACTCGCTGCACATATGAAGAGCCTCCCTTGTTCAGGCCGAGGAAAGCCTTGAAAGACGAGCCATGCTGCGGTAGTTCCCGCAAGCTAAACTCTGCTGCGGGTGGCAACGGGCTGTCACGGTTTTTCTAGAGTAGTGTTTGCGTGAGGGTCGCGCCTCTGTCGTAACGTGATGGAGGCGTTCTGCAGTACTATTATAGGTGTAACAAAAAAAAAAAATCGGAAACATGTTTGCTGACCGATGAAGCTACTCGACAGAGGAACTGCAGTACAGTACGTACGTACCCAACAAGATCGGGACGCCGCGAGTACTGAGGCATGTTTTTCGTGATATGTAGGATGGTTCATCAGGTTGATGGAGCTCTCATTTGAGCTGGAGAACAGCACTATGGGCCTATGAGGTCGCTGCTCGAGCGGAGGACCCTCTGGGTAAACTTATTTTATGAAATAGTGCCTTTAGTTAGTGATATCCCTTAGATAATTGCTCACCCAGTGAGGACCCTCAGAATCAATTGGTTTGTAAAAAATAGATATTCGCGTGAGGACCCTCAGAACAAAATTAGGTGCAACCCTACAATTAGCGCCCCATCGATGACGCAGACTCGAAAAAGGTACTTGCCTGTGAATATCGCTCGAACCACTGTTTACATTGTAGGTATATACTATCAGGCAAATCAGCGATCAACTCAATGCATGTATCGACGAATGCTACGATAGAGATACACCATGTTTTGCCTGAGCTCCGAACTTGAGGAGCTCCATGTACCTGACCCGAAAAATGGTTTCAGAGGAAACTAATAATGCTACCAGATCAACAATCCCACGAGCATAGCTATACTATAGAAAATGTGGCAACACAAGAATGCAAGTCCGGCAAGTTTGGGTTAAGGAGCCCGATCATCCAGAAAATATTTCAGCAAAAAAACGCTACCTCTGCTACCTCGTATATCAGGAAATGCAGAGTAGTTATCCGCGTTCGATGTTGTACAACCGATATCGCGCTTGTATCAGCGACGGCGCCTACTGTTTGGTTCGCGACGGGATACTCGTGTGTTCCTTGTTAAGGGTATCGCTTAAGCATAATTTCCTTTTCCAATGTGGGGGGGGGTGCTCAACAGGACATACGGCTCTCCGCCATACACCCGGATGCGTGCAGGAACGGCGCTGCCCACTTCACCGACTCAAGCAACATTACGTGAGCGCCGGATGTTATATCAACAAAAGCGCCCCGTGTGTGCTCTGCGGTACTGTTGTTGGTTGCTTCGAACGTGTCCGTGTGTGTCTCTCAAGTTTCCATAATACGCGAACGTTAGACAATATGGTGTCCCAGGAAAGCGATTGTGGCGTATTGCATGGAACCCACTGTGCAACCGACGCCTCTGCTGTCGTAGGCAGGCGTGAACATACACTCGGACAAAATATTCAATTCCGGGTTCCATGGGCTCCCTGTGAGGTGTTGATGCTACCGTAGACAGTGCCGTGTTACCCTTTTGGCCCTCCAGGTGCGACAAAATGCCCAAAACATGACGACACCCTCCCCACCCAACGGCCGCAACGACAGCAGCCCGGGCCCCGCTGTTTTTCGTCGAAGTGTCCGAACGAAATTGCGCTAAGGAGTTGTTCCGACAACAAGAGCTCGGCAACAATATACTCGTCGCGCGACTGCTTCGCCGTGCGACTGCTTCGCGCTGACTCTATATGCCTTGACGGCGGATTAGTCCAAACTCCTCGATGTTTAAATCACATCCAAATATGGCGTGTGTACATCGGGGGGTGCCGGATTTTGAAGTCCCTGGTCGGTTTTGATGACTATGGCCGCCCCCGGGATGCTGTATGCGCAGTTTCCTAACACGACGACCCAAACACTGGCTTTGACAAGAACGGCATCGCTCCACCCTACTGACAATCCCACGAGTTGCTAAAAGCCAGCTAATGGAACTGCGCACGCACGTAGTAGAACAGGAATGGGATTGGAAATATAAGGGGATGCTAATAGTAAATTCCCGACTTGAGCTTTATACACATTGTGCATGTCTTATCGTGACATTGTTATTAGAGACGATGCTGAACCTAAGCTCGACACTGCTGATGTCAAGTATGCTCGCGTGTTTTTTCCCGTCTTCTTTACTCCTCAGTGTCCGGGTCTTCTACGAGTCCAAGACATTGGAAACGGGAAATTTCATGGAGCTTACACGCGTAGATGACTTCCACGCGTGGTCATTCCCCGTGAGTGTTCGGGTGCCAAACATTCGAAATTAGTGTGATATATTAATTTCAGTAGTTAACGCTTAACTGCTCATGCCATAGCTGGGTTCGAGTTCGGACGGGCTTCGCGTATATTCGCTCGTAGCGTAGGGAGGTACACTTTACTTCCTGACTTGCCTGATATGAGTAAATATGTCGTCAATCGTTACTATGTGTCGAGGATCAAGCGCGCCCCGGTCAGATACGGACCGCCCCAGTCCGCAAGTTACAGCATACCGTACCCAGCACCCAAATTTGATTGCGAGGCGAAGCGAGTCCGCAATTATCTCGCGGCGCCCAAACGATAGAGACTGATTTCCAACCTCGCGTGACAAAATTTCCGTGTCGTTCATATCTGACGAACAACGGGTCCCACGTTCGGAATTTCACCAAAGTACCGATGGGCCACACAACACCGAGAGGGACGGTCGTGTTTTTCCCACCAACGCGCACAGCTGACGCGTGCAACGATAGAGGTACTGTGCCGTTTTTTTGTTAAAATCGTTTCTGAACTATCGGGCCCCTTCACCCAAAATAGTCGGACTTTCTTTATCTCGTCTTGCAATACGTTAAGTAATAAGGTATGATATGCCATTTTATTTCCACCAGCGAGAGCTGCTACTATGACGGCAAATAATGTTTTGTTTTGGACCAAATAAACTTTCTGCGGCAGTCGGCGCAGGTCGTCGGCTTATGGTATTCTTGGGGCTCCAGGGTCGTCGGCGCAGGGTCGTAGTTTCTAACGCAACAAACAATGTTTGAGAAGATACGTAGGCGTTATACCCCCTTTATATGAGCTGAAGTTTGCCCCCCCCCCCCAATGGCGGATCGCCCACACTTCGTGAAATATGGCGGCTTTGCCTCAACGAAGTAAGAAACGTACGTATTTGGCAATAAATGCTGCCCGGTATATGATCACTACCAGAAGTGGGAGAATGTGACAGCACGAGCCCGACGACACAAAGGGCCGGTCGAGGGGCCTAACTAAACACAGAATGCGATAGCACAAGAATAGCGTCATGCTAACGACAGCTGTCTGACGGCCATATACCTTTAGTTGGAATTCGGGCGCAAAGATAGCGTATGCCAGCAATCCGAGGCGTTAGGTGTGGGTGGTACGGATCTTACTACATTGAAAAACGTCAATCATTGCTGTTGCGCACGACAACCGATGAATGACCACCTGGAGAAGTGTCTTGAAGCGTACTTGTTGTTCCGCGTTTCGAGCGCCAGACAATACCACTCTTGCATCAAGTATACTACTGAAGTAACGTGGATAGATCGTGGTACTGCGTATAGAGGACTATCTTACCGATCAGCGACTCCGTACGAAGCTGGTTATTGCCGTAGCGAAGTACCTATCGCTAACATCCCTCACGTTAATTCCAAGTCCTTTGTAATGATTTCCGAGATGTCTACGTGCGCCTACTCGACCTAACGTATACCTGAGGGTTCCTCCGTCCCAAGAATACTACCTGAAGCCGCATGTCATTGATGTATTTCTCTCGGTTTGCGCGTCGACTGATCGTTTTGTTTTGTATCACCCGGGCAAAACCAACACCCCGTGAAAAACCTTAGGACATGAACGGACTGATGATGGACAGCTGCAACAACATTGTATGGGAAGGCTACCATCAGGGACAGCGAACTCCTCACGGCAGGCTCAGCCCGCCTGCCGGGGGCAGTCAGACGGCGAACGTTGTCATCACCGGGGACTCTTCCGGCATCGTCTTTCAGCACTGCGACGTAGGCCCCGGCCCAGGTGACCACGGGTTTCTCTGTCGGCCGAGCACACGGGGTTTCCTATTCATGATGCCATATATGTCAAGTAGGGGGTGTTATTTCAAACGTTTCGCCAAGGCGTACTGAAACTGTCGGGATACATTATAATATGAGTGTGGAGTCAGTTGATTCCCCCCCCTTCGCTCAGAGAGCAGCTGCATTGTTACACGAAACGGTGTATGCCGAGACCATCTGGAAAACGTGCATATAGGTGTCATCGTCCCAAGGGATTTCGACGCCTGACTTACCACGCAGCTTGGGTACCAGATCGGGAGAACCCACAGCTAACGCAGTTTAGCCCGTGTTTAAAAAACCTGGGGACCATGTGATAGTTGTTGGAGTGCTGCACTTTCGGTTAGTCAGCCTTAAAATACCTAGTACTCGTGTGGTAGTTGTGTTGAAGTGCTGCACATTCGGTTCGTGAGCCAAGGATGGTTGCAGACGTTAAGACCCGCGCTAGCAAAGGAGTAGCACCTTTGGTTTCGGAGGCGTTTCGCGTTTGGGGAGCTCCAACAACCGGGTTTGAGATAAAGCGCAAGGTCCTATACAATACACCATAGGTTATGTATCACATTAATTGTTTACATCGAAATTGAAGTCATTAGATGGCCCCTCGGTGCAGGAGTTCGGCCAGCGAAAACAAGTTGGACTGGAGAGTGTTAGAGCGCCTTCAGTACAACATGGTTCCAAAATCGTCAATTCATGGATTTTCCTTTGGATCGAGCAATATCATTTTGTCTTATAAATCCACAGAGCCGCGGATCCTGATGGAATCGACCACGCCACTAATCTTGGATGAAATCTTGGTGTACGAGGAGGCCGCTAGCGGAGACTGCATTGTAGGAGTCCCGGAGGTGAGGTCTAGCCACGTCTTCAGTTAGTGGTAGCGCTTATCGAACAAGTACTCCCTACATTTTGCAATATTAATTGTTCCAAAAACAAACACGAAATATTTCTCAAATGTTGATTTTTTCACTGGGCGTGCCAATCTTCATGAGGACGCTTAGCACTCATCTTACCTCCATGAAACAAAAGGAGGAAAACACGAGTATTTGGGCACGACAAGGTGGTTGGGTAACAATGCCCCTTCAGCGGCAGTAGAAATCTGAGTGTGTGGAGTGACCCCCTGCGCACCTCATGCGGCCGTCGTGTTCATGTCAGTTCCCTGTCAGTCACTACTGCAGTCGCTGTAAAAACCAAAGTACACGTCGGACATGTAACGATTTTGATCATCACGACCCAGATCATCTCGATCCTAACCTGCCATTTTGGCGTACCGTACATAATGCGCCTACTGCTGTAGTACTGATCAGACTAAGGAAGCACGAACTAGATCATGCGGGGTTGATAGCTTCCAGCCGACAATAGGAGCTAGGTCATACAGATCATACAGATCATACACGTTCCCTGAAATATCTACTGCAGGTGATGAGGTGATAGATCAATGACCTGTCCGACGTCGGCAAACATGCGTTGGCCACAGTACTCGTCAATACCTGCTGTAGTACAACTCAGAACCTGGCTCCACCGGGAAACATGTAGACAGCGTTCTGTGGCTCTTGCTGATCAGCCTTAGCGTTACAAGGATCCGGGTGAAACCTGCAATTCCTGTGGCGCCTCCTGCAGCTGGCGAGAAAAATCGTCTAGCAGTTACCCCGTAGTAACCGCCGTGGTGTGAACGGAAGAGCAAGTACGACCGAAGGCCCTTGATCTGAACCGATCAGGTTACGAACGAGTAGGGACGTTGCCTGCAAACGTCGAGTTTGTTTTTGTCGCAGCTACTCTATGAGCGTACGCGCGATGTGCTACCGGGGTCCTGTCCCGCTGTTACATACACGGGACTTGCGGGGCATACGCTCTAACGTAGACTATCGGAACAACGCTTGATGCTATTCCATGTTCTGCTCCTACTGCTGTGGTCGCAGAAAATGGGCTGAAAGAAGAAAAACCCTTGCAACAATACAACGACACCATGCTCCTGCCATCTTTGTATTTTTGCCGCCCGCCTGCGCAGGGGTCACCGGACGATCTCATCGTCCAAGTGAACGTCAACGAGCAGACCTTGTCCAGGTCAGGCGACTGCTGGGTCCTCGACTAGATCCAGCGGCATATTCACACCTTGCGACATCTTCGCGCAGAAATGCCTTGAATGGGAGCGTAGCGTTTCTGGGCGCGTCAAGGCTTCTTGCGGCCGTTGGTATCAATATCTTTAACGGGAGGTCGTAGTACTAAGAACCAGTGATGAATGCGAAAACCCACGTACCTCCCTGTCACACACCATGTTTGGATATGATTACTGCTGTGTTCCCCCCCATAACAATCGCGTCAGTATCAGTGCACGGGGGGTACTTGTAGCGATTGCATTAATTTATATACGCTACAGAAGGCATATGGAACGTTCGCTCGCGCAAAAGCTGTCGAAGTATGTACGCCCCTCAAAACCATCCACGACACGCAGTACTCGCGATCGGAGTATAACGCACCAGGCTTGCTAATATGGTTTTGTAAGGAGAGTTTCGATGCCACCGAGGTGTTTGTTTTCCAATACGCTTTCGAGTCCTGCTCATGGTAGGGGGGGGGGGGCACCCGTAAGTCGTGTTTATTTTAGCCGCTCAGAGCAACTGCGCCGAGTGACTGCCCTATTTTATGTTCCAGTCTTTAACGTTTAGGCTATATATGTGGTTTCGCAATATGCACAGACCTGCAGTTGTATATATAAGCATAATCATGTCTTTTTTATTGGGGTACTGAGCCACTCTCCCGAGGTGTGGTTTAAGCGCTGAAGAAGTGAAAGGTGAGGGAGCCCCTCTACCGTAGCGGAAGTCTTTCCAGGTATGTGTGTGGCGTGCACATCGATATATCTCCACGTGCGAGCTGCCGACAAGGATACAAAAAACAAATCGAGCGGAAGACCGCCGGACAGTTACTCTGTCCGCGATGGCAAGACTGGACAGCAAGAATTCACGTTATAGGTCATGGTAGAAATGGCCGACGAAAGTAATTCCTACCCTCTGGCGGCCTTCAAAATCGAAATTGGATATTGTGCATTCCTGACAGTGCCTGTCGCATGCGGTTTTAAGGCGCGCGGCATCGGCAAGTGTAGTTCACACGATATCACTTACCGCCTAATGCACTTCCTACCGCTGCAGATTAAGGATGATTACGTGATGTCTAGCGGCTTTGGAGGTTGGAATAGGTTATTGCGCATTTCTGACAGTGCCCCTCATATGCTGTTTCAGTGCGGGCGGCATCGGCTACCACCGTGACTTCCCTTTTACGGATGGCCCGCGTGCGTCGAGTGCCTACATCACGTCACGAGAAGACAAGAACAAAGGATTTTGAAGTCTCGCGAGTCTTGCTCGAGAGAAAAAAGGGGGCTCTCGGCATGCCTGACCGTATTCCGATGGCAATACGGGGGGTCGTTTGCATCTGATTGGGTAAGTTATCAGGGCTATTAGTCCAGGCATTGACGGAGAGAAGGGGGAGGGGCATCCGAGTCTTGGTTTCGCTGCAAGTATGTTTTGGGTTCGGTTGCTGCATTAGGTACTGGGAACACAGTAGTAGTAGCACTACTAGTAGTACAGCAGCAATAGAGGCTTATCCGGTAGCGCTGACGGGAGCAAGCAAACCGCCGGTTCGCATTTTTATAAAGAATTGCACACGTCGGAGGGACCGATCACGATATTTACTTTCGATCACCTTGATCTTAACCTGTCGTGGTGAGATGCATCGTGTACAATATGTGGTGCTGTTCAGATATTACCCCAATCGTCGCGTCCATATGATGCAGCTTACCAAAGCTGTGCTCCTACGCCGAAATATGAGCTACCATACTACTGTAGTAATATATCTATAGATATCAGGAATGCATTCGCCCTCCAGTGTCTAGAGCTTGAGTGGAAAATGTCATTGGTCTGCCCGAGATGTGAGGCGGTTGCACGTTTCATTTGCCGGTATCGGTCGCCAATGCCGGTAAATGTTCAATTGTGCATGTTCAGGTTCGTGCGATACGTATATGACGGGTGTGCAGTGACAACGTACGACCATATGTATATACGAGTGTCTTACTGAAGTTTGGGTCAATTGCGATTTGTCAGGTAATGGTAAATTAAGGGATATTGGACCGGAGGTTCGTCTTACATTTCGTGGAAGCAACATCCCAACTCCCAGCGTTCACACCCGGGTCCATCAGGAGGGGCCACACCCCCCCCTCCCCTCCGGCTGGGGGTGCCCGCAGTCCTCCACGCGAACCCGCCCCTCGCTGTACCAGCGTTGTGCACCCCCCCTCCATGTTTGCCACCCCCTGATGCGATAGTTGCCTCTGCAAAGGCTGCCACCCTGGCCCAAATATGCTTATCACACGGGGCCCCCACCCCCACGCCATTGGTGCGGGTTGTGCGTCCCATGGCGTGAGATAATCCCCCCGCCCAACACGGATTCGGGAACGACGGACAGGCTACGGCAGCAGGGCGGGTACCTCGCGAGGCGTTACGTATGAGTATGCCTTTTTCGGCGAGTGTCTATGTTGTTCGCTCGGCTCTCCCCATTATGCGTGGTGTATGGTGGTATAAGTGTTGGAGTTGGAGGTTCCGCCCAAAACGGTCACACATCGGCGCCAACGCGTTCAACCGTTGGTTTCGCTCTCTAAATATAGGCTGCCCTCCCCACGTCCGCAGATCGCCAGGGTCCCAACTCTCAGTAGTGGAGTGGGTGACCTGAGAAGCGTCTCAACAACCTAGGATTTACCGTTAGCTGGGGCACTCCAATACTCATCGCGTGCCGCATTTCTTTTTGATTGTTTTTGTCTCGTTTCACGGCTGTCGTTGCAGGGGGGATTGACCACACGTGACCCAGTATCGCAGATAATGAGCGACAAAACAGGAGGGCCGCCACCTATGGTCTGTAATGTTTCCTTCTCTCCAGCCGATATGTTTTCATCGTGCGTTTCCACCCGAGCCAGATGGTACAACTACCTCGAGCCATCTAGCTCGCTGTCTAAATCACACACATCAATCCAATATACATATATATGGATCACAGGGGGGCCACGCGGGCCCTCTCCTTTTATTTTTATTTTCGTATTTCTCTTTGTGCGGGTGGTCGTACCGATATGTTTTCATCGTGCGTTTCCACTTGTATCGTGACGAAGGGCCCATCTCCCTCGAGCGGTGGTGCCCGCTGTCTCCACAGCGAACCCGCTCCTCGCTGTCCCCACAGCAAGCAACGCTTGGGCGGTCGTGCCTCAAGTGTTTTCATCGCGCATTCCCGCCCAGCTCAATCCGGAGGGACTTTTGATGTTTCTCCCTCTCGGGCAATCGTAGCGCCTCGTGCGTAAATAAGGAATGCGTTGACCATACGAACAATAATATAGGCAAACGTAGGTTACAAGCCACCTCTTATGTTCTTCCCTTTCCTTCCTCTACACAGGTTGTCGTACCGATATGTTTTCAGCGTGCGTTTCCACCTGGGTCGCGAAGGAGGGGAGGGACGCCCCCCCCCACACGAGCAGAAGCACCCGCTGTCTCCACGGCCAGCTTGCCCGCTGCGGTCTCCACAGCAAGCAACACCATGTATGTCGTGCATCGAAAAATCTTTTCATCGCACACTCCCGCACCGATAAGGCCGGAGCTGTACCCATAGCGGGCCGACTCGAACATTTTGCTAGCGGCAATACGTTGACATGTTTTCCACTATTAGTAGTATAATGCACAGGGCTTGTCCGTGAACAAGGAATTCGTTAAAAACACGAAACTATTATAGGGAAACATAGGCCACAGGCCACCACCCACTTGTAATGCGGTGACCGAGAGAGATGATAATGGAAGGGAAGTGATACGCTGGAGCGTTGCCGAGCTTGGAAGCAAGCTTGTCTTCAATATTGGAGACCTCTTGGATTTTATTATCCTTTGAAGATGTTGACGTAAGTAGAGACGGTGGAAGGGGAGATAAAGGAGTGAGCTAGGGGGGGAGAGTCCGCCTGAGAGCAGACTCTCTTGCTCGACCGCTTTAACGGGAGATTACGGTATATCCCTACTAACAACCCGTTAATCAGATATATGTATTTCTCGAAGTCTCCGGGTTTTCCGCTTTTGGGAACAAACCAAATTGCTATATGCTTACGGGAACTTCTTACCAGAGTACGCTATTCGGGAATTCCGACATTAAGGAACGATCTGATGGTTCAGAACGTTCTTCTAGGCTTGCGAAGTCTACATGCCATTATCTATCTGATCTACCAAGGGGAACTCAGGAACAATCTTTGTGGTGTCGCAAAGCTAAACCATCTATAGCCCTGAGGTACCACATCACATTAGCCCACCCTGAATAGTAGTACATGCAGACCACACGATGGTCAATGGATGATATCAAAGTTCATCCTAAAATACCGAGAGAGGGAGTTCAAAGATGCGGCCATCCAAAACGACAATATGAGGCTAAAGATTTCCCCACACCTCGTAGTGAGACCTAAGCCTCACGGATAGGGTCATCGACACAAGCGACCGCTGAAGAAGCGGTCATGACCAAACCAGGAACGGCAGGGGTCGAAATCAAGACAAAGCATACACAATAAACTCTAAACGGAGCTAAAAGAGGTACCAAGGCAAATGTAGAAGAAAGAGGGACTCAGGGTACAGCCGTATGCGCGGGGGCTCATATGTCCAGGGGTCGTGAGGGACCTGAGGAAGATACGAGTGCGAGGCTGATCATCGAGTCCTGGCGGAAACGATGGAGGCTACTTAGCATGGAACGAAAAACACAGTCCAGAGGAGTATCGCAGTGATGACTACTCGCTATGGTCGAAAATAAACCCGAAAGACAAGCATGATACAGAAGCCGAATCCGAATGAAAAACATGATGCATAAGCCGTAGGGGGCACCGCAAGGCTACCAACCGAGGGGCTGACGGGTCCTACGAGGAGAGTGAACAGTGTGTCACTATGAAACGGCCAAGTAGTGGGGGGGCAACGCTTGTAAACGCAACGAGGTAAGCCGACCAGAGCCAATGCGCGAAAAGGTCGCCATAAAAACAAATTCGGAGGTGTAGACCTGAAATCGACTAGTTCGACGTGGACGGGATGTATCCCTATCGTGTAACACGCACATAAGTCAGATATGGTAGTTACATCAGAGCGGAATCGGTCGCGGTAAGAAACGCGTTGGTAGACGTTGGAAACTCGAAGACACAACAGAGGAAACATAACAAAGATACCACAACAATTGAAGTCCATTGCGGTCCACTTACTGTGGAACGTACGCACCAACCGTGGGTACGGTAGTGTGGTGGTCTGGTGGCCTGGATAGGGGGCCAAGGCAACGGGGATGCTACGAGGGTAGTGGAGGGAAAATACGCAACAAAAAAATCCAGAAAACCGGTGTCGTCATGGTCCAGAGATCTTAAGAAGATGGGATAGAACAGATAATCCAAAACTAGTAACTCAGAAAATTGCTCCATGACGCCCGGATTGTAGCTACAAGCACAAGGCGGGCGTTAGCGATGGTGAAGGATCCCAAAGTAGAAACCCAGCACACTAAAAAACGCTATTCAATCACGGTCCATCTGCCGTCACGTGTTGGGGCAGGTAGGGGCCGTGATGGACGCCAGACAAGAAAGCAGGTGCTACCAAACACAAAACAACACATACCGAAACGCGGGGGTACCGGTGACAAACATGCCTAAGCGTGACACAAACCCAGAAGATCTAACTACTGTCGCTTACTGAAGACTATCCCAAAATATTGATTGTATCCTACGTCTAAAATACCCATGCCATACTACGGATGTAAAACTATCCCGAACCAAGAACGCGAAAGGTATCTGAAGGCTAACTAGGGGGGGGGCTGAAGCGATGGGGATTCCACGGGGAGTGTCTGTGCTCCGCAGTACCCCATGGGCTATGCTTCCAGTCCCATGACGTTGTAAACACCAAGATCCAGAGATGGCGTTCTGGGCAGTAGTGTAGCGGGCGTGCTGGAGGTCGATCTTGATGGGGCCGGGGTCGTCCAGGAAACGGATGTTGTAGGAACCGGCGGGGAAGAGTCCGGGGGGCTGTCCGAAGAGGTGTCCATGGGCGCGCGGTGGGCAATTTTGCCAAGCCACCAGAGGCCGTCGCGCGCCTTGTACCAAACGTGTGCCCCAGAGGGGAGAGTAGTTGAGCTGAAGTTGCGGAGCCAGAGGTCGCGGGAGACCAAGGAGTAGCCGGGAGCGAGAAATATTAGGCCTTGCGACCGTGAGAGTTCCCGGTGTGCGGCACCGATGAGCATTTGTCTGTACAAGCGGTTGGCGTGTCGGTGCTGTGACGGGGTTCCGGACCAGTAAAGAAGAATATGGCGCCTGAAATGTTGAAGATCCAGCTCCCGTTCCCAAGAGGGGCTGAGAAGACCGGCCCAGTGAGTCTCGTACAAGACGGCGACTACTCCGCCGCTACCGCGTACGAGTTGATGGCCGGTGATCCGCTCGACGTCGAGGCGCTCCAGTGGCGGTGTGACGTCATCGGCCGTGACGTGGTTGGGCGGAGACTTGGCGGCGGAGGCGGTGAGTACGTAGGTGGTGAGGTCCGCAGGCAGGTACTTGGGAAGGTTGGTGGTGTCGTCGGGGTTCCGGCAAGGCTTGCATCGTTTTTCGGAGACGCGGGGCTTGGAGTCCCGTCCAGGAAGGTCGGAAGGTAGGTCGAGGAAGAGTAGCTTCTCGTGTAGGGGGCGGTTGTCGGGTGTGTCCGAGGCGGGCGCCGGGCCCACGGCGAGAATCTTAAAGGGCCCGTTCCAGTTGAGGGCGAGCTTCGTCTTCAGCACGGTAGCGTCGTTGTCATTTTAGGCGCCCTGACGGATGGTGCAGGCCGAGTTGTAGACCCAGGCCCAGCCGCCTACGGTGGAAGGAGGGGAGGCTGAGAGGGCGGACTGATGGGGGTGTTCCGGCGCTGCAGGCGCGAGGTGGTGATGTGGTAAAGCTCGCGGACGAGGGAGTAGGCGCGTTGTTGTCGTGCGGTGGCGAGGTTGATGAAGGTGAGGTGGTTACGCTCCAGGCCCTGGTGACCGCCGACGTTTTCGGGTTCGAAGACGGAGAGCGGGAGGCGGGGAAGGCGGCCGATGTGGACTTCGTTGGGCGCAAGCCCGGTGGCGGCGTCCACGGAGTTGTTGTAGGCCGAAGAGACGTGCGGCAGCAGGAAGTCCCAGTCGGTTTGGTTTTCGTTGCCGACCATGGAGAGCATCTGGGCCAGGACGTGGTTGACGCGGTTGACGCCGCTGTTGGTGCAGGGGTGGTAGGCGCTAGTCTTGACCTTGTTGACGTCAAGGCGGTCGTAGACGGTGCGGGCGAGCTTCGATGTAAACTGTACGCCGTTGTCCGAGAGGAGTGTCACTGGACACCCCCAAAGGGTGATGTACCTGTCGATAAATATGTCGGTGGTGCTGGCGGCCGTGAACTGAGCTGCGGAGACAGCGAACATGTCGGCGCGGCGGCTGAAACGGTCGGTGAAGAGTAGAATGTGCACGTTTCCGCGTGGGGTGAGGGGCAAGGGGCCGAAGTAATCGACACTGACGGTGATGCCAGGGCCGTTGGGTAAAGGGAGGGAGAGGATGGGCCACCGGATAGTTTGGCGGGATGTCTTGCGGGCCTGCACATGAGGCAGCGGTGTATCCACCAGCGGGCGGAAACGTCCATTCCGACCCACCAGAAGAAACGCGTCATCATGCGCACCGCTCGTGTAACTCCCAGGTGTAGGGAAGCAGTGGCGCGGCATGTCTGTAGCACCCAGGGGCGCATCAGCCTCGGAACGTAGATGCGCGGGGTGGCTGGAGGGGGGTTGGGTGGTCGTTGTATCAGGTGGGCGGTGTCGTCGTCGGTGCGGTGGAGTGTACTCATGGAGGAAAGGGCGACAACGTCGGAGAGTTGTGGACGCCGAGCCGATGGGATGAAGTCCAGAAGGTCGGGTGGTGGTGATGAAGGGGGTCCCAGCGATAGAAAACAGATGACGGCAGAGCATAGGGGCTCAGCACGTTGTTCACGTGCCCAGTCGCTGAAGGTGCGGTGCTCGATGCGGGCGAGTAGGTGGGGGTCATTGTCGGTTGTGACGTCCGGCTCCGAGAGCGGAACCGGCGACGATGGGGTCGGCAGGGAAGGGTTGGTCGCAGGCGTCGGCCGTGTTTGGGTGGGGGTCGGAGGCGTCGGTGGCGCAGGTTTCGCGGGGGCTGTGGCTGAAGGCAGTGTCGGTTGGAGGGGTTTCGGCCGGGCCGTGGCTGGGGGCGCTGACGTGCGACGGGGAGGTGTCGGTGTGTTGGAAGCGGTTTGGTTGTGGTCGGCCGCCGAAGCCATAGTCAATGGCGGCTCGGGGGGTTCCCGTGGCGGCGACGGTGCGATAACGTGTCCGAGAAGTGATGAGGTTCGGAGGAGGTGGGATCGTGGCGCCAGTGGTGGACGGCGGGGAGACGACGAGTGGCCTGGAAGCCGAGCCTGGAGGAGCGCCGGTGTCCACGGCGGTTTTCTCGGGGTACGGAGGCGGTCCGTTGACGGTGCGATCGGCCGAGACAGGCCCGACGAAGGTGTTGGGGGGCGGTGAGGAGCCGGGGCGCTCCAGTCGTGGTCCCAGGAGACGGAAATCGGTGAAGTCGTCGGTGGCGAAGGGGAGGGGCTGGATGGTTGGGATAGGGCGGGAAGGGGGGGGTACGAGCCCACCCAAGCCGATGCCCGGTGCGGGTGGCTCGTACGGCGTGAAGCCGCAGGGGCGTATCAGGTAGATGCCAACGGTGTCGGGACCGGTAAGGCGATTCGGTCCGGTGCGGTCGGCTTCGGTGGCTGGTTGCGGAAGGCGGGAAAGGAAGTCGGCGTTGCCGTTGCTGGTGCCTTTGCGGTACTTGAGAACGAAGGAGTACGCCGAGAGGAACTCAATCCATCGCCGGACGCGAGGGTTGTGCTCGCCTACCTTGGCGATGTTCTCGAGCGCCTTGTGTCCGAGTAATATAGGAAGTCGTGGACCAGAGGTGGCCGCGCAGCCTTTTTATCGCCCAAACGATGCTTCCGGCCTCAAGATCGAGGGGCGTCCACGAACGTTCGGAGTCGAGGGTCGCGCGGCTGACGTAGATCAGAGGACGGACGGAGCCGTCGGGCTGCTCTTGCTCCAGCGTGGCGCCGAAGCCGTCGAGGCTGGCGTCGCAGTATAGCCGAAGGGGCGGGAGTTGTCGGCGACGGCATCCCAGTCTGGGTAGACCAGGATCGGTGGTTTGGTGAGGTCGCGAAGGATGTCGCGAACGGTGGTCTCCATGGCGGAGGTGAAGTCGAAGGCGGCGCCCTGTTTCAGCAAGGCGTTAATGGGGCGAAGGCGCCGCGAAAGGTTGGGAAGGGATTGCCGTAGTAGTTGATGCCTCTAAGCAGTGAGCGTACCTGCTTCTTATTTTTTGGCATGGGCATCTTGACGAGGGCGGCAACCTTATCGGAGTTGGGGCTGAAGCCGCCGGCGGTGATGGTGTGGCCCAGACAATCGGCGGTGGTGGCGCCAATTTTGGCCTTGGCAGGGGAAAGCTTGAGGTTGTGCTTCCGCAGGCGCGCGAAAAGGGCTCGGATGTTGGTAGTGTGGTCGGAAGGGGTGGGGTCGAAGACGATGATGTCGTCGAGGTATGCGGCAACGCGTTCCAGGCCTTTGATGACCTCATTGATGACCTTCACGAACCAGCCGGGTGAGGCGCTGCTGCCTTGCGGCATAACAAGCCATTCGAATAGCCGGTTGGGGGTGCAGAACGCTGTCAGGGGGATGGTGTCCTTGTCGATGGTTATCTGGTGGAAGGAGGAGACCAGGTCGAACAGAACAAATGTACGGCCTTTGCCCAAGGAGTCCAGGACCTCGTCGACGCGGGGGATGGGGAGCTGTCGGAGGGAGCTGATGGCATTCAGCTTCTTGTAGTTAATGGTGATACGGACGCCACCATCCTTCTTGGGGATGGCGACCATCGGGCTGGAGTATGGCGAGGTGGAATGTTGGATGAGGCCGGCGGCCAGGTATTGGTCGAGGACGACGTCCGCCTTTTTGGCGAGGATGGGGTTGATCCGGTATGGGCGGGACGTAACCGGAGCGCTGTCCGGGGCACGGAAATATTGAACGGTATGAGGGAACAGGAGCCGAAGTCGGTCTTGGAGGTGGAGAAAACGTCCTGGAACTCGCAGATGACGTCTCCCTTAGGGTCGTCGATTACCGATGGTGATCATCCAGAACCGTGAAGGTCGAACATGACGTCGTGGAGGGCATGCACGTTAGGGACGTCGGGGTCCGGGGGAAGGTGTCGGAGGCTGGCCAAGGGCACTTGCACCAGCGGGGAAGAGGAGGTGCCATGGAGGTCACCTGGCTCGAGGTCGGTTGACCCTGAGAGGGGGATGGTCTGATATCCGTCGGAGACGATATTGCCGTATCGGAAAGGGGATCCTCGCGGGGGAGCATGTTTACCATGTAATTGCCAGTGAACGCTGGGGCGCCTGACTGACGCACCAGATTGACCTCGACGAGTGTTGGTGTCGACGACAGCGAAATGGTGTTGGGTCCGGAAAACCGGAGGTAGTAGACGTCGTCGGTAGAACGGTCGTCCCGGATGAAGGCGGCTGCCCCGTTGCGGTCGTGGTGGTGTAGGCCAAGTTCGCCGCGCATGGGCTGGTGGGGCTGGTGGGGAAGCGTGGTATACGAGCGTTGCTCGAAGCACATCCAGCTGTCTCGCCCGAGGAGGATGGGGTGCTGCATAGTTCCTGCAGGAACGATGCACGCCCACACTGCAAGTGCGGCCGTAGGGGTTGTGCTCGTGGAGTCCGAGTGCGTAAACCGTATGCTTAGGCGGGTGGAGACGGAGGTGGTGAGGGGAGCCGAAGTGCCAAATCCTCCCCATGAACGAGGAGGGGCGTGTCGTATGCACGCGTCCGACGCAGAATGGGAAGCCTACAGTCGATCCACCGCGGCAGCGGTGATGAACGACTGGGGCGAACCCGAGTCGAGCAGGGCCACGAGTCCACAGCGCTTGGTGGCGGTAGGTTCTCTATGCACCAGGACCCTCGTCGTGAATGATGAATCATCGACGGTGAGAATACCACCGATGAGGCAAGGGCCATGCTTAGGTATCGGTCGTTGGGAGGCAGTCCGGCAGGTTGACGCTGCGGCGGAGACTGCAGAAACCGAGGGGAATTGGCTCACGGGTGGGGGGCAGGGGTGAAGGATGGCAGGGGAAGACCGAGCGGGGAACTTGGCGTGGGTGCCGGATTGTTAGGGACGCTGGTCTCATGAATACGGTCGTGGGTGGGTGAAACTCGGGTGGAATGGGTCGGCGCGGAAGGTTGCTCGGGAGGGGCGGGAAGGGTAGTGGGCTGTGACCCGGGGCGTGGACTTCTGGGGCGATGGGGACCAAGGTGTTGGCGAAGGTCCATCAAAATTCAGCCCAGCAGGTTTTGTCCGCGCCAACGCGAGGGGTCGCGAGCCGAGGGGTGGTTGGCTTTGAAGCCGATGCCCCAGACGAGGTCGTGTGGGCTGGCCTCGGCAAGGTGCTGGGTGCCGGTGGTCGCGAGCGCTTGTCGCAGGCCCGGGTTGCTCCGATACTTGTGCCAGTTGGCGGAGTAGACGATGCCGTGACGGTGTCGTTCCCAGCACTCCTGATCGAAACCGGTGACGGTTCGGCCAAGGACTTTTTGTGCGGCAGGGTCGGTAGTGGAGCGGATGCGGAGCTCAGTTGCAGTGTCGCCGAAGAGGGCGGCCTTCTTCGCCATCATAATCTGCTTGGCGCAGTTGTATGTGAAACCATCGCAATCGATGTTGCACGGGTACCACTGCGAGAAGATGGATGAGGGCTGCCAGAAAAAAACGAAGTTGTCCCGCGATTCCGTGGCTTCGGAATGTAATGGGAGGTGTGTAGAAGGGCTATAGCCCTGAAGCGACATCGGGGATGGAGGCAGATCTGAATGAACGGAACTGTCTGTAGTCCCCAAGTGTGCTGGGGGTTCGGTCAGCGGAGTCGGTGAACCGGGAGGGTCCACGGTGGTGCGTGTTCGCGGGGCGGGGATACTCTGGGGGACCCTGTCTCCAATTACATGGTGAGCAGGTTGAAACTCGCTAGGAGGCGCCATACCTGTTGTGGTCCGTGTCCTCGCGATGCCTGGGGCTTCTGAGGAGTACGGAACAGGGAGCGCAGGGCGGGTCCTGGTCGACGATGGGCGCGAGTTGTCCGTCTTTACGACGGGGCTGTCCCTCGAGCTCAGGGGAAGCTGTGCTGTCAACACGGCGGTAGCTGTACGGATTCCATCATTCGCGGGTCCGAGTCTTCCGCTCGTAGTGCGCACGTCTTGTGACGAGCGCTGGTGGAGCCGCCGGCATGGGGTCGAGGCGGTCTCTGGGTGCGATGGGCCGGTGATTGAAGCAGGAGGACCTTGCTGTCGTCCGGAACCGCTGATAACCGTAGTCGACGAAGCATCCTCCAGGTTAGCTATTCCTATTGGATCCTCGGCGATTTTCGGCAAGCAGCGTTGCGCATCGTGTGAAGACGTCAAGGAGAGCGTCCCAGTTGGGCTCGGCGTCTTGGTCTCCTCTCGCCCACACCTCAAGGCAATCCCTTATGAAAAAGGATCAGGGCTTGAGTGAGTGAGTGGGGTTGGGTTGGGTGGGTGGGGGGCGGGGGCAAGGGGCGTTGGCGCTTGTTGGACATGGTGTGCACGAACTCCGTGGGGGCCGTCCAAGCTCGCAGTCAGTGCTGTTGGTGGAGGTGCGGCTGTCGCTCCACCACCGGCCTGTCAGTTGGTGCGGAAGGTACCCGGCTGGCAATGATTGGGGTTGATGGTGAACCCCTGGCCGATTCGCATGTTTGCGGGAGGGGCGGGTGTGGTAGTGGTGGAGCCCGGGGTGTGTACCGTCAAAGCGGTAGAGGGTGTTGGGGCTGGCCCCGAGGCGGCCGCAGCGGCCTCGATTTGTGGTTGCTGCCCCTGGTGGTGGTTGTTGCCGCCGCCGTACGAGCGACCGTGGTTGTGGCGCCCGTTGTTTGAACGACCGTTGTTGCCGCGGTGATGGCCGGAGTTGTTGTTGGAACGGTGGATGTTGCAGTTGTTGTGGCGGTTGTGGCGGTTGGAGTTGCGGTCGGCGTTCCTCTCGTATTGTCCCCGGCGGTAGGAGCGCATTCTTTGTTGCCACTGCCTACAGGCGTGGCCACCGTCGTTCAATTGTCCGAGTGCCGGGTTGATGATGCCGGACGTATTGATGAAAGGCTTGTCGCATGTCTTCATGCTGTGATCCGTACCGCTACAGTTCAAGCAGCGTCCACCGTAGTCGCGAAGGGCTTGTGCGCGGGCCGATCTGGTAAGCATTGGGGTCAGCAGAGGTGGGTCGGGGGTGCTAAAAGTAGTTGTCACCATGTAGACCTCTTCGAAGTTGCGGAGCGGCCAGTCCGATTCGTCGGTGCTAAACGGGTCGGCGTCGTTGTCGACGACGTTCATGATGATGGAGTTATGCTGATAACCGTGGCGGTGGGTCCCGTGTCCGCGCGGGTGTGCCTGGTGGGTTGAGGCTGTCGGCGAAGAGGTGTAGGTGGTGTGACCACCAGAGGAAACGGCGTGGAACCGTGATCGGTTGACCGCCGGGGTCTTGTTGGTGGCGAGCACCTCAAACGCCGCCCACATCTCCTTGACCGTGCGGAACGGGTTGGGAGTGGTCATTAGACGACCGGGGTACGAGGTCGGCATAAGTGAAGGGTATTGACGGCTCACCACGCCGCGTGCCACCTCGATCACCGTAGCATCGCTCGGTTTGAAGGTCCTCTCGGTTCCTTGTACGATGGTTACGCGCTGTTTGAAGGCGCGGAGGAATCGAGCGAACTCGGTGTTTTCGGGAACGCCGAACGTGTGGAGCTGTTCGAAAGCACGCCCCTGGTCGCCGTCGTTGAAGTGGGCTGTCAGCAAGCTCAGGAGCTTCCTATAGGCCGAAGGACCAGCGCTGTTGATGGTGAGCTCCCGGCGCACTGGTTCGAAACACTCGTCGATGAGTCGGGGCAAAGGGGCTGACGCCACCTGAGGGGGGGACAAAGACTTGCAGCAAATATTTTGGAGGGGGCCGTCCCATCCCACGACCCAAGGGGGCCTGTCGAAGGCCTGCTTCTCAGAGTCGTCGCTCATGACGAGGATGTCCTCGAGGGGCAGTTTAGAGCTCGCGAAAAATTGGTCGAGGCTGACGGCGACGTCGACGTTCGCCGGGAACGGGAACCGTGGAAGCGGGTCGACCTTGCGCAAGTCGATCATGGCGTAGGCGCGCCGACCCGAACGGCGTTCTGCTTCCGTCATGGGCTCCGTGGCGATGGCCGGTCCAGTCGCAGGTGTAGGCGTGCCCGCGGTGGGCGCGGTTGTAGGCGCCGGCAGGGACGTAGTCACTGGTGTAGGTGAAGGCGCTGGTCCGGGTGTGTGGAAGGCTGGTGTAGGAGACGTTGCAGGGGGGGGTTGTGCAGAGGCGTTGGGTAGGTTGGCCGGGGTGGTCCACGTATGTCTCCGTCCGGCGTTGGCGTGGAAGTGGCGGAGGGAAAGGAGGAGAGTGTTGGCTGCCTGGACGAACTCTGCGGAGACGCCTCCAGCGGTGGCGCGGAACAGGGCGATTGATACCGTCGGGTCGGAACCCGGGGGGAACATGCCCCACATGTGGAGTGCCGCCGAGGATACCTCGGCAAACGCGGGCCCACGTGTGTGCTGTATCGTGTCCAGCGGGACGCTGATGAACTCCCAGTCGATTTGCTTCGAACGTAATGGTCGAGGGGGGTAGGGGCTCGTAGGGCATGTTGGAGCCGGAGCTGGAATGGTCATGGTCGACCCAGGCGACGCTGCAGGTGTGCGAGCGAGTGCTCCTTGCACCGGCTGGGATGGAGAGTTCGCCTGCGCCGTTGCAGGCATGGGCGCAGCCAGCTGCACCGTTTGTTTCATGGGTGCTGCTGGTTGTGCCGTCGTGCTCATGGGTGCATGTATGGTCGGGGCCAGCGAGCTCAGAAGAGCGTCGCTCTCCTCCAGTTGGCGGAGAAGGGACTGCCGTGCGGCCATCGCCGCTTGGTGGGCGGTGAGGGTACCGCCCGAGGTCGTGGTTCCCGGTACGCTCGACTGGGTGGAAGTTTCCGCCGAGGGTCCCTCGGTTTTCACCTTGGCCTCCTCGGTGGCTTCATTCTGGACGGGCTGTTCCGCTGTGGAGGTGATCGTGAGATCGCCCAAAGGGGCGTCGACATTGGGGTTTTGGCCCTCAGATTCGAGGAGGGACCTCGCAGCGTATCTCGTTTCGCGGGTCGTGGGGGAGCCGGGGGTAAGCGTGCCAGACATGTTCGGGAGGGAGATTTGGTCGGTCGAGTAGGTGTTGGGGTTCAGGGGGGATCAACGCTTGCACGAGAGCAGAGGTGGGTTGTGTCGAAGCCGGGTGGTTGCTGAAGTCTCCACTTGGGTTGTCCAGGGAAGAGGATTAGCAGATCCAGGCGTGGAACTGGGAAGAGTGGTTATAACCACTATCAAACCGAACACCACGAAGAAAACAAAACACGAACAAGACCGAGAAAAACAAAAACAAAAACAAGAAAAACAGAAATGCGTAAAATATGAGGACGTACGGGAGGGGAAAGATGATGTGCCACACGTTTAGTGCCTTATCAACTCAAATGTCACGGAGTACGGGGGATTCAAATGTACGGTAAGATTCCGCACTGTAAATCGAGGGTAGTCGAGTCTACGTCACTGAGGTTATGATTTTATAAAAATACGCAATTGGGGATTCATTTAGAATATCCCCAAAATTCTCAAGTATGATATCAGGTCGTGACAGATATTGGGCATAGGCAGTGCAAGGCCGGTCGTGCCAGTTCAATTGGAAGTACTGGAAACACGGCAGTTTGGCAAGCTTTAAAATATATATAGTTTTGAAAAAAATTGCAGCATGCCGGCACTTCTGGGTAGTTTGGGTAACCCCAGAAATATATGTGTGAAAACGTGTGGCAATAATTGAAAAAGAAAACTTCTCCTGTTACGTCAAGAAAGTGGATGTGTATCGAGTGCGAGCGACTACGCACGAAAAACTCGAGTACATTGCTGCGGTCATATTGCTATTTTGGTCAGCAATACATTTCTGGATTAGTTTGTGGTTAGCTGGTCAAGCTGGGGGTCGTGAGCCCTTTTGAATTTGCGTTGCAATTATCCGATTAGTATGAATAAAAGCAGTACTGCTCTTTCATATAAGGTATTTTGTGTAGGCAGTATTTACCCGATGAATTCGAAGAGCAGAGGGCAAGAGAAGGGGCAAACAGCAACCATTTACGGCAAGGATTGGACAGTACGTATGTGAACAGTGTAGCCTGGCGACACTAATCGAGACAAAAAAAATAGGAATTAAAAAAAAAACTAAAAAGGACAGCAGTGGTTTTTGACAGCAGTCGTACGTGTTCATTACTAATGGTTGGACGACGATTGTGACTCCGCTTTAAGAATTCGACTCGAGGTGAAACAAGAATCTGGAACACGGGTCGATGCGCAGACGCGGGGGGCATAGCGTGATAGCAACGAGAATGTTATTATAACGCTATCAGGCTCTTAAAGCACTACGACGTACATATTTTTGCAGCCCAATTGCAATTTAAACCACGTGCCAAGCTCTTCCCTCTGCGGTGGCCACGCACGATGTTTCGGTGTCTGCGTGTGTGCGCAGTGCCTACTGATAATAATTGCAAAACCTTCTCAGCCTGCGAACCGAAAAAACAAACAATTATCCGGTACGTGCTCTGAGTCGGGCAAAGAAAAACACAACAACTGGCAAAATGACAAGGGGCCGCCATCGGCATAGTGGAGCCTTTTCTTGTGGTACCTAACTGGGACATATATACGTACATAACGTTCGTTCGTATCATACGTGCATATGTGTCTCTGGTGGGGGTACAAACGGGCTCTGCTATACTGTCGTACTAATGTCGCCCCGCGTGTCGTACGAGAGGTCGAGTATACAAGTACATATGTATATACGTTTGTATATACTTGTATATATTTTCAAGGTAGGGGGGGGGTGGCAGTGGATTCTGCTGTACCGTACGAGCAGGTCGATTTCCCGCCGAAAAATAAAAACACTGACTTTGATAGTACGTGCACTGCTGTACTGCTGTACATTATACGTGCATCCGGGTGTACGTGCATATACTTCCGTGTCTTCGTGTATGCTTGTATTTTTTCAAGGCGAGGGTACATATTAGGCTCTTATGTTATGCTGTACACATTCATAGTATACCCTGTCAGAGCAATGGAAACAAAGAGAAATCTACGAGGCATTGGGTACACGTACTCAAGCCTGGAGCCTTGAACGCTACGCTAAGGAGCAGCGGGTTATTATTGCACAAAACTCGGTACGCGTCGGCACTTGTTATATTCTGGAAAAAACAAAAGTCCAGAGAACTACCTGGTGTGGGTACGCTTCAATAATTAAGAACGCGCGAGGGGGACGTGGCAGAGGGCATAGAACTTGCAAGCGTGCTAGTCGATCGCATGCATCAAGAGAGCGCGCTCATTACTGAGTCTGGACGGCGACCGTATTTGCTTCATAGATAGCCCAACGAGAGGAGCAAGTGATACCTGGCACTACTACAGTAGTACTACTACCACCATTCGCGGTGCACGCGCCGGTTTCAATCCACACGTCCACACGTCTTATCATACCATAGCTCCTCACAGTGTACGGTATGATATCGTGACTACAAGAGAGACAATAAAATAGCTTATGAACTACGAAATGCTCTACTTCATACCAGGTACTTGGGGTACAGCGTTGCTCGTAGTGAGACTGTACCCTCTACGCGCGGAGAAGACACTGCCGTGTGGTCATGTGCTACTCTGCTCTACAAAGCTGAAAAGAAACTAAAGGTACAAATAAAATGACTTCTTCTATTCAACCCTTGTCTGAATGAGAAACAAAACCAGAGGAAGAAAAACAAAAACAAATTCTCACATAAGGAAGAGAAGTGAAGGCGATCCAAGCTCAGCAGTCCTGCCGTTCGACGTCAGGTGCAATGAGGTGTCCGAGTAGAGACGACGATAGAAGGGAATGGATGACGCTGGATCGTTGCTTGAGCTTGGAAGCAAGCTTCTTCTTCGATATGGAAAGACCTCTTGTTATTATTAATCTCTGTAGATGTATACTAGGTGAGAGATAAAAGCCTGGATGACGACGGCCAGAATGAGAAGTGAACTAAGGAGGGGGAGGGTGCGAGAGCCTCTTCCAGGCTCTCGGGCTCTCTTCTCCTATGGCCCGCAAGTCGGGTTGTTACAAACCCCCGCTGAATAATGGAATTCCGTTACTCTGCTAGATCTACTTCTCTAAGTCTACTGTCTATATCCGCTTATGGGAATGTCTTCCTATAAGAGCGTTATTATATTCTTTCGGGAACTTCTCATACTTCTTATCGGGAGTTCCGACATTAAGGAACGTTCTAATGGTTTAGAACGTTCTTCTAGGCCTGTCTGGCCTACCAAAGAGAACACGCGAACAATCTTTGCGGTGTCCAATCTATAGCTTTAAGGCACCACATCACAAGATGCCGGGGGTGTCAACAGCCGACCGTTCCTGTCAACCAGATGTTATATTATTTGTCGTTTGGGCCACATGCCTTTAATGCGTGTGATCGTGATGCAGAGAAACAGCAATGACGGTTGTTTCCATGCCATAATGCTGAAAATACGATACACATACTGTAGTGCAGTATATAGTAGGAGAAACGTTTTGTACATACAAGGGGCTTCGCCGGCGGCCTGGACGGCCGAGTGGCCGAGAATAAGTCCACCTACGCCCTTTGAGCCATCTGTAGGTACAAAATGGAGCGCAGGCCCAATATCAGGCGGGCCAGGAAGACGTTTCCGGTGTACATTACGCAGTGTACCTATAAATGGATCGAAGTTCGTAGATATACCTATTTTTGGCTAGTGCCCTTTCTTTTTTGTTTATTGTGCTTTTTGCCGTTGTGTCAGGGCTTTTTACTGTACCCTGTTGTGCGCGTTCGACCCCATCTTCTTTAGATAGGTCGCGTTCTTTCTCGCAGGGTTAGGGTTTTTTTGTGGGCGTCTTTTTTGGATAGAGCGCGTTCTTTCTCGCAGTGTTAGTTTATTTTTGTGGGCGTATTCGCGCACGGTCGGGGGGGGGGGGGGGGGGGGGGGGGGTTATGCGCGAGTTGCGTGCGCTTTCCCTTACGAGTCGGCGGTGTTGTGATGCAGCGTAGTTTCCTCCTTTTTTTGGCGCGTTTGCTCTATGCACTTGATCGGGGGGGGCGGTTCGGGGACTCGTGTGCGGTTCTGGCTTTTCTCCTCCCAACGCCCGTGTCTTCACCGTGTTTTCCTGTTTTGTTTCCTCGTGGGGTCCCCCGTCTTTACCTGGGCACCGACGTCCGGTTGTGCCTCTGCCGTTGATTTGTTGTTTTTGTTATTATTATCTTTGCCATCCGACAATGTGCAGCATGATCTCCAGCGTTGATTACTCATAAAATTCCCGAAAGCAGAAAACTACGGAAACCAAGGAAACCTATGGGTACAGTCTAACACCCTTTTATGTCTGCTTCCCGCCAAGATCTATCCACAACACTCCATTTGTTGTCCTTGCACTCTCCTTCTTCCCAATATGCACTCTTTACTTTCAACTCTTAAGTCCTAAGCCGCATCCAAGGTTCATCCCCACGCCATCGGTGTGGGTCTGTCACCCCCCCCCCTGCTCCTCCTCGCTTCCTGGCGGCCCCTGAGCTGAAGTTTGAAGCGTGAAACCCTCCTGGAAATGGCGACCTATGTGGTCACCGAGACGATTTGCAACATACATTATTTCCCCACCCCTTTCCTAGACATCGACCCACCGTCCCCCCCCCCCACAACAATAGCAGCCAGCTGGTCGATAAAAGTGCTGCCCTCTACCCCGAGACGCGCAAAGCTTTCCACCGCTAAAGCGGTAAGTTTGTGACTGCGTTCGTCGAAGGACACATGTCCCGGACGAGCGTAGTGTTGGCGCTTGCGCGCCTCGGAGGTAGAGGCAGCTGATCCATCGTGATCAGCACTGCCTCCTCGCAGGTGTACCTGCACTTGAGGGTCAGCATGGGTGACGTCCAGCAGGATGGACTTCTCCCTGTACTCTCTGTTTGGAGCGTCCCGGAGACCTCCTCTCCTGACTACAATGTCCATCCGCAGATTTCGGTCTACAGTGAACGGTTCACCAATCTCTACTTGGTGTTGAATTCCCAGACGCTTCAACGTGCGGGACATCGCGTGGACGAGCGGCTGATGTTGGTTCACTTGCGCACCTGCCCTGGGACAGATGCGTGCGTGGCGGGTGTCCACGTTGACTGCATCGCAGCAGGGGCACCTCACTGCTACGTGCTCCTCGATCCCAATGAAACGTCTTCCCATGCCCACGAACTCTGCGGCGGGTATGACACGTAGTGAATCCGTTGGTCTTGCCCGAAGGCATGCCGTGGCTTCTGCCCCCTGTTATGAACTTTTTTAGCGAGCCTTGGCAAAGGCCTTAGTCTCGGTCCCCCCCAGCGGGTCGTCTGGTCTGGGGGGGCGAGCCGTCTCCGGTAGCCCCTCCAGCGAAGCAGTGTGGGCAGCGTGCCGGCCCTGATTCACCAGCTTGCCCAGCTTCTGTTGGGTCATCCGTGTGTTGGTGGTTACGGCGTCATGCGCCGCCAGCATGTCGGTCTGTGGGGCCAGGTCCCCCTCTGCCCCGAGAGCCCATACCAGGCAAGATTCAGGGACGATGCCCGCCATCTCTTTCTTGGTCACCCCCCATGTGTCGCGGATCTCCCGCAAGCTTGATCCAAGCTGAGCATGGTGCTCGATCCTGGGAGCCCCCTCTTCACTTTGATTCCGAGCGGGCCTGTGAGGTCTGCCAGAACCTCCGGCAGGATCCCCACCCTGCTCCCAATTGAGGCAGACATTCGACTCGCTTCTGTGGTCATTGTTGGTACCGCTCCATTTTTGTTTTACAGGCCCTTTTATTATGTACCTTGCTGGTGCTTTTTGCACACGCACATCGTCTTCCAGCGTGTCTTTCCGGTGGCCTGCTTTTATCATGGGCGGCATTTTTCGTCAATAACCAAAACACAACAACAACAAACGACCTCTCTCTGCTTCTTGCGTTTCGATGGGCTTCCTATCTCGGACGCGTGGTATGCTGCTGTCTATACTGTTCACCTTCTTTGTGCCTGCATCCTTTGGCGTGCATTCTACGGCATTATTTATGCCCCCCCCCCGTTTTTTCCTGCCTTGCACCATTTCACACATACATGTAGTATGTGGCCATTCGGCTATTCACCAAGGTCGAAAATATTTTGACCTTCCGGAAGGTGTATACTTGAAAAGGTAGTCCCCTGATTTATCTGTGTACCCGGAAAGGTCGTAATCATTTCAACCTTCCCGAGGTCAGTGCCTTAGTCAAGGTCGGACCTAGCGTCATGACTACGCTTAGCGGGGTCTGGGCCTTAGCGTGGTTGGTACCCTGAAGATTGTCAACCTTATCGATGTTGTTGCATTGTTGGCGTTGTTGTAACCGTTACAAGGAATCTAAGCACGACGCCTCTTCGGCATTTAACAGCAGATACTCGAGGAAATACTGCTTCATGCATTATTTGTTTTCTCAACGCACGCAAAAATAATTTGACAGACAGCCTTGACGCTTTACAAACTTCACTCATGATCGTCAACAGACATCTTTGCTCGAGAGTAGTCCGCCTTGTGCCATAGCCTCTCCGGAACTACGTCACTGGGACCGGCGTGCATCTGCCCTGCACGCGGGCGATTTTTTAATAGCGGCGCATCCGGCAAAAATAATTAAAAAATGTGGTGAGACTGAGTTTTCTCTAGCTCTTAGTATAAGTAATTCCGTTTCATTTGAGTTTAGTACGGAATCGAAGGTTTCAATGGAAATTATTAGGATGTTTTGTAGCGGACAAACTGGGAATGTTTCTTAAAGTATGAGAGATGCGGTACGTTGAGAAATATTATAGGTGTAGGAGCACAGAGTGAGGAGGTATTCCAGAACGGTATCACCGAATAGGTGAGAGGATGGGAGAATCGGTAGAGAAGACCCGTACAGCAGTAGACCAATCATCTGAAACAATCGGGGAGATCTACAAGAAAAGTTAGCTGGAAATCGGTGATGTGGTATCTCAAGAGTAATAGTCGAAAAGTATGGGTAGTGTTGGAATCGGTATGTAGCAAGACTTGTACTGTCCGTTGGCTCGAAGCAGAGGCACGGCACGGCTAGAGCCAGCTGCGTGGATTTAGGAAGAGTACCTAGGAAGAGTCACATCATAGCAGTTGGGAGGACAGGAGGAGTGCGGTGCAGCCCCCCTACCTGCTCAGTCCGCATCTTCCCCAAGCTCAACCAGCAACTGTGGAATAAATAACGACATCAATAAAATGTCCTTGAATTATCTGAGCACACTTGTGAGACACAAGGAAAGAACCTGGTAGGCATCTCGATTCAGGGATAAGAAACCACTTTCCTCACACTGGTGTCTCGGCAGGACCACCTGTGTTGCACTGCTGTGAAGTGATGACCGAGTAGAGACGATGATAGAGGGGAATGGAAGACGGAGGTTCGTTGCTTGAGCTTGAAAGCAAGCTTCTTCTTCGATATGGAAAGACCTCTTGTTATTATTAACCTCTGTAGACTAGGTGAGAGACAAAAGCCTGGATGACGAGGGCAGAAAGAGAAGTGACCTGAGTAGGGGGAGGCGAGAGTCTGCCTGAGAGCAGACTCTTTTACTCGATCGGCTTAACGGGAGATTACAGTACATCCTTGCCAACAACCCGTTAATCGGATAGCTACAGCAGCCACTGGAACTTTCCTATCGTGTTTAGCCATTCTGAAGAAACATCTATTCTGTCCAACGGATAATAACATATCCTATCCAAGGGGTAATATCGTTCTTGTGTAATTCTAAGCGCTACTCCTACGAGCTATCTTATCAATAGGAATATTCTAGTGCTTAGAATCTTCCTATGGAGTTATAAATCCTCTGTGCTACTGCCTATCTGATGTACCCAAGGAAACTTCTGTATACGAGAACAATCTTAGCGCCACTGGGCTCTTCACCTGTATGATATTCTATCAACCATCTATAGCCGTAGGGACACCACATCACAATATGCTTAGTCCACCCTGAATGGTCGTATATGCAGCCCACACGATGGTCATTTTTTTTTTTTTTTCTCCATCCCATTTATTATCTTCGCCCTTCCTTTCTCTCTCCTTCCTAGTCGTAACTCAGATCCGGGGTCACAAAGTAGGCTCTTCTCCCTCCTCCCCCACTACGGTTCTTGCCTTGCATTTTTATCGCGAGAAGATTTCAGCACTTTCTTCCCTCGTCGACTTGCGTCGGATTCCGCCTACCCACGCCACGAAGGCGCTCTCAGCAATTGGTTCCTTTTTATTTTTTCAAATAAAGACAAAATCTCTCACCACGGTGGGATTCGATCCTGGGTACCAATGATAGTAGTCTTTGAAGCTGACCACTACTCTACCGGGGCGACCGGCAATGGATGATAACAAGGTTCATCGTAAAAGACCGAGAGAGGGGGGTCGAAGATGCGGCTATTCAAAACAATCAAAATGAGGCTATAGATTCTCCCACACCTCGTAGTGAGGCCTAAGCATCACGGATAGGACCATCGACAGAAGCGAACGCTGAGGGAGGAATCATGACCAAAGCAGGAACAGCAACGGGTCAAAGTCAAGATAAAGCAGACAGAATAAACTCGAAACGAAGCTAAAGAGGTACCAAGGCAAACGTAGAAGAAAGCGGGACTCAGGGTACAGCCGTATGTGCGGGGGCTGATATGTCCAGGGGTCTTAAAGGACCTGGGGGGGATACGAGTGCGAGGCTGATCATCGAGTCCTGGTGGAAACGATAGAGGCTACTTAGCATGGAACACAAAACCCAGTCCTGAGGGGTATCGCAGGGATAACTACTCGCTATGGTCGAAGCGATCCGAAGGACAAGCAAGATACAGAAGTCGAATCCAAAAGAAAAACATGATGCATAAGGCGAAGGGGACACGGCAAGACTACCTTGGAAATTCCTAATATTGTAACCAAGGGGTTGACGGGTCCTAGAAAGGGAGTGAACATTGTGTCACTATGAAGCGGCCAAGTATTAGGGGAGCAACGCTAGTAAGCGTAGCAAGGGGAGCCAATCAGAGCCAGTGCCCTAAATGAATCGCCAGAAAGAATATACCCGGATGTCTAGACCGAAGTCGACTAGTTCGACGTGGACGAAATGTGTTCCTACCGTATAACACGCACATAAGTCAGCTATGGTAGCTACATGGGAGCGGAACCGGTCGCGGGAAAAAACGCGTTGGTAGGGGGGGGAAACGCGGAGACACAATAGACGAAACAACAGCAAAGATATCGCAACAATTGAAGTCCATTGCGGTCCACTTTACTGTGGAACGGACGCACCAACCGTGAGGACGGTAATGTGGTGGTCTGTTAGCCTGCATAAGGGGTCAAGGCAACGGAGATGCAACGCGGGTGGTGGAGGGAAGATACACTAAAACCGAAATCCAGAAAACCGGTGTCGCTATGGTCCAGAGATCTTATGAAGATGGGGACCGGCGAGGCCGGAGATGGGATAGAACTGATAATCCAAAACTAGTAACTCAGAAAATAACTCAATGACGCCCGGATTGTAGCTACAAGCACAAGGTGAACGTTAGTGATGGTGAAGGATTCCGAAGTAAAAACCCAGCACGCTAGAAGAACGCTATTCAATCACGGTCCATCTGCCGTCACATGTTGGGGCAGGTGAGGGCCGTGATGGATGCCACAAAAGAAAGCAGGTGCTACCAAAACCGTAACAATGCAAGCCGAAAAGCGGGGGTACCGCTGGCGGAACACGCCGAAGTTGGAGATAACCCGGAAGAACTAACTACTGTCGCTTATTGAAGACTATCCCAGAAGATTAATTGGATGCTACGTCTAAAAGAACTATGCTAAACTACGGAAGTAAAACTATCCCGAACCAAGAACGCAAAGGTATCTGAAGGCTAACTAGGGGGGGGCTGAAGCGATGGGGGTTCCACGGGGCGTGTCTGTGCTCCGCAGTACCCCACGGGCTATGCTTCCAGTCCCATGGCCTTGTAAACACCACGATCCAGAGATGCCGTTCCGGGCAGCAGTGTAGCGGGCGCGCTGAAGGTCGATCTTGATGGGGCCGGGGTCGTCCAGGAAACGGATGATGTAGGAACCGTCCGGGGAAGAGTCCCGGGGGCTGTCCGAAGAGGTGTCCATGGGCGCGCGGTGGGCAATTTTGCCAAGCCACCAGAGGCCGTCGCGCGCCTTGTACCAAACGTGTGCCCCAGAGGGGAGAGTGGTTGAACTGAAGTTGCGGAGCCAGAGGTTGCGGGAGACAGGGGAGTAGCCGGGAGCGAGGAATATTTGGCCTTGCGACCGTGAGAGTTCCCGATGTGCGGCACCGATGCGCATTTGTCTGTACAAGCGGTTGGCTTGTCGGTGCTGTGACGGGGTTCCGGACCAGTAAAGGAGAATATGCCGCCTGAAATGTTGAACATCCAGTTCCCGTTCCCAGGAGGGGCTGAGACGTCCGGCCCAGTGGGTCTCGTAGAGGACGGCGATCACCCCGCCGCGACCGCGTACGAGTTGGTGGACGGTGATCCGCTCGACGTCGAGGCGCTCCGATGGCGGTGTGACGTCGTCGACCGTGACGTGGTAGGGCGGAGACTTGGCGGCGGAGGCGGTGAGTACGTAGGTGGTGAGGTCCGCAGGCAGGTACTTGGGAAGGTCGGTGGTGTCGTCGGGGCTCCGGCAAGGCTTGCATCTTTTTTCGGAGACGCGGGGCTTGGAGTCCCGTCCAGGAAGGTCAGAAGGTAGGTCGAAGAAGAGTAGCTTGTCGTGTAGGGGGCGGTTGTCGGGGGTGTCTGAGACGGGCGCCGGGCCCACGGCGAGGATCTTAAAGGGTCCGTTCCAGTTGAGGGCGAGCTTGGTCATCAGCACGGTTGCGTCGGTGTCTTTGTTTTTTAGGCGCCCTGACGGATGGTGCAGGCCGAGTTGTAGACCCAGGCCCAGCCGCCTACGGTGGAAGAAGGGGAGGCTGAGAGGGCGGACATGATGGGGGTGTTCCGGCGCTGCAGGCGCGAGGTGGTGATGTGGTAAAGCTCGCGAACGAGGGAGTAGGCGCGTTGTTTACGTGCGGTGGCGAGGTTGATGTAGGTGAGGTGGTCACGCTCCAGGCTCTGGTGACCACCGACGTTTTCGGGTTCGAAGACGGAGAGCGGGAGGCGGGCAAGGCGGCCGATGTGGACTTCGTTGGGCGCAAGCCCGGTGGCGGCGTTCACGGAGTTGTTGTAGGCCGAAGAGACGTGCGGCAGCAGGAGGTCCCAGTCGGTTTGGTTTTCGTTGCCGACCATGGAGAGCATCTGGGCCAGGACGTGGTTGACGCGCTCGACGCCGCCGTTGGTGCAGGGGTGTAGGCGCTGGTCTTGACCTTGTTGACGCCAAGGCGGTCGTAGACGGCGCGGGCGAGCTTCGATGTAAACTGTAGGCCGTTGTCCGAGAGGAGTGTCACTGGACACCCCCAAAGGGTGATGTACCTGTCGATAAATATGTCGGTGGTGCTGGCGGCCGTGAACTGAGCTGCGGAGACAGCGAACATGTCGGCGCGGCGGCTGAAACGGTCGGTGAAGAGTAGAATGTGCACGTTTCCGCGTGGGGTGAGGGGCAAGCGGCCGAAGTAATCGACACTGACGGTGATGCCAGGGCCGTTGGGTAAAGGGAGGGAGAGGATGGGCCACCGGATAGTTTGGCGGGATGTCTTGCGGGCCTGGCACATGAGGCAGCGGTGTATCCACCAGCGGGCGGAAAGGTCCATTCCGACCCACCAGAAGAAACGTGTCATCATGCGCACCGCTCGTGTAACTCCCAGGTGTAGGGAAGCAGTGGCGCGGGGTGGCTGGAGGGGGGTTGGGTGGTCGTTGTATCAGGTGGGCGGTGTCGTCGTCGGTGCGGTGGAGTGTACTCTTGGAGGAAAGGGCGACAACGTCGGAGAGTTGTGGACGCCGAGCCGATGGGATGAAGTCCACAAGGTCTGGTGGTGGTGATGAAGGGGGTCCCAGCGATAGAAAAAAGATGACGGCAGAGAATAGGGGCTCAGCACGTTGTTCACGTGCCCAGTAGCTGAAGGTGCGGTGCTCGATGCGGGCGAGTAGATGGGGGTCATTGTCGGTTGTGACGTCCGGCTCCGAGAGCGGAACCGGCGACGATGGGGTCGGCAGGGAAGGGTTGGTCGCAGGCGTCGGCCGTGTTTGGGTGGGGGTCGGAGGCGTCGGTGGCGCAGGTTTCGCGGGGGCTGTGGCTGAAGGCAGTGTCGGTTGGAGGGGCTTCGGCCGGGCCGTGGCTGGGGGCGCTGACGTGCGACCGGTAGGTGTTGGTGTGTTGGAAGCGGTTGGTTGTGGTCGGCCGCCGAAGCCATAGTCGATGGCGGCTCGGGGGGTTCCCGTGGCGGCGGCGGTGCGATAACGTGTCCGAGAAGTGATGAGGTTCGGAGGAGGTGGGATCGTGGCGCCAATGGTGGACGGCGGGGAGACGACGAGTGGCCTGGAAGCCGAGCCTGGAGGAGCGCCGGTGTCCACGGCGGTTTTCTCGGGGTACGGAGGCGGTCCGTTGACGGTGCGATCGGCCGAGACAGGCCCGACGAAGGTGTTGGGGGGCGGTGAGGAGCCGGGGCGCTCCAGTCGTGGTCCCAGGAGACGGAAATCGGTGAAGTCGTCGGTGGCGAAGGGGAGGGGCTGGATGGTTGGGATAGGGCGGGTAGGGGGGGGTACGAGCCCACCCAAGCCGATGCCCGGCGTGGCTGGCTCGCGCGGCGTGAAACCGCAGGGGCGTATGAGGTAGATACCGACGGTGTCGGGGCCAGTAAGGCGATTGGGTCCGGTGCGGTCGGTTTCGGTGGCTGGTTGCGGAAGGCGGGAAAGGAAGTCGGCGTTGCCGTTGCCCGTTCCTTTGCGGTACTTGAGAATGAAGGAGTACGCCGAGAGGAACTCAATCCATCGCCGGACGCGAGCGTTATGCTCGCCTATCTTAGCCAAGTTCTCGTGCGCCTTATGGTCCGAACAAATGAAGAAGTGCGTGGACCGGAGGTGGCCGCGCAACCTTTTTATCGCCCAAACGATGCTTCCGGCCTCGAGATCGAGGGGCGCCCACGAACGTTCGGAGTCGACGGTCGCGCGGCTGATATAGATGTGAGGACGGACGGAGCCGTCGGGCTGTTCTTGCTCCAACGTGGCGCCGAAGCCGTCGAGGCTGGCGTCGCAGTATAACCGGAAGGGGCGGGAGTTGTCGGCGACAGCATCCCAGTCTGGGTAGACCAGGATCGGAGATTTGTTGGGGTCGCGAAGGATGTCGCGAACTGTGGTCTCCATGGCGGAGGTGAAGTCAAAGGCGGCGCCCTGTTTCAGCAAGGCGTTAATGGGGCGAAGGCGCCGCGAAAGGTTGGGGAGGAACTTGCCGTAGTAGTTGATGCCTCCAAGCAGAGAGCGTACCTGCTTCTTGTTTTGCGGCATGGGCATCTTTGTGAGGGCGGCTACCTTGGCGGAGTTGGGGCTGACGCCACCGGCGGTGATGGTGTGGCCCAGAAAATCGGCGGTGGTGTTGCCAATTTGTGCCTTGGCAGGGGAAAGTTTGAGGTTGTGCTTGCGCAGACGCGCGAAACGTGTTCGGATGTTGGTGGTGTGGGCGGAAGGGGTGGGGTCGAAGACGATAATGTTGTCGAGGTATGCGGCAACACGTTCCAGGCCTTTGATGACGTCGTTAATGATCTTCACGAACCAACCCACTGGGGGAGGCGCTGGTGTCCTGCGGCATAACAAGTAATTCGAACAGCCGATTGGGAGTGCAGAACGCTGTCAGGGGGGTGGTATCCATGTCGATGGCAATCTGGTGGAAACAGGATACCGATCTGAGCCTGCCAAAGTGTTGTGATCTGAGAGTCCACGTCACACATTCGTACAACGGGGTCTCAACCAGCTCGGTCTTCAACGCGCAGACTTGCAGACTAAAAGTGGCCGTCTTCATGTCGTACAACTCCGGTTCGAACCGTTCGAAGCATGCCTGCATGAGACGGGTCCGTTGTTCGATTTCGAGCGTTAGGTCAACGTCTTCTTCGTTGATAATGCCGCCGAGGTACTATAATTGGCTCTTCTATTTATACCTCTTGCCAGCTGTTTCGATAACGATCGGTGGACCAGGGAGATGTCTGGCCCCGTGTTGGTAGAAGCATTGTCCCTGTCTTCTTTTCCGAGACCGTTGGTGGTTATCTCTGGTATTCATTCGGTTTCCTTGCTTGGTGTATATTGACTGTCTCAGCTCTTCCGGGAAAGCACGACCACGAGGCTACTACGTTTAATATATTTTTTAATATTATTAATTTTCATTTTGTCGGGTTGTTTTCGCCCTCGGTTTCTGCCCTTTCGATCTTCTTCGATTGGTGAGCTACGTACGTATCATACTCATTTCGGTTCTGGTATTCCCTGCTCTCTTTCCTTGTCTTTCGTGTTTGGCACGAAGACGAAGCGGAATTGAGTAGGAAAATGCCACACATCCGTTGTATGGGGGGCGCTAAGGTCTGACGGTTAAGACATATATTGAAGAATGTCTTAGGGCCCTTTCTCAGGAGTGGCTTTTCTTAGACGCTGTTTCGTCCCTTACGTGTCCTATTTTCGTAAGGCAACGTCCCTGCGCTTGAAAAGGGCCAATAAGGCAGTTTTTGCGCACCAATATAATGCCGTTAAATACGAAATCCTTAAAAACAGGGTTCGGGGAGGCCAAAATATGCCTAAAAGAGTGTCTTGGAGCCCTTTGCCAGCAGGGGCTCATCTTAGACGCTGCTTCATCCCTTGTGTGTGTAAGTTTCGTAAGGTGACGTCCCTGCCCTCGAAACGGGCCACTAAGGCAGTTTTTGCGGACCAAAAATTACCCGTGATCGCAAGGCAAACAGTTTAATTAGATTCACTGAATGTGAGCACGAATTACAGTACCTTGGTTTTGCTGTAGTTGAGAGGAGAGAACGGTTATACTACAAAGAAAACAACAGCCACGGATATCTTACCATCGATCACAACACAGCGATATACTGCTGTTTACTGAATATATGCAGTCCACTGTTATTGTACTACTGTTATTGTTCATGTTCCTTCCTGCTGGTGCATGCACGCACCCGCACTGCTGATTTCTTACTATATTGAGCTGTTTTTACCGCTTGCTATCATCAGATAGATGGAGACGCGAAAATACAAGCTATGTGACGTTGGATACCGCTTTCTATCCATCAGATGGAAGTGTGAAAATACAAGCTATGACATTGGATTGTGATGCACAATCTGTACAATGATTTCGTACGAGCTGAGTCAGCCACGATGAACTGCAGTTTTCAATTCTCATGCGCACCGCTCGTGTAACTCCCAGGTGTAGGGAAGCAGTGGCGCGGCATGTCTGTAGCACCCAGGGGCGCATCAGCCTCGGAACGTAGATGCGCGGGGTGGCTGGAGGGGGGTTGGGTGGTCGTTGTATCAGGTGGGCGGTGTCGTCGTCGGTGCGGTGGAGTGTACTCATGGAGGAAAGGGCGACAACGTCGGAGAGTTGTGGACGCCGAGCCGATGGGATGAAGTCCAGAAGGTCGGGTGGTGGTGATGAAGGGGGTCCCAGCGATAGAAAACAGATGACGGCAGAGCATAGGGGCTCAGCACGTTGTTCACGTGCCCAGTCGCTGAAGGTGCGGTGCTCGATGCGGGCGAGTAGGTGGGGGTCATTGTCGGTTGTGACGTCCGGCTCCGAGAGCGGAACCGGCGACGATGGGGTCGGCAGGGAAGGGTTGGTCGCAGGCGTCGGCCGTGTTTGGGTGGGGGTCGGAGGCGTCGGTGGCGCAGGTTGCGCGGGGGCTGTGGCTGAAGGCAGTGTCGGTTGGAGGGGTTTCGGCCGGGCCGTGGCTGGGGGCGCTGACGTGCGACGGGGAGGTGTCGGTGTGTTGGAAGCGGTTTGGTTGTGGTCGGCCGCCGAAGCCATAGTCAATGGCGGCTCGGGGGGTTCCCGTGGCGGCGACGGTGCGATAACGTGTCCGAGAAGTGATGAGGTTCGGAGGAGGTGGGATCGTGGCGCCAGTGGTGGACGGCGGGGAGACGACGAGTGGCCTGGAAGCCGAGCCTGGAGGAGCGCCGGTGTCCACGGCGGTTTTCTCGGGGTACGGAGGCGGTCCGTTGACGGTGCGATCGGCCGAGACAGGCCCGACGAAGGTGTTGGGGGGCGGTGAGGAGCCGGGGCGCTCCAGTCGTGGTCCCAGGAGACGGAAATCGGTGAAGTCGTCGGTGGCGAAGGGGAGGGGCTGGATGGTTGGGATAGGGCGGGAGGGGGGGGTCGAGCCCACCCAAGCCGATGCGCGGCGTGGATGGTTCGCATGGCGTGAAACCGCAGGGCGTATCAGGTAGATGCCAACGGTGTCGGGACCGGTAAGGCGATTGGTTCCGGTGCGGTGGCTTGGTGGCTGGTTGCGGAAGGGGGAAAGGAATCGGCGTTGCCGTTGCTGGTGCCTTTGCGGTACTTGAGAAGAAGGAGTACGCCGAGAGGAACTCAATCCATCGCCGGACGCGAGGTTGTGTTCGCCTACCTTGGCGATGTTCTCAGGCCTTGTGTCCGAGTATAAGAATTCGTGGACCAGAGGTGCCGCGCAGCCTTTTTATCGCCCAAACGATGCTTCCGGCCTCAAGATCGAGGGGCGTCCACGAACGTTCGGAGTCGAGGGTCGCGCGGCTGACGTAGATAGAGGACGGACGGAGCCGTCGGGCTGCTCTTGCTCCAGCGTGGCGCCGAAGCCGTCGAGGCTGGCGTCGCAGTATAGCCGGAAGGGGCGGGAGTTGTCGGCGACGGCATCCCAGTCTGGGTAGACCAGGATCGGTGGTTTGGGAGGTCGCGAAGGATGTCGCGGACGGTGGTCTCCATGGCGGAGGTGAAGTGAAGGCAGCGCCCTGTTTAAGCAAGGCGTTAATGGGGCGAAGCGCCGGAAAGGTTGGGAAGGAACTTGCCGTAGTAGTTGTGCCTCCAAGCATGAGCGTACCTGCTTCTTATTTTTCGGCATGGGCATCTTGACGAGGGCGGCGACCTTATCGGAGTTGGGGCTGAAGCCACCGGCGGTGATGGTGTGGCCCAGAAAATCGGCGGTAGTGGCGCCAATTTTGGCCTTGGCAGGGGAAAGTTTAAGGTTGTGCTTCCGCAGGCGCGCGAAAAGGGCTCGGATGTTGGTGGTGTGGTCGGAAGGGGTGGGGTCGAAGACGATGATGTCGTCGAGGTATGCGGCAACGCATTCCAGGCCTTTGATGACCTCTTGATGACTTCACGAACCAACGGGGGAGGCGCTGCTGCTTGCGGCATATACAAGCCATTGAACAGCCGGTTGGGGAGTGCAGAACGCTGCAGGGGGGTGGTGTCCTGTGATGGGATCTGGTGGAAAAGGATACGATCTGAGCCTGCAAGTGTTGTGATCTAGAGCCCACGTCACACATTCGTACAACGGGTCTTCAACCAGCTCGGTCTTCAACGCGCAGACTTGCAGACTAAAAGTGGCCGTCTTCATGTCGTACAACTCCGGTTCGAACCGTTCGAAGCATGCCTGCATGAGACGGGTCCGTTGTTCGATTTCGAGCGTTAGGTCAACGTCTTCTTCGTTGATAATGCCGCCGAGGTACTATAATTGGCTCATCTATTTATACCTCTTGCCAGCTGTTTCGATAACGATCGGTGGACCAGGGAGATGTCTGGCCCCGTGTTGGTAGAAGCATTGTCCCTGTCTTCTTTTCCGAGACCGTTGGTGGTTATCTCTGGTATTCATTCGGTTTCCTTGCTTGGTGTATATTGACTGTCTCAGCTCTTCCGGGAAAGCACGACCACGAGGCTACTACGTTTAATATATTTTTTAATATTATTAATTTTCATTTTGTCGGGTTGTTTTCGCCCTCGGTTTCTGCCCTTTCGATCTTCTTCGATTGGTGAGCTACGTACGTATCATACTCATTTCGGTTCTGGTATTCCCTGCTCTCTTTCCTTGTCTTTCGTGTTTGGCACGAAGACGAAGCGGAATTGAGTAGGAAAATGCCACACATCCGTTGTATGGGGGGCGCTAAGCTCTGCGGTTAAGACATTTATTGAATAATGTCTTAGGGCCCTTTCTCAGGAGTGGCTTTTCTTAGACGCTGTTTCGTCCCTTACGTGTCCTATTTTCGTAAGGCAACGTCCCTGCGCTTGAAAAGGGCCAATAAGGCAGTTTTTGCGCACCAATATAATGCCGTTAAATACGAAATCCTTAAAAACAGGGTTCGGGGAGGCCAAAATATGCCTAAAAGAGTGTCTTGGAGCCCTTTGCCAGCAGGGGCTCATCTTAGACGCTGCTTCATCCCTTGTGTGTGTAAGTTTCGTAAGGTGACGTCCCTGCCCTCGAAACGGGCCACTAAGGCAGTTTTTGCGGACCAAAAATTACCCGTGATCGCAAGGCAAACAGTTTAATTAGATTCACTGAATGTGAGCACGAATTACAGTACCTTGGTTTTGCTGTAGTTGAGAGGAGAGAACGGTTATACTACAAAGAAAACAACAGCCACGGATATCTTACCATCGATCACAACACAGCGATATACTGCTGTTTACTGAATATATGCAGTCCACTGTTATTGTACTACTGTTATTGTTCATGTTCCTTCCTGCTGGTGCATGCACGCACCCGCACTGCTGATTTCTTACTATATTGAGCTGTTTTTACCGCTTGCTATCATCAGATAGATGGAGACGCGAAAATACAAGCTATGTGACGTTGGATACCGCTTTCTATCCATCAGATGGAAGTGTGAAAATACAAGCTATGACATTGGATTGTGATGCACAATCTGTACAATGATTTCGTACGAGCTGAGTCAGCCACGATGAACTGCAGTTTTCAATTCCCCCCCCCGTTTTCTCACGCTGTTTTTCCTGTGAGATACGAAAATAGGCACGTGCTTCGCGCAAGATTTCCAAAGTCATTCACTACTACGACTGTTTATTTTTTATTTCCACATTTTTCTCGTGAACTACGCACATTTTTAGGGTTTCTTCTGTTGTTTTTGGACAAAACTGGCGGGAAAAAAAAATAAAACAAAGGGAGCGGTGATCAAACCCTTAGTTTGCCCTTTGAGAACACGTGAGCAAACCCCAAGCGGAAAAAACAAATCATCGTGAGATTCCTAGGTTTTGTCTTTATCATCGTAATATTTTAACTTCGTGTTTTTTTTTGTTTTTTTTTATGCACACCATACTTTGAAGTATATATTTATGAACGACGGATTAGGCGATGGTGATGAGATCTGTCGTGATGTTTTTGCCTCAAGGATAAGGCACACCGATTTCGAACGTACTCCGTTAGAGAAAGGTCGGAAAGGTTGTGAATATATGTACACCTGATAGAAACGCCTGTTAGGGCGAGAAAACCCAGTAAGACACGTCTAAGACAACAGTTTTTTTTACGGGAAATGCCTTAGCCAGGTAAGACATTTACTGTAGTACAGGACACCAAATAAGAAACAGGCTAATACGAAAGTCAGGCTGAGATTTACAGGGAAATTGGAAACTCGGGAGGCGTTATTATCTTGAAAAAAGTGTAGAAAGCACCCTCTCTCAAATATTAAATCCAGCCTTAACCATAATTACTGTTTCTTATTTGGGGTCTTGTACTGTATGACAATAAAGGTACTTCATTCAAGAGGAATTTCTCAAAGTGTATATTGGTCCATTTTGTTTAGCCTGCGGCGGCCTTTACGGCACATACATGTCTTGACCCGTTTTCGCTTTTTTTGTGGCCACAAAACTCGTACCAGGTACCGTATCTCTTTAGGATGAAGAATCGGCACGTATACTGGGTGTTGGATGTCGACGGAACAGCCGATTTTCCTATTGAAGAATTGCCTTTTCGATGAGAACGAAAATCGAAAATATTGGGTTTTGTATAGTATGAGATGTACTTCCCCCACAGTAAAAAAGAAATTCACTGTAAACTATAACTATTGCCAATATCAGTAATAGCCGTCGACGACAAAAAAAAAAAAAAAATCGTCATCGACAGTCTCAAGATATCGAAGATAAAAAAAGTCGGGATTTATGGGCGAGGTATACCCCACCCCTAAATACCAATTAATTCCCTTATATTCTCTGTTTTACGAGCCTGTCTAGGCCGAGTTCGTTTTTTTTTTCGTGGATCAGCACCTATAGTACCTACCATCGATAAACATGAATCCCGATTTTCTGGAATCTTCGATATCTTGAGACTGCCAATAGTGAAATAATGCTGATTTTGTTTTTGTCTAATTGTCATCGACGGCGGTCGAAAATCGTGCAAATTCCTGCCTCGCTTGTCGTAGAAAATACGTAATTACTTAAGTTCAGTGCACAATCGATGTTTGGCGTTACATATGTATATACTACATATATAATATATATGACGTAATATCGTAATATATACCTGGTACAATAATACTGCTGTGTATTGATACTGCTTGTACGGAGTGCCATCTTCGAGTGTGTGTGTGTGTTCTTCACATTAAACATTCCTTTCTACCCTTCGACATCCAGCACACCCAGTGTCCGTGCCGATTCTTCATCCTAAAAAGGTACCAGTTCTGTGGTCACAAAACTACGACACAGAGATACGAAAGTACGCTCATCAGTGCACTAAGCGCAGACAGCAGTGGAAGTTACTTGCATATTGCCGTCAACTTTACGGAGGGCGATCAAAATAAATAAAAGAACGTTCGCCTATCATATGATTACCCGTACAATTGATGATTTCACAAATCTGAAGAAAGGTACCGTCGTAAGTGACGAAAGCTCACCCGTTTGGGAGCCCCCATCGATTCTCACCGAATCGACGAGAGCTTTGGGGATTGACGGGCACCCCACGTAGGGCCCTTCGTCAATCGGTCTACTGGGATCTAGATGAGTGGAGTTGAGCCTGTCGCCTCTCTTGCTGGAGCTGGACCACAGAATCCCCACAAGGTGAGCAGGACAGTACCAGTATACTACGCCAGCAAGCAGTGCTGACGTGCCGTTACCCGGGACAAGCACCAGGCAGTGCTATTACTGGCTGCTATAGCATGTAGTACCAGGTCCAGGTAAGGCTGTAGTACGGGGTTTCGACCTTCGCCGTTCGAGAGGATAAACAAACCAGGTGCTGTACAGGTATTAAGCGTCGTCTGGAGCTGTTATTATGTGCTAGTATACAGACACCAGTACAGCCGACGGGCACTATCATCTTGCGAGGTTGTCGTACCCAACTGGGCTGTAGTGGCTCTATAGCCTGCCCTCTGGGTTATGCAATTTTCTCTACGGTACCTGACCTTTAGTTCGTGTCCCTCCGGGTGACCCACAGTCAGTGTTCCGTTGCCCGCCGGGGATGCAGTCGCATACACAAGATATTCGTTCTCAGACTGTATCGAAGTGTATTATTAATAGTATTACAGCCAGTATATTTGGTACGCGCACTACCAGGGACGTCGAGCTGAAACGCACCTCGTATATCTTGGGTATCTCGTAATCGTAATATGCATGTTGTGGCAAAAGCTGGAGCGCTCAATGGAACGTATCTGAACAATAAACTACGTTTGTTTGCGCCAGGGATGGTAGTTACGGGCAACAGGTGACTACCGGTAACTGAAGTGGGAGGTAATTACTATGAATAATTCTGTAATCTGACGTAACGTGATCTTCGTCTACAATATCATACTGCGAGTACGGCAGTACCGCCGACCGTCTCACAAGAAAACTGAAATCGGGCTCAGGCTGACTTTCTAATTTTGGGCGCGCGGGAAAGCACACTTTATATGTTGCGCTTTCTTATTTTGGTCCCCGACTATTAATAGACGTTTTCCCTACAGTAATACTGCTGTACAATGAATGGTGGCGTGGGCCCAGGCCAGCCACAGGAAGGGGTCTCTTTCCTAAAGCTTATGTACTGACTACGTAGGCTGAGAGTTTTTTTTTTGTTTTTTTTTTAATTTCTCAGGGTGACTTTCTTGTTGGTTCCTTTCTTATGAGCAGGCCGATACTGTTTGTATACGTAACACAATATGAAAAAAAAATGTACCTGTATTGGAAAACACACACTCGTGTATTCGTCGGTGTAATAAGTTTAAATTTAATGCAATATATATTATGAATGGTACTGGTAGTCTACTGATACGAGTCACGGCTCTATTGATAATTACAACTATACTTCCTTGGCAGGGGAAAGTTTGAGGTTGTGCTTGCGCAGACGCGCGAAACGTGTTCGGATGTTGGTGGTGTGGGCGGAAGGGGTGGGGTCGAAGACGATAATGTTGTCGAGGTATGCGGCAACACGTTCCAGGCCTTTGATCACGTCGTTAATGATCTTCACGAACCAACCCACTGGGGGAGGCGCTGGTGTCTTGCGGCATAACAAGTAATTCGAACAGCCGATTGGGAGTGCAGAACGCTGTCAGGGGGGTGGTATCCTTGTCAATGGCAATCTGGTGGAAACAGGATACCGATCTGAGCCTGCCAAAGTGTTGTGATCTGAGAGTCCACGTCACACATTCGTACAACGGGGTCTCAACCAGCTCGGTCTTCAACGCGCAGACTTGCAGACTAAAAGTGGCCGTCTTCATGTCGTACAACTCCGGTTCGAACCGTTCGAAGCATGCCCGCATGAGACGGGTCCGTTGTTCGATTTCGAGCGTTAGGTCAGCGTCTTCTTCGTTGATAATGCCGCCGAGGTACTATAATTGGCTCATCTATTTATACCTCTTGCCAGCTGTTTCGATAACGATCGGTGGACCAGGGAGATGTCTGGCCCCGTGTTGGTAGAAGCATTGTCCCTGTCTTTCCGAGACCGTTGGTGGTTATCTCTGGTATTCATTCGGTTTCCTTGCTTGGTGTATATTGACTGTCTCAGCTCTTCCAGGAAAGCACGACCACGAGGCTACTACGTTTATTATTTTTTTTTATATTATTAATTTTCATTTTGTCGGGTTGTTTTCGCCCTCGGTTTCTGCCCTTTCGATCTTCTTCGATTGGTGAGCTACGTACGCATCATACTCATTTCGGTTCTGGTATTCCCTGCTCTCTTTCCTTGTCTTTCGTGTTTGGCACGAAGACGAAGCGGAATTGAGTAGGAAAATGCCACACATCCGTTGTATGGGGGGCGCTAAGCTCTGGCGGTTAAGACATTTATTGAATAATGTCTTAGGGCCCTTTCTCAGGAGTGGCTTTTCTTAGACGCTGTTTCGTCCCTTACGTGTCCTATTTTCGTAAGGCAACGTCCCTGCGCTTGAAAAGGGCCAATAAGGCAGTTTTTGCGCACCATTATAATGCCGTTAAATACGAAATCCTTAAAAACAGGGTTCGGGGAGGCCAAAATATGCCTAAAAGAGTGTCTTGGAGCCCTTTGTCAGCAGGGGCTCATCTTAGACGCTGCTTCATCCCTTGTGTGTGTATTTTTCGTAATGTGACGTCCCTGCCCTCGAAACGGGCCACTAAGGCAGTTTTTGCGGACCAAAAATTACCCGTGATCGCAAGGCAAACAGTTTAACTATAGATTCACTGAATGTGAGCACGAATTACCTTGGTTTTGCTGTAGTTGAGATGAGAGAACGGTTATACTACAAAGAAAACAACAGCCACGGATATCTTACCATCGATCTCAACACAGCGATATACTGCTGTTTACTGAATATATGCAGTCCGCTGTTATTGTACTACTGTTATTGTTCATGTTCCTTCCTGCTGGTGCATGCACGCACCCGCACTGCTGATTTCTTATTATATTGAGATGTTTTTACCGCTTGCTATCATCAGATAGATGGAGACGCGAAAATATAAGCTATGTGACGTTGGATACCGCTTTCTATCCATCAGATGGAAGTGTGAAAATACAAGCTATGACATTGGATTGTGATGTACAATCTGTACAATGATTTCGTACGAGCTGAGTCAGCCACGATGAACTGCAGTTTTCAATCCCCCCCCCCGTTTTCTCACGCTGTTTTTCCTGTGAGATACGAAAATAGGCACGTGCTTCGCGCAAGATTTCCAAAGTCATTCACTACTACGACTGTTTATTTTTTATTTCCATATTTTTCTCGTGAACTACGCACATTTTTAGGGTTTCTTCTGTTGATTTTGGACAAAACTGGCGGGAAAAAAAAAGAAAACAAAGGGAGCGGTGATCAAACCCTTAGTTTGCCCTTTGAGAACACGTGAGCAAACCCCAAGCGGAAAAAACAAATCATCGTGAGATTCCTAGGTTTTGTGTTTATCATCGTAATATTTTAAATTCGTGTTTTTTTTTGTTTTTTTTTATGCACACCATACTTTGAAGTATATATTTATGAACGACGGATTAGGCGATGGTGATGAGATCTGTCGTGATGTTTTTGCCTCAAGGATAAGGCACACCGATTTCGAACGTACTCCGTTAGAGAAAGGTCGGAAAGGTTGTGAATATATGTACACCTGATAGAAACGCCTGTTAGGGCGAGAAAACCCAGTAAGACACGTCTAAGACAACAGTTTTTTTTACGGGAAATGCCTTAGCCAGGTAAGACATTTACTGTAGTACAGGACACCAAATAAGAAACAGGCTAATACGAAAGTCAGGCTGAGATTTACAGGGAAATTGGAAACTCGGGAGGCGTTATTATCTTGAAAAAAGTGTAGAAAGCACCCTCTCTCAAATATTAAATCCAGCCTTAACCATAATTACTGTTTCTTATTAGGGGTCTTGTACTGTATGACAATAAAGGTACTTCATTCAAGAGGAATTTCTCAAAGTGTATATTGGTCCATTTTGTTTAGCCTGCGGCGGCCTTTACGGCACATACATGTCTTGACCCGTTTTCGCTTTTTTTGTGGCCACAAAACTCGTACCAGGTACCGTATCTCTTTAGGATGAAGAATCGGCACGTATACTGGGTGTTGGATGTCGACGGAACAGCCGATTTTCTATTGAAGAATTGCCTTTTCGATGAGAACGAAAATCGAAAATATTGGGTTTTGTATAGTATGAGATGTACTTCCCCCACAGTAAAAAGGAAAATCACTGTAAACTATAACTATTGCCAATATCAGTAATAGCCGTCGACGACAAAAAAAAAAAAAAAACAATCGTCATCGACAGTCTCAAGATATCGAAGATACAAAAAAGTCGGGATTTATGGGCGAGGTATACCCCACCCCTAAATACCAATTAATTCCCTTATATTCCCTGTTTTACGAGCCTGTCTAGGCCGAGTTCGTTTTTTTTTTCGTGGATCAGCACCTATAGTACCTACCATCGATACACATGAATCCCGATTTTCTGGAATCTTCGATATCTTGAGACTGCCAATAATGCTGATTTTGTTTTTGTCTAATTGTCATCGACGGCGGTCGAAAATCGTGCAAATTCCTGCCTCGCCTGTCGTAGAAAATACGTAATTACTTAAGTTCAGTGCACAATCGATGTTTGGCGTTACATATGTATATACTACATATATAATATATATGACGTAATATCGTAATATATACCTGGTACAATAATTCTGCTGTGTATTGATACTGCTTGTACGGAGTGCCATCTTCGAGTGTGTGTGTGTGTTCTTCACATTAAACATTCCTTTCTACCCTTCGACATCCAGCACACCCAGTGTCCGTGCCGATTCTTCATCCTAAAAAGGTACCAGTTCTGTGGTCACAAAACTACGACACAGAGATACGAAAGTACGCTCATCAGTGCACTAAGCAGAGCAGACAATGGAGTACTTGCTTGCGTCAAACTTTTACGAGGGGAAAAATAAATAAAAACGTATCGATATCATATGATACCCCGTACATGATATTCAAAATCTGAAAGAAAGGTACTCCGTAAGTACGGAAGCTCGACCCGGTTTGGGACCCCCACGACTCACGAATCACGAGAGCTTGATTGGGGATTGACGACCCCACTGGGTCACTTCTGACAATCTCAGACTCTGACTGGGTAGTATAGCCTCGTTCCTCTCTCTTGCTGGAGCTGGACCACAGAACCCCCACAAGGTGAGCCGGACGTACCATACTTACTTGTACCCGCAGCAGCAGTGCCGTGGCCGTTGACCCGGGAAATACATCATCAGTGAATTACTGCTGTAGTGTACCAGGTACCAGGTAAGCAGTACGTACGGGGTATGCCCTTCGCTGTTCGAGAGGATAAACAAACAATACCAGGTACCAGGTATTAAGAGTGTCTGAAGCTATATATGTGCCAGTATACAAGACACAGTTAACAGCACGCGTGCATTCATGCTCCCGAGGTTTATACCCAACTGCTGTGTGGCTTTATGCCTGCCCTTGGTTTGATTTTATCTAGGTACCTACCTTTTAGTTGTGTTCCTCCCGGGCGACCCCACAGCAGTATTGCCGTTGCCCGCCGGGATTGCCGTCGCAATTCACAAACTATTGCTTCTCAGACTGTATCGAAGTGTATTATTAATAGTATTACAGCCAGTATATTTGGTACGCGCACTACCAGGGACGTCGAGCTGAAACGCACCTCGTATATCTTGGGTATATCGTAATCGTAATATGCATGTTGTGGCAAAAGCTGGAGCGCTCAATGGAACGTATCTGAACAATAAACTACGTTTGCGCCAGGGATGGTAGTTACGGGCAACAGGTGACTACCGGTAACTGAAGTGGGAGGTAATTACTATGAATAATTCTGTAATCTGACGTAACGTGATCTTCGTCTACAATATCATACTGCGAGTACAGTACCGCCGGCCCTCTCACAAGAAAACTGAAATCGGGCTCAGGCTGACTTTCTAATTTTGGGCGCGCGGGAAAGCACACTTTATATGTTGCGCTTTCTTATTTTGGTCCCCGACTAGACGTTTTCCCTACAGTAATACTGCTGTACAATGAATGGTGGCTTGGGCCCAGGCCAGCCACAGGAAGGGGTCTCTTTCCTAAAGCTTATGTGCTGACTACGTAGGCTGAGAGTTTTTTTTTTTTTTTTTTTTTAATTTCTCAGGGTGACTTTCTTGTTGGTTCCTTTCTTATGAGCAAGCCGATACTGTTTGTATACGTAACACAATATGAAAAAAAAATGTACCTGTATTGGAAAACACACACTCGTGTATTCGTCGGTGTAATAAGTTTAAATTTAATGCAATATATATTATGAATGGTACTGGTAGTCTACTGATACGAGTCACGGCTCTATTGATAATTACAACTATACTTCGTACCTGGTATGTTATAGAGCCGGCCGCCCCGGTGGTCTAGCAAGTAACCACGAGGCCTGTTAAGAGTCAAGATCGCGAGTTCAAGCCCCGCCGAGTGCATGCTCGTAGGGACTTTTCCTCGCAAAAAATATCTTGACCACGTAGCTGAAAGCGCGAGAGCGTGAGTTAGCAAAATATCGATGAAGATCGACGAGCGTTGGGGAGGCTGAACCCTCTGCGCGATAAAAATCAAGGCAAGAACCGTAGTGGGGGAGGAGGGAGAGGAGCCTACTTTGTGACCCCGGACCTCACTTACGACTACAGTAGGGAGGGAGAAAAAGGCAGAAGTGCGAAGATAATAAATGGGATGGAAAATTAAAATTAAAATTAAATTAAATAAGAGTTCGACTGATTTTTCCTGGGGTTTGCTTAGGGGGGCCAGGCTGCTGTGTGGAGATGTGGTGACATTTATAAGAACCTGCTGCAAATATTGACACATTCGCCTCCCGTAGGCCAAAAACAATAAATATTTGTAACTCGGGTCTGCTTGGAGGAGCGCTCTAATCCCTGCAGGCACAGTGTCCCACCTTGCCCGCGTTCTTGCTGATTTCGTTTATTTTTGACGCAGCAGTATACTGCTGTGTAGCCCTGCTGTAACACCTAGTATATGAACACCGCCCACGGCAAACCTAACACCCCCCCCCCTCCCCCACCTACCCGTCAACCTACCGTACATGAGTTTTGCGCTGACGCGCATCGCTTACGTACCAATATAATGTTGGTGGTGGGTGATGCTGCTGATGGTGGGACCAACTTGCCCACGCCCAACCAACACTCACCCGTCCATACCCACGCATACACCATACAGGGTCCTACGCGGACACGCATCGCTACATAGATAATACAATCCCAAGGCTGTGGTTGGAACACAGTTACACAATAAGCAACGCCAACGCAGTAGCTTGAATCAGTTAGGATTCTGACCACTTCTAGGCGTCTGTCAATGTCCTCATTCCCATCGCTTGTGTACGGTATCTCTCTAAGATGAACAATCGGCGAGGACACAGGGTGTGCGGGGTGTCGCGGGTAGAAATAACATCCCATACACATATATATACACATGTTCAAACACAGGAGCAACAATGTTCTTGAACTAGAAAGTCCACACCGATGATGCCATCGAACACTCTCTGTCCACATCGCAATTGTGGTGAAAAGGAACCTAACTCCGTCAACTGACCGCAAGATTTTCATTCATCGTTGCCTTTCTCTTTGGTAGGGAGGGTGCAATTACTTGAAAGGCGCCGAAATGCTACGCCCGTCACTGCCGCTGTCGGTGGGCCTACTGCTACTACTCCGGCTTCAGAGCACCGCAGGTGAGTTCGTCAGGGCCAAGTGAATTCTACACGTAGGGCATTTTCATCATGTTGTCCGTACAAACGATACGAAGTATACCTGCAGTACTCTAGTACACCCGCACGTACAAGTATTAGTATTCATAGGTACTCCTACTGTAGTGTTACGCTACAACACCAGTACGTAAAACGCCAAAAGCCCATGCCATGCACCCACGCACCACCTATTCTGAACGCAGCCACCTAGCCACTTATTGACCGGTACGCACTCAAGAAGTGCAAACAAATCGTATGGGGTCTACAGTCGTATGGCAACGTTCGAACGCCATCGTACACCTAAAACGAAAGATGAAGAACAGCACAATAAAAACAAAAAATGCTGGGTTCGAACTGCCGACCTCATCAAAGAGAACAGCGGTTTTTGCCGCTAGCCCAAGGTGTTGGTAGGCAATGCCGTGGCGGGGAGGGGGGGGGGGGGGGGGCCCTTTTTTTGGGGGGTAAATTACCCACCCCGGAGATAGAAATATCCAAACTCTAACGTCCGGTAAAATTAAACCCTACACCAACAGGGCTGTAATAGCAGAGAATATCTAAAATATATCCCGTCGCATATAAAAAAGGAAAGTATCTCCATTTGAGTCCGCTGCGTTTTAGATGCCTTGGCTCAAGCTATCCAGATGTTCGCGTTGTTTTTCCTTGGGGTGCCCTCAGCTACGCCGACACCACGAACGCTACAGTCGGATGAATGCCCATCGTGTTAACAGGCGTATTCGTGAAAACATCGAGAGCTATCCGAAATGTTGATCAACCCAGCTCAACTCGTCGGGGCATGTGAGATATCAAGCAGAGGGCGTAAGGGATCTTGTTTGTTGCCCCTGATAGCACTGTCACCTACTAGTATATAAATACTAGGTATATATACATATATGCATACCAGGTATATACGTGCATCCTTCATGCATCATACAAAGTATATTTGAATCAATGGGTCTGGCAGTGCCCATGAAGCCGAGATTTAAGGTTAGAGACAGGGCTAGAGTTGGGGATAGCGTATAAAGTGCTGTTTCCGGTGATTTTCGAAATGTCCGGTCTCACAACACTGGAACCACATGCGGGCCACACCACATTCCCCCAATTTTTATACGTTATCCTAGAAAACATTTCAAGAATGATGTAAAGGCGGCTCGGCTGCTCCGTGCACACTACTACGAGCGAGACGGGGGGCTTGCCTCACGATACCCCTGGCCCCCTTTTTGTTGGCGGTAAAGGCGTATTAAATCCAAGTGTAGCCAAAAAAAGCAAAAACAGTAAAACCAATGCGACACGAAACTGATGGCGAGCCTAAACTTGCGACACGTTTACGACGGTCGTGCTCCAACAGTAAAATTTGAGCAATCACTCTAAAACCATCATTACACAGAAAAACGCCCCCTGGAGAAAAGTGCCTCCAAATAAGTTATAAACCTTCCCTTACCGTGACCAGTCCTTTCCGCGGGCTCCCCGCCATCGCGAGCGAGGACCACGAAGGCCATCTCTGGGAGGGCACATTTCAACCCCCCCCTGCCTCCCGCTCTGAATTCACCGACGGCGCTCCTTGTTTGCCTGGGGGGGGGGGGCGAGAGCCGCTATCTGGCGTAGCACCCGTACGGTCCTGCGGCCTCGGGGGGCTGACTTACTACAGTAGTGCTCGGGAAAGCCGGTGTTCCGCGGAACATACTACACCTGACAAAGTCAAGATAAACAACAAAAGCTGTTTAGATATCACCATCACCGTCACTGCGCAACTTTACCCTCAATGATTATTGCCGCTACTGCTTGTACTACTATCGACCGGTCGTTTTCATAGTGGTCATTCGGATATTCACATTAGGTATTAATTTTCTAGTATGCCCCCGCGGGGGACCAGCCCTCCCTACGACCAAGGGAAGACGCGCGGCTGCGCGCCGATGGCACGCTATTCCCCACGACAAACAACCTCCGGAGTCCCAGACGAATGCAACGGCTTAGCAGCACCACTCGGCTGGTGGGGGGAGTGGAACAGCGCCCTGCCGGAAATTGGTTGCTTTGATCCCCGACGTGCCGGGGGGTCATATTATGTGCAACTCCCAGTACGATACCCGGACGGGCGCGAGCCTTTATATACCCGAGCTTGGGGAGAAAACCACAGGTCGGCCACTGTTCTCCTGTTTGCTTTTCATTGTTTCCGTTTTTGCAGTGGCCGTTCTAGAGGAAATACCGATTACGGCGGCCTACGTGTCGTGGGATCCGGTTGCCTTGGTGGACCCTGCTGGTGGCTGAGTATATTTTCTGCACCACTAAGTGGGATGAGCGTGGCGTCGAACTGTGAAAATGTACTCTAGGTTCGTGTTTACATTTTTTTGTGTCGTACACAGAGCAACAGCAACTCGTCTATTACTACTGCTGTATTCCTGCAGCATACTGATGGAAGGAGTGTATGACGTGAACCCAATCACGCGCTTCATCCCGATCCCGTACGGTTTTGTGGCGCTTTCGGCAGGTTTCGTACATCGAGATGTACATGGAGAAACAACGGGACCTGCTCGACAGCTATCGCACGAAAGTGGGTCACGTTTGGCTTCGTCTTTGCTTCATTGCTGTAGTTCTTTCGCTGTTGTTGTTGTTGTTGTTGTTGTTGTTGATGATGATAATGATGGTGGTGGTGGTATTGGTGTTGGTGGTGGTGGTGGTGGTGGCGTACTCACTGTATGTAATTGTCAAGATGTCAAGCGTGCGGGAGTTTGTGGCCAGTAACTGCCAGGTGTGACTGCCAGGATCAAGGTTCAAGTGACAGGGGAGTAATCAGGAGTTGGGGAACCATTGGTACATCATAGCTGATATTCTTGGCTTTGTCAGCAAACTCGTATTACACCGATGTACGAGTGTTCATCTATCGACTGTATCGTCGCATAACTGCCAGCCTCCCGCTACCCTCGTGGAACCTGTCGTAAGCATTCCGCCACACGCACCGTTAACACCAACAAGTACTCTCGGTGTCTAAACTACAGATATACATATTCGAGAGCGCGCTTCTTCGCGTTTAAAAGCACACCGCCCACAGCAATTGCAGAAACCGACAAATTTCCATTATGGTATGGTATTGTGTACCGGCACACGAATCTTCTTGTGGAGGGTGTGCACCACCGGGCGGCCTCTTGGGCTATCTATATGTCAAACGCAGGAAGGATCATTGGTGTTAGCGAAGGTGCAGCCGTTCTTGGCGACAGACGGAAGCCCTAACCTAGGGTAACTACCAAGGAGGCACTTGTACATGGATGCACTTTACTCAGTGGCTGACTCGCAGAGTATATGATGCCGCCCACCCCCTCCCCTGTGGTCCTTTCGAAACAGGCTTCGCAGTTGAATTGTCAGAGATTATACAGGTGGGAGATACCGCAATCTTCGGACAATACGACAGCCTGTCCGCCCTCCAAAGGGCGGAAATAATAGGCGGCGTGGACCCACTAGACGCAGACTGCCCTGACGCGGAAAAATGCATCGCAGGGCTGACTAGGGTGAGCACTCGCTTCACCTTGAGTTGTGTTTGCCTCTATGCTCGCCTGCAGCTTCCGCGCATAGACTCAACCCCCGCGGTCTTTCGTAGGAGAGGTTTTCGCAGGTCTAAGCAGAGACCTGTACATTGGTTTTGGAGTCTGGTATGCCACGTTGCTTGTGTCCGTGGCCGACCACTGTTGCTTGTCGTTTTCTTATGTCATATCTGCTGCCACTAACGTTATACCATCGACGGTGGGACGTTGCACCGCCGCAAAGACAATGCTCTTGCGTTCCGTCAGGTTTACTCGTTTTTGTGATTGTGTCTAATCGTGCTCCAGCCAAGAACGAAGCGGACCACTACCCTCCGGCTAGTTTTTGTTTTTAGCTCCTGTCTAGCAACGGCACCAAGCTTCCCGTGCAGCGTTGTCTCCGCCCCAAGCCATGCGTTGACTGACGATGGGTGATGTTTCAAGTAGGAGAGTTTTCGCACGGCGTCTCTTTGAATTTTACTGTCCGTAAAGCGAACAAATGACGATGGAAATGCGCTCATACATCGTAACGCGGTGTTTTTTTCAAATGTGTGTTATACACTACAGCCGGGCGTGTTCTAGCTGACCACACACCCCCCATGCCATGCCGTGAACGAGGAAATACAATGATGTACCCCACTAAATGCACACACCAAACGGTCCAATGTAAGAGACCTCACCACACGTGGGAGGTGAGCCGCACATGATTGCGACAGACTGCCGCACTCACACACGAGCATGTGCGAACAGCATGTGTGTATGAAGGCCCGGGTCGTATCGTTTTAGACTTTGGCTAGAGCGGTACCGCTTGACTCGCGACATATCACTCCCTAGGGTGAATTTCTTACACGAGATTCTTCCTTAAACAAAGGCGGGCCCACGCAACGGGAGTGATGGTTCTCGAAGATCTCGTGGATGCGTATTTTCATAGACGCATCTCCCGCTCCCTGTGGTGCACACAACCAGCTTGGGTATTCAACGACGGGGGGCGTTCTACAAAACGATTGAGTGGTAGAATGCTAGAACTTCTTTTTGTGCGTGTTTATCCTGGCTTACCGGATGTACAAAGCTTCAAGTGCAACACTTGGTTGTGGGGGAAGATACAGGTCTAGACGTGATTGTAATGACCGTTTGTTTTCACGCATGAACACCCAAAGGAACGACCTCAATTTCCCGCCCAGAATGATATTTAGTTTCAACACAATCCCAGTTCCGCCCCTTACGTACATCCATTTACAGTAATTCCCGTAACCCCATATCGCGTCCCTTGCCCATCAAAAATGTATTAATCCACCATAGGTTTAAGTCCTTTATTAATTAATTCCATTCGCCCTTACCCTTGTTACTATAAAATATGGTGTCCCTCTTCTTGAGTAAAAATATATCATTCCCCACTAGCTCGAGTCATGAACTGATAAATTCCACCCAACCCTACTCATAGTATTCTCAAKGTAGGCACGATTACACACGTGAAGTATGGTACCATGGTACGCGTATGCCTCGATACGTGTGTCTCCCCCACTTTGGAGGCCAGCCTTGAAACATCCCTGCCCTCTCAGCCTACTCTGAGCTCTTAATTGCCCAAGGGTGAATGCTTTTTACGGGATCGGTCCTCTGGAATTATTATTTTGCTTCGTTTCTTCGATTCAGTTTTTTCGATTCATCCTAAAAGACGAGTGGTGCTTTGCGCACGCAGCATCATGCGCGGCCGATGGTAACTCGCTTTACACGGAACGAGATGGCACCAAATCGTCGAGGCTGTACGTGCATGCGCCATTACTCTGAGAGTGGTGGTTGCGAAGGCTGGTAGACGATGATGAGAGCCCTGTCTGAACCTCTCGTCCGAAAGGTCACAACCCCGCCAATATGACATTGTTTTCAAAGTTTTGTTTTTGTTGTGCTTTTTGCCGTGTACGTTTTTCCGTGTTGAATATGATACACAATACGAAGTACTACACATAGATCCACGAACACGGCACAACTCACACCCAGCAGGCAGCGCAGCGTCTTGCTGTGTGCAGTGTTGCCGTGCGTTCTCTTTCGAACATATAAGCTTTGTTGTCGTGGAGCATGGAGCTCTCGGCATTTTTTGGCAAGTCGCCTGTTTCCTCCTTATTTTCTGCACCATCTGTGACTTTCTTTCATNATGAAAGAAAGTCACAGATGGTGCAGAAAATAAGGAGGAAACAGGCGACTTGCCAAAAAATGCCGAGAGCTCCATGCTCCACGACAACAAAGCTTATATGTTCGAAAGAGAACGCACGGCAACACTGCACACAGCAAGACGCTGCGCTGCCTGCTGGGTGTGAGTTGTGCCGTGTTCGTGGATCTATGTGTAGTACTTCGTATTGTGTATCATATTCAACACGGAAAAACGTACACGGCAAAAAGCACAACAAAAACAAAACTTTGAAAACAATGTCATATTGGCGGGGTTGTGACCTTTCGGACGAGAGGTTCAGACAGGGCTCTCATCATCGTCTACCAGCCTTCGCAACCACCACTCTCAGAGTAATGGCGCATGCACGTACAGCCTCGACGATTTGGTGCCATCTCGTTCCGTGTAAAGCGAGTTACCATCGGCCGCGCATGATGCTGCGTGCGCAAAGCACCACTCGTCTTTTAGGATGAATCGAAAAAACTGAATCGAAGAAACGAAGCAAAATAATAATTCCAGAGGACCGATCCCGTAAAAAGCATTCACCCTTGGGCAATTAAGAGCTCAGAGTAGGCTGAGAGGGCAGGGATGTTTCAAGGCTGGCCTCCAAAGTGGGGGAGACACACGTATCGAGGCATACGCGTACCATGGTACCATACTTCACGTGTGTAATCGTGCCTACCTTGAGAATACTATGAGTAGGGTTGGGTGGAATTTATCAGTTCATGACTCGAGCTAGTGGGGAATGATATATTTTTACTCAAGAAGAGGGACACCATATTTTATAGTAACAAGGGTAAGGGCGAATGGAATTAATTAATAAAGGACTTAAACCTATGGTGGATTAATACATTTTTGATGGGCAAGGGACGCGATATGGGGTTACGGGAATTACTGTAAATGGATGTACGTAAGGGGCGGAACTGGGATTGTGTTGAAACTAAATATCATTCTGGGCGGGAAATTGAGGTCGTTCCTTTGGGTGTTCATGCGTGAAAACAAACGGTCATTACAATCACGTCTAGACCTGTATCTTCCCCCACAACCAAGTGTTGCACTTGAAGCTTTGTACATCCGGTAAGCCAGGATAAACACGCACAAAAAGAAGTTCTAGCATTCTACCACTCAATCGTTTTGTAGAACGCCCCCCGTCGTTGAATACCCAAGCTGGTTGTGTGCACCACAGGGAGCGGGAGATGCGTCTATGAAAATACGCATCCACGAGATCTTCGAGAACCATCACTCCCGTTGCGTGGGCCCGCCTTTGTTTAAGGAAGAATCTCGTGTAAGAAATTCACCCTAGGGAGTGATATGTCGCGAGTCAAGCGGTACCGCTCTAGCCAAAGTCTAAAACGATACGACCCGGGCCTTCATACACACATGCTGTTCGCACATGCTCGTGTGTGAGTGCGGCAGTCTGTCGCAATCATGTGCGGCTCACCTCCCATGTGTGGTGAGGTCTCTTACATTGGACCGTTTGGTGTGTGCATTTAGTGGGGTACATCATTGTATTTCCTCGTTCACGGCATGGCATTGGGGGTGTGTGGTCAGCTAGAACACGCCCGGCTGTAGTGTATAACACACATTTGAAAAAAACACCGCGTTACGATGTATGAGCGCATTTCCATCGTCATTTGTTCGCTTTAKGGACAGTAAAATTCAAAGAGACGCCGTGCGAAAACTCTCCTACTTGAAACATCACCCATCGTCAGTCAACGCATGGCTTGGGGCGGAGACAACGCTGCACGGGAAGCTTGGTGCCGTTGCTAGACAGGAGCTAAAAACAAAAACTAGCCGGAGGGTAGTGGTCCGCTTCGTTCTTGGCTGGAGCACGATTAGACACAATCACAAAAACGAGTAAACCTGACGGAACGCAAGAGCATTGTCTTTGCGGCGGTGCAACGTCCCACCGTCGATGGTATAACGTTAGTGGCAGCAGATATGACATAAGAAAACGACAAGCAACAGTGGTCGGCCACGGACACAAGCAACGTGGCATACCAGACTCCAAAACCAATGTACAGGTCTCTGCTTAGACCTGCGAAAACCTCTCCTACGAAAGACCGCGGGGGTTGAGTCTATGCGCGGAAGCTGCAGGCGAGCATAGAGGCAAACACAACTCAAGGTGAAGCGAGTGCTCACCCTAGTCAGCCCTGCGATGCATTTTTCCGCGTCAGGGCAGTCTGCGTCTAGTGGGTCCACGCCGCCTATTATTTCCGCCCTTTGGAGGGCGGACAGGCTGTCGTATTGTCCGAAGATTGCGGTATCTCCCACCTGTATAATCTCTGACAATTCAACTGCGAAGCCTGTTTCGAAAGGACCACAGGGGAGGGGGTGGGCGGCATCATATACTCTGCGAGTCAGCCACTGAGTAAAGTGCATCCATGTACAAGTGCCTCCTTGGTAGTTACCCTAGGTTAGGGCTTCCGTCTGTCGCCAAGAACGGCTGCACCTTCGCTAACACCAATGATCCTTCCTGCGTTTGACATATAGATAGCCCAAGAGGCCGCCCGGTGGTGCACACCCTCCACAAGAAGATTCGTGTGCCGGTACACAATACCATACCATAATGGAAATTTGTCGGTTTCTGCAATTGCTGTGGGCGGTGTGCTTTTAAACGCGAAGAAGCGCGCTCTCGAATATGTATATCTGTAGTTTAGACACCGAGAGTACTTGTTGGTGTTAACGGCGCGTGTGGCGGAATGCTTACGACAGGTTCCACGAGGGTAGCGGGAGGCTGGCAGTTATGCGACGATACAGTCGATAGATGAACACTCGTACATCGGTGTAATACGAGTTTGCTGACAAAGCCAAGAATATCAGCTATGATGTACCAATGGTTCCCCAACTCCTGATTACTCCCCTGTCACTTGAACCTTGATCCTGGCAGTCACACCTGGCAGTTACTGGCCACAAACTCCCGCACGCTTGACATCTTGACAATTACATACAGTGAGTACGCCACCACCACCACCACCACCAACACCAATACCACCACCACCATCATTATCATCATCAACAACAACAACAACAACAACAACAACAGCGAAAGAACTACAGCAATGAAGCAAAGACGAAGCCAAACGTGACCCACTTTCGTGCGATAGCTGTCGAGCAGGTCCCGTTGTTTCTCCATGTACATCTCGATGTACGAAACCTGCCGAAAGCGCCACAAAACCGTACGGGATCGGGATGAAGCGCGTGATTGGGTTCACGTCATACACTCCTTCCATCAGTATGCTGCAGGAATACAGCAGTAGTAATAGACGAGTTGCTGTTGCTCTGTGTACGACACAAAAAAATGTAAACACGAACCTAGAGTACATTTTCACAGTTCGACGCCACGCTCATCCCACTTAGTGGTGCAGAAAATATACTCAGCCACCAGCAGGGTCCACCAAGGCAACCGGATCCCACGACACGTAGGCCGCCGTAATCGGTATTTCCTCTAGAACGGCCACTGCAAAAACGGAAACAATGAAAAGCAAACAGGAGAACAGTGGCCGACCTGTGGTTTTCTCCCCAAGCTCGGGTATATAAAGGCTCGCGCCCGTCCGGGTATCGTACTGGGAGTTGCACATAATATGACCCCCCGGCACGTCGGGGATCAAAGCAACCAATTTCCGGCAGGGCGCTGTTCCACTCCCCCCACCAGCCGAGTGGTGCTGCTAAGCCGTTGCATTCGTCTGGGACTCCGGAGGTTGTTTGTCGTGGGGAATAGCGTGCCATCGGCGCGCAGCCGCGCGTCTTCCCTTGGTCGTAGGGAGGGCTGGTCCCCCGCGGGGGCATACTAGAAAATTAATACCTAATGTGAATATCCGAATGACCACTATGAAAACGACCGGTCGATAGTAGTACAAGCAGTAGCGGCAATAATCATTGAGGGTAAAGTTGCGCAGTGACGGTGATGGTGATATCTAAACAGCTCTTGTTGTTTATCTTGACTTTGTCAGGTGTAGTATGTTCCGCGGAACACCGGCTTTCCCGAGCACTACTGTAGTAAGTCAGCCCCCCGAGGCCGCAGGACCGTACGGGTGCTACGCCAGATAGCGGCTCTCGCCCCCCCCCCCCAGGCAAACAAGGAGCGCTGTCGGTGAATTCAGAGCGGGAGGCAGGGGGGGGTTGAAATGTGCCCTCCCAGAGATGGCCTTCGTGGTCCTCGCTCACGATGGCGGAGAGCCCGCGTAAAGGACTGGTCACGGTAAGGGAAGGTTTATAACTTATTTGGAGGCACTTTTCTCCAGGGGGCGTTTTTCTGTGTAATGATGGTTTTAGAGTGATTGCTCAAATTTTACTGTTGGAGCACGACCGTCGTAAACGTGTCGCAAGTTTAGGCTCGCCATCAGTTTCGTGTCGCATTGGTTTTACTGTTTTTGCTTTTTTTGGCTACACTTGGATTTAATACGCCTTTACCGCCAACAAAAAGGGGGCCAGGGGTATCGTGAGGCAAGCCCCCCGTCTCGCTCGTAGTAGTGTGCACGGAGCAGCCGAGCCGCCTTTACATCATTCTTGAAATGTTTTCTAGGATAACGTATAAAAATTGGGGGAATGTGGTGTGGCCCGCATGTGGTTCCAGTGTTGTGAGACCGGACATTTCGAAAATCACCGGAAACAGCACTTTAGACGCTATCCCCAACTCTAGCCCTGTCTCTAACCTTAAATCTCGGCTTCATGGGCACTGCCAGACCCATTGATTCAAATATACTTTGTATGATGCATGAAGGATGCACGTATATACCTGGTATGCATATATGTATATATACCTAGTATTTATATACTAGTAGGTGACAGTGCTATCAGGGGCAACAAACAAGATCCCTTACGCCCTCTGCTTGATATCTCACATGCCCCGACGAGTTGAGCTGGGTTGATCAACATTTCGGATAGCTCTCGATGTTTTCACGAATACGCCTGTTAACACGATGGGCATTCATCCGACTGTAGCGTTCGTGGTGTCGGCGTAGCTGAGGGCACCCCAAGGAAAAACAACGCGAACATCTGGATAGCTTGAGCCAAGGCATCTAAAACGCAGCGGACTCAAATGGAGATACTTTCCTTTTTTATATGCGACGGGATATATTTTAGATATTCTCTGCTATTACAGCCCTGTTTTGTAGTGGGTTTAATTCTTACGGACGTTAGAGTTTGTTTCTACCGGGGGTGGGTATTTACCCCCCTTCTCCACCCCGCACAAATGATCTACTCGACCGCCAGCTTTGGTGACCGCCAAAAAAAAATAACAAAAAAAAACGGCACCCTGGTTGTCTAGCTCCACGCAGCGAGTGGCGTGTTTTACAGCGTCGTTGCCAACCGACGCCAACCCAACCTATAAATATATCATACCGGGGGGTAAATACCCCACCCCCGGTAGAAACAAACTCTACGTCCGTAAATTAAACCCATACGAAACAGGGCTGTAATAGCAGAGAATATCTAAAATATATCCCGTCGCATATAAAAAAGGAAAGTATCTCCATTTGAGTCCGCTGCGTTTTTGACGCCTTGGCTCAAGCTATCCAGATGTTCGCGTTGTTTTTCCTTGGGGTGCCCTAAGCTACGCCGACACCACGAACGCTACAGTCGGATGAATGCCCATCGTGTTAACAGGCGTATTCGTGAAAATATCGAGAGCTATCCGAAATGTTGATCAACCCAGCTCAACTCGTCGGGGCATGTGAGATATCAGGCAGAGGGCGTAAGGGATCTTGTGTGTTGCCCCTGATAGCACTGTCACCTACTAGTATATAAATACCAGGTATATATACATATATGCATACCAGGTATATACGTGCATCCTTGATGCATCATACAAAGTATATTTGAATCAATGGGTCTGGCAGTGCCCATGAAGCCGAGATTTAAGGTTAGAGACAGGGCTAGAGTTGGGGATAGCGTATAAAGTGCTGTTTCCGGTGATTTTCGAAATGTCCGGTCTCACAAAACTGGAACCACATGCGGGCCACACCACATTCCCCCAACTTTGATACGTTATCCTAGAAAACATTTCAAGAATGATGTAAAGGCGGCTCGGCTGCTCCGTGCACACTACTACGAGCAAGGCGGGGGGATTGCCTCACGATACACCTGGCCCCCTTTTTGTTGGAGGTAAAGGCGTATTAAATCCAAGTGTAGCCAAAAAAGCAAAAACAGTAAAACCAATGCGACACGAAACTGATGGCGAGCCTAAACTTGCGACACGTTTACGACGGTCGTGCTCCAACAGTAAACTTTGAGCAACCACTCTAAAACCAACATTACACAGAAAAACGCCCCCTGGAGAAAAGTGCCTCCAAATAAGTTATAAACCTTCCCTTACCGTGACCAGTCCTTTCCGCGGGCTCCCCGCCATCGCGAGCGAGGACCACGAAGGCCATCTCCGGGAGGGCACATTTCAACCCCCCCCTGCCTCCCGCTCTGAATTCACCGACGGCGCTCCTTGTTTGCCCGGGGGGGGGGGGCGAGAGCCGCTATCTGGCGTAGCACCCGTACGGTCCCGCGGCCTCCGGGGGCTGACTTACTACAGTAGTGCTCGGGAAAGCCGGTGTTCCGCGGAACATACTACACCTGACAAAGTCAAGATAAACAACAAAAGCTGTTTAGATATCACCATCACCGTCACTGCGCAACTTTACCCTCAATGATTAATGCCGCTACTGCTTGTACTACTATCAACAGGTCGTTTTCATAGTGGTCATTCGGATATTCACATTAGGGTATTAATTTTCTAGTATGCCCCCGCGGGGGACCAGCCCTCCCTACGACCAAGGGAAGACGCGCGGCTGCGCGCCGATGGCACGCTAATCCCCACGACAAACAACCTCCGGAGTCCCAGACGAATGCAACGGCTTAGCAGCACCACTCGGCTGGTGGGGGGAGTGGAACAGCGCCCTGCCGGAAATTGGTTGCTTTGATCCCCGACGTGCCGGGGGGTCATATTATGTGCAACTCCCAGTACGATACCCGGACGGGCGCGAGCCTTTATATACCCGAGCTTGGGGAGAAAACCACAGGTCGGCCACTGTTCTCCTGTTTGCTTTTCATTGTTTCCGTTTTTGCAGTGGCCGTTCTAGAGGAAATACCGATTACGGCGGCCTACGTGTCGTGGGATCCGGTTGCCTTGGTGGACCCTGCTGGTGGCTGAGTATATTTTCTGCACCACTAAGTGGGATGAGCGTGGCGTCGAACTGTGAAAATGTACTCTAGGTTCGTGTTTACATTTTTTTGTGTCGTACACAGAGCAACAGCAACTCGTCTATTACTACTGCTGTATTCCTGCAGCATACTGATGGAAGGAGTGTATGACGTGAACCCAATCACGCGCTTCATCCCGATCCCGTACGGTTTTGTGGCGCTTTCGGCAGGTTTCGTACATCGAGATGTACATGGAGAAACAACGGGACCTGCTCGACAGCTATCGCACGAAAGTGGGTCACGTTTGGCTTCGTCTTTGCTTCATTGCTGTAGTTCTTTCGCTGTTGTTGTTGTTGTTGTTGTTGTTGTTGATGATGATAATGATGGTGGTGGTGGTATTGGTGTTGGTGGTGGTGGTGGTGGTGGCGTACTCACTGTATGTAATTGTCAAGATGTCAAGCGTGCGGGAGTTTGTGGCCAGTAACTGCCAGGTGTGACTGCCAGGATCAAGGTTCAAGTGACAGGGGAGTAATCAGGAGTTGGGGAACCATTGGTACATCATAGCTGATATTCTTGACTTTGTCAGCAAACTCGTATTACACCGATGTACGAGTGTTCATCTATCGACTGTATCGTCGCATAACTGCCAGCCTCCCGCTACCCTCGTGGAACCTGTCGTAAGAATTCCGCCACACGCACCGTTAACACCAACAAGTACTCTCGGTGTCTAAACTACAGATATACATATTCGAGAGCGCGCTTCTTCGCGTTTAAAAGCACACCGCCCACAGCAATTGCAGAAACCGACAAATTTCCATTCTAGTATGGTATTGTGTACCGGCACACGAATCTTCTTGTGGAGGGTGTGCACGACCGGGCGGCCTCTTGGGCTATCTATATGTCAAACGCAGGAAGGATCATTGGTGTTAGCGAAGGTGCAGCCGTTCTTGGCGACAGACGGAAGCCCTAACCTAGGGTAACTACCAAGGAGGCACTTGTACATGGATGCACTTTACTCAGTGGCTGACTCGCCGAATATATGATGCCGCCCACCCCCTCCCCTGTGGTCCTTTCGAAACAGGCTTCGCAGTTGAATTGTCAGAGATTATACAGGTGGGAGATACCGCAATCGTCGGACAATACGACAGCCTGTCCGCCCTCCAAAGGGCGGAAATAATTGGCGGCGTGGACCCACTAGACGCAGACTGCCCTGACGCGGAAAAATGCATCGCAGGGTTGACTAGGGTGAGCACTCGCTTCACCTTGAGTTGTGTTTGCCTCTATGCTCGCCTGCAGCTTCCGCGCATAGACTCAACCCCCGCGGTCTTTCGTAGGAGAGGTTTTCGCAGGTCTAAGCAGGGACCTGTGCATTGGTTTTGGAGTCTGGTATGCCACGTTGCTTGTGTCCGTGGCCGACCACTGTTGCTTGTCGTTTTCTTATGTCATATCTGCTGCCACTAACGTTATACCATCGACGGTGGGACGTTGCACCCCCGCAAAGACAATGCTCTTGAGTTCCGTCAGGTTTACTCGTTTTTGTGATTGTGTCTAATCGTGCTCCAGCCAAGAACGAAGCGGACCACTACCCTCCGGCTAGTTTTTGTTTTTAGCTCCTGTCTAGCAACGGCACCAAGCATCCCGTGCAGCGTTGTCTCCGCCCCAAGCCATGCGTTGACTGACGATGGGTGATGTTTCAAGTAGGAGAGTTTTCGCACGGCGTCTCTTTGAATTTTACTGTCCTTAAAGCGAACACATGACGATGGAAATGCGCTCATACATCGTAACGCGGTGTTTTTTTCAAATGTGTGTTATACACTACAGCCGGGCGTGTTCTAGCTGACCACACACCCCCAATGCCATGCCGTGAACGAGGAAATACAATGATGTACCCCACTAAATGCACACACCAAACGGTCCAATATAAGAGACCTCACCACATGTGGGAGTTGAGCCGCACATGATTGCCACAGGCTGCCGCACTCACACACGAGCATGTGCGAACAGCATGTGTGTATGAAGGCCCGGGTCGTATCGTTTTAGACTTTGGCTAGAGCGGTACCGCTTGACTCGCGACATGTCACTCCCTAGGGTGAATTTCTTACACGAGATTCTACCTTAAACAAAGGCGGGCCCACGCAACGGGAGTGATGGTTCTCGAAGATCTCGTGGATGCGTATTTTCATAGACGCATCTCCCGCTCCCTGTGGTGCACACAACCAGCTTGGGTATTCAACGACGGGGGGCGTTCTACAAAACGATTGAGTGGTAGAATGCTAGAACTTCTTTTTGTGCGTGTTTATCCTGGCTTACCGGATGTACAAAGCTTCAAGTGCAACACTTGGTTGTGGGGGAAGATACAGGTCTAGACGTGATTGTAATGACCGTTGGTTTTCACGCATGAACACCCAAAGGAACGACCTCAATTTCCACAATCCCAGTTCCGCCCCTTACGTACATCTATTTACAGTAATTCCCGTAACCCCATATCGCGTCCCTTGCCTGTCAATAGTGTATTATCCACCATAGGTTTAAGTCCTTGATTAATTAATTCCATTCGCCCTTACCCTTGTTACTATAAAATATGGTGTCCCTCTTCTTGAGTAAAAATATATCATTCCCCACTAGCTCGAGTCATGAACTGATAAATTCCACCCAACCCTACTCATAGTATTCTCAATGTAGGCACGATTACACACGTGAAGTATGGTACCAGGGTACACGTATGCCTCGATACGTGTGTCTCCCCCACTTCGGAGGCCAGCCTTGAAACATCCCTGCGCTCTCAGCCTACTCTGAGCTCTTAATTGCCCAAGGGTGAATGCTTTTTACGGGATCGGTCCTCTGGAATTATTATTTTGCTTCGTTTCTTCGATTCAGTTTTTTCGATTCATCCTAAAAGACGAGTGGTGCTTTGCGCACGCAGCATCATGCGCGGCCGATGGTAACTCGCTTTACACGGAACGAGATGGCACCAAATCGTCGAGGCTGTACGTGTATGCGCCATTACTCTGAGAGTGGTGGTTGCGAAGGCTGGTAGACGATGATGAGAGCCCTGTCTGAACCTCTCGTCCGAAAGGTCACAACCCCGCCAATAAGACACTGTTTTCAAAGTTTTGTTTTTGTTGTGCTTTTTGCCGTGTACGTTTTTCCGTGTTGAATATGATACACAATACGAAGTACTACACATAGATCCACGAACACGGCACAACTCACACCCAGCAGGCAGCGCAGCGTCTTGCTGTGTGCAGTGTTGCCGTGCGTTCTCTTTCGAACATATAAGCTTTGTTGTCGTGGAGCATGGAGCTCTCGGCATTTTTTGGCAAGTCGCCTGTTTCCTCCTTATTTTCTGCACCATCTGTGACTTTCTTTCATGCGATGTTGTGTCCTTGACGAGCGAGCGTGGCGGTCGGAACCGCCCACCCTGCGAAGCGCCTTGTATACCTACGTATATAACAATACGCCCATGAACGACCGACACATTTTGCGCTGTCGAACCATGAATCGTACACCTGGTATACTACACAGCAGTACAGCACTAGCCTGTACCAGTATGCGACAACACAGGAACCCTACCTTACTGAAGAAGGCGCTGAAATGCTGAAGTCGCGGTTACACCGCGGTACGTAGTCAACGTCTACTAAACGGCCCCAACACCCTCGTCGCCTGATCCCTACCCCACGGATGCGCCTTCCGTCGCGGCTCCACGTCGCCGTCGAATGGACCACATTTATTTCAAACTCCATTGAGTGAGGGTACCGTTTGACTCGTTGGGTAAATGGTACATCGGGAGGGCAGCAACCTGGTAAATTCTTTAGAAAAATAATCGCGTCATTTGGCACAAGATGTTAGAGTAGAGAGAGGCACGTCAGTCAATTCCCCCTCGTGATCATTGCCGGCAAAAAAACAAGAGTGGCAAAAACAACGTCAGTGCCAATATGTAATTGATCGTCGTTCCTCGTATTAGCGTGGGTCTCAAAACCACAAGCTGTAACTACAAGATTGTATGTCGCTTGTTACCATCACATCGTGTGAAACAAACTAAATTGTCTTTGTGAACACACTTGCTGTTCGTAAACACACGTTATCTCCGTTTTACCGTAACAACCCAATCAGCACTAATCAAGCCATCACAACTTCCCCCCCTCGTGATATTTTCAGCAATAGTCACCAACAGGTGACCCGATACACACACACTGTTTCTAGAGCGCCATGCACTGCATTACGTTGCGCACTGCATTACATAGAATCAGGTAGAAACCACAAGCTGTTGGCACACAGCGGTAAAACACTTCACGCACTGCTGCTGACGCATACTACGACAATAGAGGTGCACCATGTTTTTCCCTTCTAAGGGTGGTTACTTGAAGAGCTCTACACCTCACGCCAGACTGACTTAAGGGGAAAGCAAAAGTGCTACCCGATTACCAGTCCCATTTCCGAAGCATACAAGGAACAATATTGCAAAACAACTAAAGAAAATAAAGACAGCCGGCCGATTTGGGGTCCAGGAGCTCGATTACTCAGAAACAAATTCAGCCATAAAGTGCTATCTCTATCGTAGCACGCATCTGCTGTAGAATCAGGCCCTCACAAACACCCCTCGCTAGTCTTCCAGCTAAAATTGACTGACCATCCGGCGACGGGACACACACAGCAGTACGGACAGGATGCGTCCGAGTATAACGCAGTGGTTCTCCAACACACCCTTCTATTTGAAAACATGTTGCGGTGTACCAAAACACAGCAGTCTGGTACATCATGTACTGCCCCTGCAAACTCAAGCCATGACAGACCTCCTGTGATTCGCCAAGCAAAGCTGCGATGGTGTCTCCATCGTACGAACCATGCCATGGAACAACTGCTCTACAGTCCTCGCCCAACAATACCAGCAAAGACACAGAGAAGCGGAAGCATGAACCAAACCAGATCAAACCCATATACAACAGAGTAGGCTACATTGGAAAATACAACCGTTTCCCCCAGGATCGAATGAACGGGTGGGCGCTCCAACTCATCTTTCATCCTATTGCTTGCTGCTGCTATTGCTGCTGCTGTTGCTGCCGCTTCTGTTGTTGCTGTTGATGTTGCGTCTGCTGGTAGTGCTGTGCTCCCCCCCCTCGAAATCCACCTTCCCCTTCGTGTCCATAACACCCCCCAACCACATCGGTCCCATTACGTCACCCTGGGTAGAATGAGTACCTTGGTGTCCCCTTTTAACCCCAGCTTGACTGGTGCGACAATCTCGCCACCCCCAGTTCCATTCCCAAGCCCCCCCTGCTGCGATGACATCGTCACCGCTAGTTCCACCGGCACCCTCGCGAAGCAGTCGTAGCTCTTATTCAGCGTGTAGACAGTAGCCACAGCTCTTCAGTCGCCAAGCTCCACCTCATCAGCCTCATCATCCTCCTATAAGCATCCTCCAAAGTATATGCTCGTGGTATACGGACGTAGCCGGTGGCGTACCAGCATCACCGAGGTCTTTCCTCTCAGTCTGATGCTGCTACTGCACCGACGTCGCAAGCGTCTTACCGGCATCGCCGAGATGCATATCCTTGGACACGGCAACACCAAGCTCATTGAAGCTCCGGCACGATTCACCAATATTATCACCCGATGTGCATCTGTAAGAACGTACGCAGTCGATATGCTTCAAAACCACCTTCTGCTGCTCCCCTCGCGCAAGTGTTCTGTCAGCATCGCTTCAGTTTCCTGATGGCATCCAACTCCAACCACGTATTCTTCAGCTGCTGCCGAAGCTGGTATTCATCTGCATTTACCCTCTGCGCTTCCCGGTCCGTCCTGGTCTCCTCTCGCCGCCGCTGCCCGGCTGCCAGTTTCATCCCAACATATGCTTACGCAGCTTGTTTGCAGACGTTGCAAGCGCCCCACCAGCATCATCGAGCTCCTTTTCCTCAGCATAATGGTGGTGCTGAACACGCGCCGCCAACCTGCTCGCAGGCAGTACACCAGCATCGCCAAACACGTCCACTTCCGAGCCATCCCACGGTAGGGACGCGGCAGAATTGTCTGAGCTCCTCGCATGAGGAGCTCAAAATCTCGCCCGAAACATTACTTCGGAAACGTTCGCTCGCGAAAGCCGACCGAATCTTCCACTGCGGTAGCCCGAAAACAAATATGCCACTAAAATGATAATATTATCCGGTGGTTACTCACGTGAGGAGCACAACCGGCCAGAACATATTGAGCCTGGAAGTGGTACCCCTACCGTGAGATAGCTGTTTCATGATGTCTTGGTAGCTGAGCCCGACCCTTCGTCCTGCTGTATCGACCTCACGAAATACAAAGACGTGCCCCACTTTACCTTCCGGCTGCTCGGCGTGTAGTGCGATCGGCCCAGCTTCGGCATCCCAAATTTCCACCTCGTCCACCGCAGCATCACCGAGCCCATCCTCTCCAGTGGCATGCTGCTGTTTTACGGGCGTTGCAAGCGGCTAGCCAGCATCATCTAGATATTCCTGCTTGGACACAGCAGCACCAAGCACGTTGAAGCTCTGGTACCTTTCACCAAATTCTCCATCTCGTCGCTTGACATAATTAAACTTTTCTGACCAGTGTTGCATATGTAGGACAGTACGCGATCGATATTCGTGAAATATGATCTGCAGGTCCTCTTGCACGGCCGCTCCCTGCTCATTGCGTTCCTTTTCGTTGGCATATGATCCCAACTTCATGCCCTTCAGATGTTTGTGGAGGTGCTAATTCTACGCAGCTACTCTCTGCGCTTCCCAGTCCGTCCTGGTTCCCTCTGGCCGCCACTACCTGGCTGCCAGTTTGATTGCAACACCGTGCGCACCCAGCTACTTCACAGGCCTTGCAAACGGCTCCCCGGCATCACTGAGTTCCTCCCTCTCAGCCTCATGCTGCTGCTGTAAAGAGGCCTGCAATTGTTTCTCAAGAAGTACACCAGCATCACCAAGCATGCCCCCGTCAATGATGTCTTCGTAGCTGACCCCGACTCCCCCTCCTGCGTTCTCAACCACCTCTCTCTACAGTAATACCAGAACGGCCCACATATTTTCTTTCTTCTCGGCGTGTTTGACGGTAGGAGCAGCTGGAGCATTTCAAAGCTCCGCCTCGTCAGCCTCATCATCACCGAGCCCGTCCTCTTTAGCAGCAGTTTGCTGTTGTACGGATGTTGCAAGCGGCTTACCGGCATCACTGAACTGTTTCTGCTCGGCCTTACGCTGCCGATAAACAGGCTTTGCAAGCGGTCACCGGTATGAGTGAGCTCTTCCTCCTTGGAGACGGCGACAAGGAGCTCGGCGAAGCTCCGGTACTGTTCACCAATTCCTCCAACGCGTCGCCTGACAGGCTGCATCGTTTCCCACTACTGTAGTTTCTGCATTTGTAGGGCGATACCGGGTCGATATCCTTAACGATCAATCCTACCGATCCTCTCACGCTGCCGATCTACTGTATGGTCATTCCGTCCCTTGCTGCTTGCATATGCCACTACAACCTCATACCCTTCATCTGCTACCGAAGGTGTTCCTTCTCTCGAGCTACCCTCTACGCTTCAAGATCCGTGCTGGTGTCCTCTTGCCTCCGCTGTCCGGCTGCCAGTTTATTTCCAAGCTCATGCTCACGCAGCTTCTTTACGGACGTTGCAAGGGGCGTACCGGCATCACAGAGCTCTTCCTCCTCGACCTCATGCTGCTGCTGTACAGACGCCTCGAAACGCCTCCCGGGCAGTACACCAGCATCACTAAGCACGCCCCCTTCAACGGTATCTTCGTAGCTGAGACCGACCCCTCTCGCTTTCTCGATCTACTTGAACGAAGACGGACGACAATTTTAATTATCCCGCCTCTGCTCGCCCGGCCGATTGTGTCGCTTTGGCTGCTTTCAGCGCATGCTTTGCATCGATTTCTAGGAAATGTACTTCGCGTTCCGCCAATGGTAGACTCCTCATCGCGGTCCCGAAAACTTCGTACTTAGCACTAAATACTACCTGACATTGCTCGACGCGAAGGCCTACCTCCGCTCGATTCGGCCTACGTTCGCTTGCTATAGCCTTACTTCCAAATAAACACAGATCGGAACCAATTGACCCTGGCGGACTACATTAACCCCTGCAGTGATTTCCATGCTTCCCTCTCGGCGCTTGTAGGCTGCATGGGCTACCCGCCCTTGGGCCGCTGGCTCGTTCGACATCTCAACTCTCTCTCTCCGCCGCCAATTACACATCTCGCCCAGCGTATTCCATCATCGCCTGATCAAGCTGCTGCCGAAACTGCTCACTCTCCCCTGTCATGTCAGTACCCCTTCAGTATCTCCAGGCCTGGACACTCGATATCTTGTTTTCTATCCACTACCGTCGAGCGTGTTCTACCTGACCATGCGGTCCACCGCTGTGCCGTGGACGAGAACAACAGATAGAGTACACCACCTGGCACATACCAGATGAGCCGATACCGCGTTGTCAGCCTCACCACAAAACCCCACAGGAGATTTGCCGTACCTTCCTGTCTCCGGCTGCATCCTTCACATATATTCGGACAATATATTCGCATCAGAGCCCGGGCCATATCAATATCATCATCGACTCCGCCACGAAGGGTTTGCCAAACATATCGAACGAGGCGTCCTTGAACATCTCAGGTCAATGATGCCTCGACAAATAATACAAAACCCCAATCTCCGTAGACCTGTACGAAATCACCGAGCGCTACATAAATAAGCGATCCCCACCGCAGCCTGACTCACAGCGCATGTGTTTTCAAGGACACTATTCCCTCACCCAGATCTTAGAAATGCACTGGAGTCGTGTCCATTTTATTTTCAGCGTAATCGCTCGCTTCAACTGCCACCTCTTATGCTTCTCGCCCCTCCACTATGTTTGCGATCTACAGGATGGGTCGTTAGAGCTGGACTCGCGATACGGGTGCACTGAGCCGTTTTTTTCTACTCTCGACGACGACCGGAACGGTCGGGGTACATGCGGTGTTTCCTATGCGCTATCTGACTCAAACGATGAGACTTCGACGATCGCGTCGGTAAAAATAGGTGGGCAGACCAGCTTTAAAATGAAGTACCTGGCATACTTGGTGCTGCACCTCTTGTGGGTCTAGACTTTGTGTCCTGCCATGCGTGTTTGCAGATATCGTTACCTCCATCATGTTACCGACGAAACATAATGTGTTGTCACGAACGAAAGATCGACAAGTCCCGATGGCTAATACTAGTAGCTTGGCGGAGCTATAAATACAACGGACCAATAGCAGGCCAGGAAAGTACCGTTGTGTAAACTTGTCGAATACTCGTTGCTTTTGTCTTGTCGGTCACCGTCTTATCGGGCATCATGCTCGACTAACTGGTAGTTCTCAGGGGTAAGGCTGGGGGCTGGTCACTTTGCATCGCACGCTTCAAGCATAACAAATTGCAGTATGCATAACTGGTGGACGCAGGGCTTGAATGACAGCGGCAGAGCTACTGTTTTGTCGCCCGAAATCAACCCTCCTCGACAGCTCTTCACCCCGACAGCATCACCACGCTCAGGGTGTGGGTGGGCGAAGAAACTGCGCACGAAGAGTGGGAGGCGGCCCCTGGGCATACCGGATTGCAAGAAATTCCTGGGCTAAATGGTTTGAAAGGCTCACGATTTGGGATCAGGGGCGTCATGGAAGAGGGAGAGTACCTCGCCATATTGGAGGTACGTAGCTTTTATATAACCTTCGTATAAATAGCACTAACTACTTTTTCAAACTCGACCCGACGTACGCCAGTGCAACCCACTTGGTCGGATTGAGCATGCCATTGTTTTGTATTCGCAACTACTGTAGCAATGAAGAGTGGTGGCTATGATTCGACGCATCAATTCCGTGAAAATAGTTTATCTTAACAGATTGCGGCGGCCAATGTGCCTCGTATAAGCTTGGGACTCGCAGCGGGTCCTGCACAACCCGGAGAGGACAGCCCAGGCCACACGTTCAGCCTGAAACTGCCACCTTTGTCTGATCAGGTTGAAGTATTCATCACCGTGGATGAGGTGCTGGCTTTGGGAACATCTGCTAGCAGCCGAATCTCCATAACTGCTACGGCTACTACCGACGCTTCCTCTGCCATGAACACCTTGGTGAGAAGCCAGATATACATCGAAACATCCCTTTTCCCTGGTGAACAAAACAGTTATACCATCCCGCACTTCGGGAAGCTGTAATAGCTGAAACAGCGGCGCTCGTCGTTCGGGTGGCTAACTAACGAACGCGCATTCGCCCTAAACAATTTGTTATCACTAGGTGTGTGTCCCCCTCTAGCGTTCGTCTTGCCCGGTACTACGGGAAGGGGGCCACCTTCAGATCCTATATTTTCAATCGGTCTCAGGCGCTCGGGCAAGTGGCCACCGTATTCCTTTACCATGTTGAAAACATTTCAAGACCTTCGTTTTGGTGATATGCACCGCCATGGGAGAGTTTGCTACGATGCATCCAACACATTGGATTTCAAGGTACACTTTTTAGTTAGAGAATCCGAGCCACGCGCCGGAGGGGCGTCAACACGGTGCTAATAACCAATGGCCTCATGCCCCCTCCATACCGTGCCACCAGTCTCTATAATGAAACACTAACAAGCCCCAATTAGGTCTGGGGTGTAAGCAGATCAAGGGATGCTTCCGGCATTATCTGTGGTCGGGTCTTCGGCAAACTGTCACACACGCCCGATGCACGCAGAAACGTTTTCTGAATGGTCTATTAAAGGTTTCTTAACCCGCATTCGTCTGAATTTCATGCTTGTGACGAAATATGTTTCATAGTATACTTCGGTCATGACATTTATCATCCGGCAGCACGTTTGTTCTCCTCCAAAATCATGTTTTCGGTGAGGTATGGCGCTCCTTCAGTGAGGAGCTTAGAAACAACATGCTGCACCTCTATCGTAGCATGCGTCCGCAGTCCGTATCGGCCACGGGGAACATGCGCCCAATCGACACGGCTTGTTCGAGCCAGCTGCCGCCTATGAAAACGAAAAGTTGCGGGTCTTCCCTTTGTTCGTTCCAAGCTCCCTATTCGTCCTTCATATATATATATACATACAGCAGTAAAACCAAAATTGACGTTTGTTTTGAGGTGCTTTTTACATGAGCGACCAACACTGAAAACTATCCGGCGTGTACGTATAAAATGTTTCGGTGGACAGGATGGCGATGCAACTGATTCTTCTTCCTGGACATGCTCATCGGGAGATGTGTGCGAAATCACCTACGATCTACAGGCCCCAGAGTCCCTGGAGCAGCTCCGCATAGGCGAGATGTGCAACAGTATGGTCGACTGACAGCCTTGCTACACGGTGGTCCGGACACCGTACCGGCCGGAACAAGTATCCAGATTTGGTTCACACGACTGTGGAATAGCCCCTACCCCACTCACACCGCAGACGGCCGAGCTGAATGTTCGTACCAAACGCCATGTATTTCGGCCAATTATTATTCTCTTACAAGAAAACGTGCAACCCGAAGTATTTTGTCTGGTTTATGATGGCGCGTTGGCTTCCACCAATGCCTTACTATGATTCTCTGCCTCGCCGGCATTCTCCGAAACCAACGACCAACGCCTTGCCATAATTCCCTGCCTTGCCAGCGTTCTCCGAAGTATCGGACACCGGGGGTCACTTCAACGTCATGGCGGCCGGCGAGTCCGGCGTGTATTCCATGCTGCGCGCGGGCATCGAGGCGGGAGGCCGCCCCGTTGGCGCCGACGGTTTGCAGACCTTCGGTGGTTTGCGCGCCCTAGCACGCTACGTCAAAATCGAGGTGGTACCAGCGAATGGCGGAGACATTGTCGTGAACGAGGCAAGTCCGTCGCCAGCGCCTGAGGGTTCGTTTGGTTCCCATTTTTGTGTTCAAGATGTTCCGTCGATTCATCACGACCGTAGTTCCACCGATTTAATATTTCTTGAATGGCGTTCAACTTGTGCTGTGGGTTCGGTGTACTCGCTACCATGCGCGAACTCCGCCGTCGGGTGATAGGGGGGGGGGATCACTTCTTCGTGTCAGAGGTATCTAATCAAGCCAAATGGACCAAATGTGTGTACGTCTCTTCGTGTGCTGGCTACTTGTGGCAGGTTGAGTTTCGCGTGGGAGACGTTGCTCCCGTACGTCGTGGGGGCGAAAATAAGTGGCTGACGCCTACCGGACCTCTACCGCTTGGATTTGAGTCTATATTCCAGGATATCCCGGCGTATAGTGACGGGGGGTGCGACTTTCCAGCCCACTTCGAGGGGTGTCACGTGTACTACATGAAGGTACATGATCATATCCTACCGTCAGGTTAGACTGGCAAAACAACTATTATGAAATAGCTCGAACGTTTCCAACGGCGCCTCGCGTATACTATCCACCACATGCAGACACAAACATCAACCGCTAAGCAAAATACTACAGGGACATTTAGCGTTGTTGGAAAACCTTTCCCCCCACTCTATAGCTCCTCTGCGCGGGGGTGGTTTGATCCGGTCTACACTGCCCCTTGATCTGGCGTGCACTTAATATGTGCTGGTCGTATTCGCTTCGCGCCGTCGACACAACCTCCATAACCCAGCACGGCATGCCTTCGTGTCTCAAGACAAGCGTTCGTTAAATCCTTACCCAGCAACCGATTCCATGAAGAGTTGAAGTAAAGTGAATACCGAAGTTGATGCCCGTGGGCTTCGGTATATATATTTCACGAACAACGGGGTTAAACGACGCATGCTTACGATAGAGGTAGAGGTATACCGTTTTTTGGCTGAAACGTGTTTCTGAATAATCGGGCTCCTTAACCCAAACTCTTCGGACTTTCATTCTTGTGTTGAAAACAAAAATCATATTATACTTAGGTTGTGCGGATTGGAACAATCGGGTAGCACTTTTTGTTTCCTCAGAAAAAAAAAACATTGTGCACCTCTATCATGCATGTGTATCGAGTGCAAAGACTTTGGTGTACTGTTGAGCGTTGCAATGGTCGAGCACGCCCTTCCAATGATGAAATGTGTGTTGGTGGTCAAACCTTCAACCACCGTCCCCTACCGCGCCACGGCGTATACAAAATTGTACGATTTGATGCGTGTGGTCGCAGGATGGAGACATGGACACCCGGTGGATGTGCGGCCCGCTCGTGCCTAGAGTAGGCTCCTCCACCCGCACCTGCGAGGTTGGAATCAGCCTGAACCACTACCGCTACGTCCGTCAAATTCAGATCGGTGAGTCCCCCCATTCTGCCTGCAAGTCGGGGTTGATATGCGTATGGTAGGGGTAGCTTTTTTGGTTTGTCTTAACACGTATCTGATCGACAGGGCTCCCAAGATCGCTGGAAAGTCGTTTGGGGTTTTCCCTTCTTTCGAGGCATTCCTTTTATTTCGTGGCAGACACGTGCTACGAAAGGAGTAGCTATGTTTGGCTGAAACGGTTTCTTGATCTCGGGGGGGTCCTTAACCCAAAACCGTCCAAGTTGAATTCTTGTGGCGAAAAACAAAAACCTTGTGTTCTTAGGTCGTGGGATTGTTCACCGAGTACATAGAGCATTTATTTCCCGCCAAGGTCTGGTTTTTTGTTTGGGGGGGGGGGCGAGCTTTATCATGCTTCTCAATTGACCGCCGCCAGAAACAAATACTGGTGCACCTCTACCCGTAGCATGCGTCGGCACTGTTAATCGGGTTTCGCTTTCAGTCCTGTCACGTCCGAGTTGTGGGCGGAGAATCCTCGTACACCTCCGCAATCGAGGGGCCTCGGGAGACACTTTGGTGCACTCTATCGTAGCATGCACCGGTTGTCATTTCGCGGCGGGAACGCCGCGTAATCTATTGATATACCCACCACCTCTGCCTGACATTTCGGTGGATTACATTGTGCTGCCGTTGCCGGCGCCAACAGCGTTCCACATGGGCGATGAGCAGCACATCGAGTTCCGTATCGAGGCGGAAACCACCCAGGGCTGGATGGTGAGCTGGTGTGCACAATCAGTTTGTGCGTTTTTCATTGCGGCAATGCCGTATGTACGCGAATCCTGCTGTAACGCCTGATCCTGTACGTCTACTGTTAACGACATCTCGCGTAGTTGGGGTGTGCGAAACACACTCACAGTAGACTCATCCCGCGGTAGGGGCGAAGCAGATTTTTTTGAGCTCCTCGCATGAGGCGCTCAATATATCACCTGAAACATGACTTCCGAAACATTCTCGTTCGCGCAACTCGACCAAAACTTCCAAGGCGGTAGACCGAAAACAAACATTCCAGTAAACTGATAATAGTGTCTAGTGGTTACTAACGTGAGGAGCTCAACCGGTCAGAAAATATTAACCCAAAAAGTGATACCCCTACCTTGGGATTGCTCAGTATATATCCAAGCTAGCACGTTATGGGCGATATTGGTTAGCGGAAATGGATGCTACGCCCGACATAATCTTAGCTAAGGAAGGCTCGAACTGCTGACTAAATTAGGCCAAAACAATACCCTTCCTTGACACTTGATTATATTGCTCGACAAGCGCGAGAACCCTACAGCGGCCGATAAGTAACGAAGCAGCAATGTATACTTGGGGCCTGGTGTGCAGAACGGTGTTGAGCCTCAGTCAGAAAATCACCTGGCGACTAGAGCTTACCAGGTATGTGATGGCCGCTCTATCACTAAGTTCGGCATCTGCCAGGAATTTCCTAACTGAAAACAAACACTGTGTCCCCCTGGGATACGCTTCAACGGAGACTATTCGTAACTTAGCGAAAAGTGTAAAAACGAAACGCTTCCGTCGGACGGATACGACCTATCTATCCTGATACGCTCTGTACGAAGACGCAACAATCGGCAGCCGGCAGGCGCCATGTATTGCATCATTCAGCGCAAACAATATACACGTGTTCTCGTTGTGTGTCCATGTTGGGTACCGCGCCTTTAGTCCACGTCTTCTTTTTTTTGTGTCAGACGGTGGTGGCTTCAGCAATATCCTCCGGAGATACCACGGACTACCAAACGTTTGACGTCAGCGTTCACGCTAAAACGCTTGTTCTCGTGCCCAAGTTCCAGCGTGTCAACCAGTGGTTCAGCGTGAAAGAGGTTAGTAATCGACCGTCTGGGTTGGCCGCGGGCGCTTCTCCCAGACGAAGGTGGCAATCTCATTTTTCCATGGGCCAATGTGAACCGGGCGATTTATATCCTAAAGACCCACATGAGCAGTATGGTACTCCTAGGGGTTGCGTGCAACATGTGTAAGCTCAGTTTTTCCAGGGGGAAAATGAGGCAGTCACGATTTCTTCAACACATCAACGTTAGGGGAGTGCTTCCAACCTGCACCTTGCGTCTATGCAAAGCGCAAGCGGTAGCAGTCGCGGCGGTATATTACGCAAGGGGACATGCCTGGTCTCTCTCGCTCTGGCATACCCCCACATTCCTTGACGCGGTGATCGTCATATCGTCGAAGCAGTGGAAAGCTTTCTCTAGTTAGCCAACTTGAGGAAGGGGCGGTGAACTATACAGAGCTGAATGGATGCCCGGGCCCTCCTCAGCCGCATCGTTCTTTGGGTTTTCGGTGCAAGTGGCGTTTCGATCGTAAAGCGTATCGATACGTACACCCAGCAGCTCTACTGAGGCACAGTTTAGCTACATTAGCTACATTGTTCCCGCCGCTTAGGTTTTTTCACTTCCGATTGTTCCCGCCGCTTAGGTTTTTTCACTTCCGATGTAAAACGCGAGGAGGAGAGTCATCTTCGACCCAAACTTAGTGCAGTAGCAATAGCGGCACGTTGGAGGTTCCTAGATGGCGCTCTACGAGACAAGCTAGGGGCTGTGAACCTCTGCAGCTGGCGGAAAATCTAATATTCTGACTTTTAGCGAATATTGTATGCAGACATGTGGACAGCCGAAAACTCAAACTACAGTAGTATCGATGAGGTAGGCATCACCTACAAAGAGTATGGTTCAAAGGCGAACACATGCCTGTCAGGCACACTGACGCCAAAGTGGGTTTTATGAGCGTTGATGTGTTATCCCGCGGTCAAACGGCACATGCGCCCTCTTTTGCGTGTTGATATTCTGATGCCGAGTCACCCCGGGACAGAACCGCGATTGATGTCCATTGTCTTCGTATTTGCCGCGTGTTTCGATGCAGATGGTTATCCTAGAAAGGAGACAGGACGACTTCCTCGCAGGAATACTCCCGGTCTTCAGAACTGAGGCAATCTTTGTGAGTGGACGGGCGTCGGAGCCACACCGCATAGGTTGGGCAGCGGGAACGGCTATCGAGTACGTACGTAATTTTCCGCAGCCCAGCGTCAAGACCTATGTCCATCCTAATGCTGTAACCATAAGGAACCCGCACGCCCTCAGCGCCATCCCGCAGGTCGTTTGGACGGATATGACGTTCATTATTATTTAATGGACTTTGCGTACGGCCTGGCTGTTGTGTGGAGGCGTGGTGATGATTATCGTTATCTGCAACAGTTGACCTCCCGAAGGTGGAAAATACTCGCTTTGGTTATTTTGGGTCCGCTCAAGAGGAGCGCTCGATACCGTGCCGGCAACGCCGGTCTTCGAATACCCCCTTCGCCGCGCTCTTTGTTTTTTTTTGCAATTGTTTCTACACCAGTATACTAAAACCTATACGATATGATCCTTTGTCGTTTTGTTTTAACCCGGCAAAAGAGCGGGCGCTGACTCGATTAGGTTTTTGTTTCACTGATGTACCCGACCCTGCGTGCCTACACGACCGAGCCACGGGTACGAGTGTACTAAAACATACACCATTTGGTTCTGCGTCATTGGCCCGATATGTTTTTTTTTTGTATAAATAAATAGACCCGACTCCCCGCATCTAACCGACCAAGCCACGGGTGCGTTGAAAGTTCAAAACCGACGGCGTCACACAGCAGTTGGTGGTACGCGGTGCGTACAGCAGTATACGGTGCAGCTATGTACGTACAGCAGCGCAGCAGCCAGAATTGGTTTCTTCGTTTATGTTTTTTTCCCGGCGAAAGAACAGGCATTGACTCGTTTTGTTTCGTTTTAGTAATAAACGCGGCGATCAGCGGTAGATCGCTTGATTCCGAAGGCAGGAACAGTATTGTTTATTTACGACCCAGAGTCCCCTGCGTGCTGCTACTCCATCGTTGCTAGTGAGGACATGCCGGAGCCCCTGCTATGGTTGATGCATTCATCAACTGAGTGATCAGTGGGATCGTCCATGCTTTTGTCATGCACCTTTTTAGCTAGCTCGATTACGGCGGGTACCCCGACTTTACGCAAGAACGATCCGGGCCTAAAGTTTGTTCGCTACTAGAGTTCTCTCTTTTGCAAACGCACGTCGTTTCCTTCGCTCTAAAACCCCCTGTGAACTTGGACGGCGATCTTATGTTAAGTCTACGTGATACAATACAGGACCGTCCCCACCAAACAGCCCGCGCTGCTGTCGTATGAGATGCGCACCATGCGACACGCGACTATATCGCATGGCTACCGCCGTGACATGTGCATAGCTCCCACATCATGTCAAATGTGTGGTGTCCTTTTGTTCTGCTGCCGTCCAGTTCTACTACATACTCCCAATGCTGCTGGAATACTATTTTGTGTTGGCACCCTATTTTCGGAGGTATACTTAGACCGTGGCATTGATCATCGGGGCGCGCTTTCATTGTTTCCCAGACCAGGTGTTGAGCTGGGGGTGCAAAGCTCTTCTACTGTACTCAAGTGAGGGAAAAGCCTCCGAAAATGTTAGGTGCACCCCCTATCGTATCATGCCGCACATAAGTTCTACCCCAATGCTTTTGTTTTTCGCCACCCTCTTTGCTTGGCCTCCCGGATGCCTCCTTCCCAGGAAAACGACGACGAGGACTCAAGCAGCGAAATTCCGACCAGGTTCAGCTTCGACCTTCCCAGCGTGAGTACTACGCGATCGCGCCCCTCATCGGCCTGCGCAGGGCAACCTTGCTTGGAGCAGTGGTGTGGAACGTAGACCAGTGTCGGAACAGGGTGCCTTGAGGCGACGATGCACGTTGTCCTCGGTGATACGTGCCAACACCGCATACTATGCTGTAGGGATGTTAGGGCATGTTGACATCGGCTACGGTAGGGGGGACCACTTTACATCCCCGGCTACGTACCGAGGAGTGTGCGTTTTAGCGTTGTGTGTTTAGTTCGCCATAGGCGCCACCACGGGAGTGTTGGTTTCGCTGCGCCAACAGTGTATTTGTTAGTTCGATATACGGTTACGTAGGTACAGAGCCGCTCGCCCGATTTGCCCTAAAAGGCAGTGATGAACAGGGGGCCCCGACCATGACATCATTTTTTGTTTTTCGAGAAATATTCATTACTGACGGGGCAGGGCTTCTCAACTGCGAAACGTGCAAAGCCTGCTCAAGTCATATTCATTCGTGTTTCGATGCCATCTGCGATACCTGTAGGGGTCTTCAGCGATTGGGTTGTGAGTCTCCTCGCTGAATGGCAATCTTTACCCGGTCCAAACCCCGACTATTTGAGAGAATATAGAAAGTTCAACCTAGGCGCACTGCGGTATATAGGGCCAGATTTGCACGTTTTGGCCAGAATTGTTCCCGATTGGGCGGGCTCCTTACCCCGATATTGTTGGACCACATGTTTATGTTTTGCAATACTATTCGTCAACACGTCATGTGCGTTGGGATTGTTCCTCGCGTTGCGCTTTTAGCTAACGTCAACACCGGTTTTTGGGTGAGGGGAAAAGCTCCTATACAATGATTTTAGGGCCCCACCCTCAACGATATATGTTGCTACTTCTACCGTACCAAGCGTCAACCCGGCGATGCATGCCAGGCTTGAGGTACTGCATCGAGAAACAGTGTAACACCACGGTAAATATATATATACTTCCTCTGTTCCATAAGTCTGTGCAGTTATGGGCGCTTAATCGTTAGGGTACCCTTACGTTGACGTTTATCGCGTGGTCGAGTGCGTTGTAATGACAACACGCATACATACATAGTAGCTCACCATAAAAAAAAAACGAAGGTGGTCTTCAACACTAAATTCAAGTCAAAATATACCCATTTTGGCACATGTTTCATCGATTTAGCCCCAACACTGGCCGATTTCGGACGTTTTCGCGTCGAGCAGTAGCGATTACCTGACTAGAAATTGTTAGGGTAAAGCGCGCGTGCGTTAACTCCACGTCCTATCCAAAATCAATGGTTGTTTCGAGAATTTTGCATTTTTTACTGGGAAAAGGGGGGACAAACGGCCTTTTTCGGGCCGACCGACTTTCTTGCAGCCGCGCGGCTGCATCGTTGAAGCACTCACTGTATGAAAACAGCAATCTTTTTGCATGAAAAAATACCGAGGAATGCAATAAAAAAGTCGAAAATCGAATCGGACACCGTTAAGGACTCGTACAAATATAATTGCACAGACTTATGAAACAGAGGGAGTATATATACATTAGCGATGACGGGTAGTCGCTCAGTTGACGATCTCGTCCATTAAAATATCCTTCGCCAACAATTGGTCTACCTCTCTCTACTTGTAGCACGCGTCTCTCGCTATATTGTTCGTTATATACGCTAAGGCCAGATGCGATTTTTTGTGGGCGTTAAATGTACTTGTTTCTTGCAGCCACGGTTTGCGTGGGGCATGGAGCCCTCAAGGTAAGGAGCCTCAGCACCACACAGGCGTGCCCGCTTACCGTATACGTAGCATACCTGACGTGCTACATGTTTCACCTGCCGGGCTCACTCCGATAGCTTTACCACCACGCGGGGCTCCACCTGGCCGCCGATGACAGATTAACGACGAAATGAGGTTTAGCGTGCTGGATTCGACGGTAACAGCTCTCCGGATGAGGTTCCCTGCAGACAGAAAGTTCGTCTTCGAATGTTTTTCAGAGGTGAGACCAGGGAACGGCTTGCCTCTTGAACAGGGTGGGAATATGTAGTAAGAAATCTGAACCCACGATGGACCCAATAACCCCGTGTCCCCCATTTGCATACACAGCACGTTCGGTTATGATTACTTAGACCACCTTGATGGCGGAGAGACCGGGGGACGGAGGCTCTGCCTCTAATATCACCCGGAGGGCGTGTTGGGTGGCATACATACTCTGGTTGCACCCGAGTGTCTAACTCAGGGAACTTCAGAGTATGCCAGGTATACGCATCTTCTGCAAGATATGCAGCAATCAGTGTTAGACCCTGTCACGTTCATGGGTGCTCGGCGCGCTGCCTCGCTCACGGAGACCGGTAGGTGGACACACCCAACACGTGATTCGGCGGCGGGAAAATATATGGCAAACGTACACAGTATCGGGGGTAAACACCACTCTAATACATAAAGGTACGGGGAAACGTAAGTCCCTGATTCCGGGGGCCTCTAAGGGTGTCCACGTGTATATTTGCATGCCAATCGGGGAAACAGAAAATTCCGCCGCGATCTCGGTTGATGAGTTTCAGTTATCACTCCAAACACAAACATTCCCAACCCCACTATAATAGACACACATATATATATCTATAACTCAAGAGGTGCGCTTTTTTTGGCCTCTTCGAACTTTGGGCAGCATCGACAAACGCGTACATTGCAGTTCGTGCGATATAAATATAAAACCGAGCATGCGATTATTTTCCGAATGAAACTGGGATATAAAAACTCGAGTTGACGATTTGATGATGTACTTGTACAGCAGTCCTGCCCCATCAGCCCGTGGAGACCTCCCAAGACACACGGCATACGGCACACGACCTGGGCTTAATGGCGTGGCTGCTGCTGCTTCTGCTGCTGCTTCTTCCTCCTTAGACAGGCCTACGGCAGCGCCTGGATCCTGGATAGACTTGACATCCACCATGCGCGACCCCTCGGGGCGAGAGCGCCTTGGGCGCGTTCTGCAGCATGTTCGCAAACGATGTAAAGCCCGCTCGACCACCACGCCGGCAAGACTTAGACGCGACAATGGCGAAAGCGAAGAAGAGGAGAATGCGGTGCATGCACTACTACTGCTGGCATGTGCCACTTCGGCGATGGACCGCCCGGCAATGTTGCTGCTGGACGTTGGAGACGCAGACGAGGTGGAGGATGAAAAACGTGACGCCACTTTTCTTGGTCAACAGGCGAAGAAGCTACAGCGTTTCGTCCCCGGCTTTGGACGCGGAAATAACCTGGCCAACTACGAGGCCTCGCGCAAACGCCGGACTATTTTCCACCTCGACGTAATATATATTCACACTTTAGCGAAATGCCGTGGATCGGAAATCTTGATGTCTTCCGGCAGATGAAACAGAACACATTTCGTGCGTTTTCCCCAAGAAAACTAACACCAAAATCCCACCAAGTCGATATTTGAGATCGTCCGTGCAAAACATCGCGACATTACGGCCATGTCTGACTTTGGTATAAAACTCGATAGGCACTTATTCGGCAAGTAATTGTACATAAGCGATTTGTTTTAGTTTCGTATGTTTCTAACTATAGAACCGCACGGCTGCCTCCCTTCAGTAAAACACAACACATTCGAATTTCAGGCACTTACTCTCGAAATATATTTATTCGTAAAATGTACTACCAACGCCTTTCCGGTAACCAACCTATTCAACATTGAGCCTTCCTGGTCAAACAGTCATCAGCCGAATGAAATAGGGTCGACAAATAATCTCTGCAGAGCAGCAATACCAGCCTTAATAATTAGTGCTCCAGCGCGTGGTGCGCTGCGCGCACCACGCGCCGGAGCCCCCGCAAGGGCCCCGGGAGGGCCCCCGGAGGGCCCCCGGAGGGCCCCGGAGGCGAAACGTTTGGACACATGTGCGTAGATTTACTCAAAATGTGCGTCTCGTTCGTTCTTCTTGGAAATAACCCAGACACAAGCACAAACATAAACTCCACATAACTGCACATGGATGTCAGAGCGAAGGTCAACTCTAAGGAATCTCCAAAATGTGGAAATCAATTGATTCGCGCTGTTTCACCGAATTTTTCCACTATAAATAGCAGCCTGCAACAACTCGCCTTCACTATCTCACATGCCATACAACACCTGCTATACAGCTCTGCTATTCAACGGTTTCAACGCACACAATAACGAAATATCTTGCTCGTTGGTTCCAGTGTTTGCCGCCTGCGCCTTGCAAGGGCAGCGTCGAACAAAACGGCCGCTTCACGAGCAAGTGGATAGATTTCCATTCGAACCATTGAATCTACGAAGATATATACATAGATAGATTTCCATTCGAATCATTGGACCGTGAAACCACTTATTCCTCTGTATTTGCGAGCCCGTCAACCCATGTCTCGTCCACGGACAGAGAGAACCATCATAAGTTATAAAAACCACATAGAAATGCAGCACGAAATAGCAGAAAGTATTTTTCAAAATACCCGTTTTGTTTTCGCCTGCATAGCCCCGCACATTGTTTATGGCCTGCGGCCAAACAATGTGCGGGGGCTGGTAACGGATGTACGGCAAGCCGCACATCTCCTTCTCTTTGTGGCGCGCTTAGCCGCTTTTCCGGAAAATGGTGCAACTGCGCAACGTTTCACCACCTAACTATACCCCTGAGCAGTGCCGTAGAATTCATTTAATAAATTTAACCAGTTGATGTGTAGGTTTTTCCATACCTAAAAATCCTTCAACAAAACCTCAAAATCTGGATACCCTAGAACCTCCGAACCACCTTAGCTCACCGTCAGCGAGCCGTACATAGTACAGCTTATCAACTACCTGATGCCATATCGCCATTGTGATCCAACCATCGCACCACCCCGTCATTTCCGAAAATATAATCGTAAAAAATACCCTGTGCATGTCATTCGGTACAGCATCCACCAAATAATGTTATCAAACCAAATAAAGGTTAGTATAGACTACTAAACTCGAAGCAGAAAACAGTAGTCCATACGTACGATCACGCAGTGCGCACAGCAGTGACGAGCGCTGTATATCCCCCTACTCGACTGTACATAGTGGAACATATGTAGGGCTATCAAGGCTAACATTAATAATAGTATTAGCTTCCGAGCATAAACCACATATAGACCTTCAGGCTCAAACCGAAACAAAATGTCCACAACTCAATGCCGAAAACACAAAAAAAAAAAACAATCCCAAACAATCGAAACCCAATCTAGCCTGTCGGATAACTCAGCGTTACGGGTGCTAGGCGCACTGCCTCGAGGCTCACACACCCGTAGGTGAAGACTCAAGACTCAATTCGCGGTGTAAAGAAAAAGGTAAACAGTACTTATTTTCGGAGTGCAGCACAACACATATATAAATAAGGTAGGGGTCCGTTTAACCCCCTCGCCGTGAGACCAAGGCAACCACAAATATACATATATATGATATGTACTTCGAAGTATATATATACCTGATATATATTTGCATCGTATCTAGGGAACTACAGGTCTCGCCGTAATATGAGTAGATGTGTTGAAGTTACAGTAATTGCACGGATCTGAAAAATCAGATTATTCAGGCAGGGGTGTGACTATGACCAAGGCCTATTCCAGACAACCAGAACCCACTTTGGACCCTAAACACATACGTACACCCCGTTATGTTTTCACACTATATGTTGCGGTTCTGGTTACTATATACGTCCGTTTGTAATTAACCAATCCTTGTCAGACTTGTAAAATGCCCTCGCGCGTTTTTGACGTCCTAATTTCAAGCGAAACTACAGGTCGATTTCCCGCCGCTCGCTCCCTAGGTATAGTTCGTTCGATCCCTCGTCAGGATAGCGGCTATATAGGCATGCAAACGTGTGCGCGAGGCGCGTGAGCCTTCGAACGGTCAAATATTGCGGGCTGTCTACGTACGAGAGATATATAGTTTTTCTTGGGCATTCCAAGACCTATTTTGCTGTTTGTTGTTTTCGGACCCGGAAAAACATCCAGGAGTTACATTGCCCGCCGGATCGATATCCTCCATGGACCCGAGTCAAGTCGCGATGGCGGCTGTTACGTCCACAACTGTTGCAAACACAAACCTTTGTTTACTGACGGAGCTGCTCACCCTTAACAGGCCTCAAACTACCCGAAATATTCGGCTCCGACACGTGGTTTACCGTAACGGTAGTACTGGTTGGGTACGCGTCGTGCAGTGGATAGGTGATGTATCGGGGTTGGTGTACGCGGCAATCGATCGACGGGTGACGTGTGGAGGTCCTCAAGTGATGCACGACCCTTACCTCTTTCGGGTGACCCCCTTACGGTAGGGGTAAACAAACTTTTCTGCAAGACATGTTTTTTTTGTCTTACGGCACTCATCCACCTCTCACTGGGCGATAACGCAATTTCACACTTGGTTATTGTTTCTTGGCGGAGCAGAGCGAAAATCGTGGATCAGACGGAGATAGATATATAGAGAGAAATAGAAGAAGGAGGGAGAAAGAGGAAGAGAGAGATAGAGAAATAGAGAGAGAGAGAGAGAGAGAGAGAGAGAGAGAGACAGAGAGAGACAGAGAAAGGAAGGAAGGAAGAAAGAGAGAGAAACAAAGAAAGAAAGGGAGGGAAAGAAAGAAAGAAAGAGAAAGAAAGAAAGAGAAAGAAAGAAAGAGAAAGAAAGAGACCGAAAGAAAGAGGAAAGACAAAGAAATAAAGAAAAATAAAGAGAAAGAAAGAGAAAGAAAGACAGAGAAAGACAGAGAAAGAAAGGAAGAGAAAGAAATGAAGAGAAAGGAAGGAAGAGAAAGAAATAAAGAGAAATACAGAGAGAGAAACACGCAGAGAGACAGAGAGAGAGGCCGACAGAGAAAGAGCAACAGATAGAGTTGCTGAAGGGAGGAGCCTCACACTATTGCACACATCGGATGTGTTAGATAGATAATCATCTAGATCATCTACTTGAAGTTCGTCATTTGCCGTCTTGGGAGCTCGTGCAGAATATGTATAGTATAGAGCCAACCAAGGAAGCACGTGCTGGATCATGCAGATTTCACTGCTTCAACGGGAAGCAAGAGATAGGAAATGTATAAGTCGCCATTTATATCTGCCTTGAAATGTCTACTGCTTATAGACAATGAAGTGGGACGCAATGATACGTCCTCCGAGGTGTGGAATATACTATGAATGGAGATTACTTCTATTGTAGCAGTAGTCGCTATCAAAGTATTGTCGCTGCCTGGGGACTCGAAGTCAACGGGTACAACGTCGCTCGCACTGCATCAGTAGGCAATACCCATATAGGAGTAGTGATTTGTTCCGTATCAAGGTTTCAGGTGATAACAGTACCGGTATGTGGAAACAGGTATAAAACTCTCGTGTGCACTCGTATACATACCGAGTACTCTCTGGTATCATGCCCAGCCAATCTACCCGTAAGAGAGGACAGCACGTGAGTAAAGTACGCAGGTACCAGAATTATGTGCAGCAAACAGTAAACAAAGATTTGTCGTGATAAGTATCATGGCAGTATTTGCGTATTTTCGTGTCGGCCATGCACCTGGACTGTCAACAACGTCGATTCGTGCATTGGACCAACGTCGTCTTAATTAACATAACACCGAATCGCCAGCTGAGTGTTCCCGGGAAAGGCTATATAAGGTCGACATCATTAGACTTGTTATATATACGGGGTAAAATCCTGTTTTGTTAGGCTTTTCGATCGGGCTTTGATCGAACATGCAACACGCGCACGCTCCCTCCCTCCTCTCCAGCTCTCTGCTACAAATGGTTTATCACGAGTCCTGTCTGCTGGACATGATACTCTTAGGCCTGGGGTCACATTGTGCGTCTCCTCTTCGTTCCATTTAACAGCCTTCAGTACACAAGTTCACGACCTATGATAACCGTTCGTATTACTTGAGGAGGCGTTGTTGCATATGGATTTAGGCAATATATATAGTACAAGTAGTAACGTAAATACAATTTAGTATGCAGGTCATAAATCGGTCAATACGTTAAGTCGTTCGACGCTAGACGTGTTTATGTGATCGTAACTAAATGGAGACGTCCGTGATAGTTGTGTTTTGATGCGAACCGTACACGGCTGTTACGAGAAACGCCTGCCAAACTACTGCCATACTGTTTAGGGATCTTTGCAAACTGTAGGGGGGGGATACCTCTTACGGAGTTTCACTTTTTGAACATGTGTTTTGCTTGTGGGAAAATGATACTTGGCCAGGGTTTCGTTCATTATAAGACCAACATAATTCGAGTTAGTCGTTTTGGTTCCATTTGTTTGTTCGCGGACTACCTTGTATTCGCTGAATGTGTTGTTTTTTAATAGTATCATTGAAGAAAAAGAACATGCCCAATTTCGTTTTCATACTCTCAAGAACCATCTTAAACAAAATCGAAGACGAAATGTTTCGCCTTCCAATGGAACGAGCTCGTACAACTGGCTCAGCACGCATCTCCTCGCGGTTTACTGCTCGGCATAACATTCGTCGTGTGGGCTTCGCCGCCCCCCCCTCGACCACCCACACACTCACACACATCTGTGCCCAGAGGTTCACAAGCGCCGGCGGCAAAAACGAGTGGGAGACATTCACGTTTTCCGAGCCCGTTACGCTTCGCCATCGCGATTCCGTGAGCATCATTGCCGTAAGCGGGCCAACGTTTGCCAACGTCCCGGACTATCCAGCGCTGCGGGTCGTCGACTTCGAGGTGGTTGGCGAGCTGTTTGACAATGGTCCAGGCTACTTCAACGTAAGACGATATACATTATGGTAGGCTAACTCTACGACGGCACTAATTGAATTGTCCTTCGATTCACGTATATATTTAAAAAAAACATTTCAGTAGCTGTTTCGTTCACTGATGACTTGTTCTGGATACATATATTGTGTTGTTCGTTCTTGTTCACTGGGACCCGGTGTTGTGGGTGTCCTGGTTAACAAGGACGCCTCGTGCTACGGCAGGTGTAGTATCTGCTCCCCTGAGAGGCTTCCACAACACCTTCAAAACCAGAATTCGGTGAAAACAGGTTTTGAACGCGAAACCCCGCTCGACTTGTCGTGGGTGTTGTTCGTAAAATATATATATATATATGCTGTTAAACAATAAAAAATGATCGACGACAATGGGGCAGCTCCATACTCTCAAGAAACACTTTCGCTCTAAAATAGTTTATGGGCGAAAAAGAATAAGTGTAAGCCCTATGTTGCATGCGACCAAGGCGGAGACAACCCGTTCCGGCATAAAAGTGGCCCCCAAGCATTCGATTGTGAGGCCTTCGATTGAGCTGCGTATTACACATTTCGTCGCTTGGCTAACGGGTTAGGCCGACGTGACTGCATCTACACGGTGGTCCATACTAAAGAGAACCCACGATACACTTAGACACCACGTGCATCCCTATACATTACACGCCTTAGTCTGTGTTCCAATTTAACAGTTATGACGGTGGGGCTTAAGTTCCTATGTCTGGTGCGTTGATAACTTGTACCCGAACAGATGGTTACGACATCGATGATCAAGTGGGGGCTTATCCCCGACATCATCGGAGACGGAGTGTCTGAGCAGGATGAAATTATGACGGTCATCTGCGAGACAAAAGGTGCCCAATTCGACGGCACGGATTGCGTCGGGGAACTCGACGATTCCACCGTACATGTGAGTACCAAGCGACCGGATATTTACCAGAATAGGCGACGTCGCGACGTCGGCTCCGATGCTGTTTTTACGCGTTTCCCACGGAGGGATCTCGCGGTTGTGGCTTCAGTGGGCGGTTTTAAACCTGAGTTGATCACGATCAAGGTCTCCCCGCCCCGTCGTCGAACTAAGCTCGGACAATTAGCAGGTGATTGTGTAGTATCGACCAAGGCATAGATAGGTCGGCGATGCGCCTGAAGCCTGGTTGGCTAGTTATTGACGCATTTTCCCTCGCTGTCGCCGCGCAAGGTGTCAGACCGCGGGCGTTTTGTGCCCTGGGTTCCGAGTTTAGCAGACATGTATGTGTTACAATGTGTTCCCTTGGAAGCTATCGCCAGTGGTCAGAGCCACGGCCGTCAACTAGGGTGTAATCATGGCTGAGCATAGTGTCCTGTTTTTGCCATTTAGAGCAGTGAGTTGAGTTGGCTGCCGGCTAAAACTCGCCGCCCAGTTATCTGTTGACCAAGTATTGCAGTATATTTCGTGCGGTGGGTATAGCGGAGTTTACGCGAATTCGCATTCGACTCGGGCGTTTTTTGTGGCTGGCCTTAGTAGTGCTTGACTTTGTAAATTAATACACAATGACGCCGGTGACTTGGGGATACGCCGCCGCCAAAACAACAACATCATCTAAAACACAGCCGAAACGTGACGTCCAGCTAACCTGCCGCCGTAATGTTTAGTGGTGTCTTAGATAGAAAGGGTTCGAAGTTGTGTTAGTGGACCGGACACAACAATAATATGCTTTCTCGTACCCCCCTCTGCTTTGCGTACGAATGCTTCGGGCGCTCCTACGTTCCCCCCTCTTTTCAACAGATTTTCCTAAAAAATGGACACTTCTATTTGGACGGCCCCATATTGATCAAGAGCGGGGTTACCCTGAAAGGTTCTTACAGCGACGATTATCCGCCCAGAAGTTTCCTCACCCTGTACGAGGGCGACAACAACGGGAAGACGCCTGAGGAGGCGATAATGGTCGTCGACGGCGTTACGGGCGTGACGGCAAGTGCTGTTTTGTTATTTTTGCTTTTCAACCTCGCACCATGGAGATCATTATCTAGACAATCTAGTTCCTCACCTGGTGTTGTGGGGGTTTGTGCTGGATAGGAATGTTCTTGATGGAAACCTCGGAAATATGTGCTATAGATAGTGCAGATTGTGCGGATCGCACGGCACATCAAGAGCTAGATCATTGTGTACCTGATGGGAAACAGATCGTTCCTCAAACAAATAGATAACAAAGTGGCAATCGATTATTTGTCCGAGTTGGTGTCACTTTCACCGCCTGACGTTGGTACGTACGGCATTTTGGAGGCAGTTCAGGACTGGCGGGACCTCTGTGCATTTGACATTATACTCCCGGGAAACACTGAACATAGACGAGAATGACGAATGCGTTCTGGCCAAGTCCGGGCCGTCAGTACACTACCGCCGTGAACACGTCCGGCATATCACGGCCCACTGTAGGTAATTTGGAACCCAACCTGCCGTTATGGTACGTTGCGCAGGGCCTGTGCAGTGGCCGAGCTCACCCGGGAAAGTTATCCTGAGACCATGCAGTTTTTTTACCTGCCACCCGATATCACGAGAGAGCTACAGCAGTCGAGGGTTCAAGTTAAGGAGTGTTTCCTCCGCCCTCTGAAATACGTACATCGTGGCGGAGGAGTGGATGATCAGTCCGGGGTTCGCTACTGTGTCTTCTGGTGCGCTCTCTGCCCGTTAAACTTTGATATACTTATTTGCATCTTGCTTCCATGAAACGGCAGGTGGACGATGTCAAGTTCGAGCGCAAGACAAAGGTGACAGGGGACATCGTTCCCGGGGTACTCGGGAACCTGTGCATAGACGTCAGGAACTCCAAGGTGAACATGCAAACCGCTCGTAGGATAGTATCCAATTTTCAACGCAACGTCCAGCGGTGCAAGAAAGTGTAGCTGTCGCTTGGGACTCCCGCAGCAGGGTCTTCAGAGAGGTCGTCAACGTGTGTTCGTTGGTGAAACAACAGCAAGAACAAATAAATGGGCCTCAAATAAGATCAACCATTTTTATTCATAGTACAAAAGGCTTTCAGCAAACTCTGATAGCGTCGCCAGAATTAAAAACTTGTTTTGTTAGAAACGGTAGGGTGTCTGCGGGGACATAAAGTGCCTGCTGTGTTTGGCCTTCGGCGTTAGAACAAGGGTTGTGGTGCTGGTTTTATCGTGTGGGTTGCGTACCGCAAACATGTCAAGAACGACGGCTCTCGTCGTTTCGTGTTTCGAACATGGTGCTGCTAGCTGCACCCGATAAGGTCGTGATTCCGCCTGCCTTGTTCAGGCAGAGGCAAGTTTGGGAGATGAGCCATGCTACGGTAGTTTCCGCATGCCTACGCCACTACGGGTGGTACAGGGCTATCAAGGCTTTCCTAGAGTACTGGGGGTGTCCGTGAGGGTCACGGCCCTGCAATAACGTGATGAAGGCGTTCTACGATAGGGGGTGAAAAAGACAATCGCCTATAGTTTTTTCTAACCGACGAGGCCCCTCGACTGAGGAACTTCGTACGTACCCAAAATGGTTGGAACACCGCAAGTGTTTTTACATATCGTTCGTGATACAAGCAGGGTGGTTCATCGCGTTGATTGACCTCTCGGGTGAGCTAGAAACCAGTGTTTTGGGCTCATGAAGTTGCTCCTTGAGCGAGGGCTCTCAGGAAAACGTATTTTAGGAAACACTGCCTCGAGTTAGGACCCTTAGAAACAAACAGGTTTCGAAATAGCTCCTCGAGTGCAAAGGACCCTCCGAACAAATTGGTTTGTAAACCATAAATCTTCGCGTAAGGACTCTCAGAAAAAATTGGGTGCAACCCTACAAGTAGCGCGCAATCGATGATGCACACGCACAAAGAGCAATGCACCCGCTTGTGAATGTCGCTCAAACAACTGTTTGCGCTGTAAGTACCACCAGACAAGCCGTCGATCGCCTCAATACACGCATGAGGACATGTACAGTTATCCTTTCGTCGTTGTATACCCCGAGACCGCATTTGCATCACCGACCGCGCCTTCTGTTTTCTTCGCCATGGCTCATGCGGGTTTCCCGCCAAGCGTATCGCCTAACCATAAATGCCTTTGCCAATGCGGGGGTGCCCAACAGGACCTCGAGTTCAGTCGCATATCCTCGGATGCGTGCCGGAACGGCGCTGCCCACTTCACTGACTCAAGCAACATTACGTGAGTCCAGGGTGTTATGTCAACAAAAGCGCCCTCGTGTTGTTTCGCGATCCTGCTGTTGGTTGCTGCGAACGTGTCCGTGTGTCTCTCAGTTGTCCATATTACACACAAGCTAGACTATCTGGTGATTCACGGACCAATTGTTGCACGTATTGCATGAAATCTGCTGCGACGCCTCTTCTGTCGTAGGCGTGAAACATACACTTGGCTTCCGGGCTGCACAGGTTTCTTGTGAGGTTGTATACAGTGCCTTCGAACCCTTTGGGCGCTCCAGGTGCGACAAAATGGCCAACGTGAACATGACGATCTCGGCACCAAACGGCCCCGCGAAGACAGCCCGGGCTCTGCTGTCTTTCGTCGTCGGAGTGTCCGAACAAAGTTGCACGGAGGGGTTGTTTCGACAACAAGAGCGCGGCAAGATACTACTCGTCGTGCCACCGCTTCGCGCGCTGAGTCTGTTCCTTGACGGCGAATACGATCCGAACTCGTCGATGTTTGAGTCGCTATACACCCGGTTCCAACACGGGTTTACTATTTCGGTAGGAACCAAAAGCCACATTAAATATGGTTTGTGCACATAGGGAGGTGCCGGAGTTTGAACTCCCTGACCGGTTCTGATGGCCATGGCCGCCCCCGGGCTACCTCATCCGCAGGTTCCTAACACGGTGACCCCAAGACAGGCGTCAACAAAAATGGCATCGCGTAACTAGGCGAACGATCCCACGAGCTACAAACAGCCAGCTAACGGAACCACGTACGTATGCACGTACGTGCGGTGTGGAACAGGAATGGCACTGGAAATATGAGTGGATGGACATAGTGCATTCACAACTTGAGCTTTAGACGTCGTGTTAATTTCTTGTCGTGTTTTTGTTTTCGGAGACGCTACTGAACCTAAACTCGACGCTGCTGTCACGCATGCTCGCGTTTTTTGTGGATCGTTGTCTTTACTCCTCAGTATGTTCTCCTTCTTCGCGTCCAGGACGCTGGAAACGGGAAATTTCATGGAGCTAACCCGCGTAGACGACCTCTACGCGAGGTCATTCCCCGTGAGTGTTCGGGCTCAAACTACTTGTTGTGTAGAATTTGTGCGGTGCATCCGTTTCAGTTGCTAAAGCTCAACTGTTTAGGCCAAGGGTTGTGCTCAAGTAAGACGGGCTCCGCGCGTAATCATTCGTTGGGTGAGGAAGTACACCAACAACCTGACTTGACAGGTTTGGGTATATATATTGTTTTTCCTGGCTACTTGTCGATCATCAAGCGTGCCCCAGCGAGATGCGGACCGCACCACTCCGCAAGTTACAGCATACCGTACGCAGCAACCGACTATGATTACAAGAGAAAGCGGCTCTACAACTATCGCGCGGCGCACAAACACCACTGTAGGGGCTGCATTCAGCCTCGCGTGGCAGAAAATATGTGTCCCAGATCCGACGAACGGGCCCGACTTTCGGCCCGATGATCCAAAAAACACTGAGGGGCGGTCGTGTTTTACCCACCAATTCGCACTGTTGACAACAGTAAGGTGTGCCTTACATATCCAACAGCGAGAGCTGCGACGACAAGATGCCAACTAAATAATACTACTGTTTAGTCGGCGCAGGTCGGCGATTTATTGTATTCGTTGGGGCTCCTCACTTGAGAGGCTCACGTAGTTTTTGAGAAGATACGTAGGCATACCCTCCAGACGTGTGCTACGATAGAGGTACTGCTGTGCCGTTTTTTTGAACGAAACGTTTTCGGAATGACGGGGCTCCTCCGCTCGAAATCATCGTTGGAATATCATTCTTGAGTTGCAGTAAATTTCACTTTATAGTTAGACCGTGGGGTTGTTCATAAGAGTAGATGTTTTAATTTCCTCCAAAATATGTTTTTGGGGGTGAAGTGTGGAGCTCCTCTAGCGACTATTATGCTCAAAAACAACATGGTGCACCTCGATCGTAGCACGCGCCCCCATGTATGCACTGACGTTTAGGAAAGGGCTTCTCCCTTCCAGTGGCGGGATCGTCCATAATTGTGATATGGCGGCTTTGCCTGAACGATTAGGAAGAAGCGCAGGAGGTTGAATGGTACTCGGTATTATCATTAGTACCTGGTATATAACCAGCACCAGACGTGAAGGAATATGGAAGCACGAAGCCGACGACACAAAGTGCCGGTGGAGGGACCTAGACACTGAAATCTATATCACGCGAATAACCAATATGACGATATTTGTCTGTCGGCCATACATTTTTGTTGCGATTCAAGGCGCAGAGATAGTGTATCCCAGCAACACGAGGATTCACATTGACGAACGTCTCTTATTGCTGTTGCGCACAACAAACGACGAACGACCACCATGATCACTTTCTGGAAGCGTACTTGTTACGCCGAGTTTTGAGTGCCAGACAATACCACTCTTGTATCAAGTATACTACTACCGTAGAACGTGGATAGATATTTAGATCGTGCTACTGACAACCGACTTCTAGAGGGCTATGTTACCGATCAGTGACTCAGTAGGAAGCCGGTTATTGCTGTAGCGAAGTACTTATCACTAATATCCCACACGTTAATTTCAAGTAATTTGTAATTATTGCCGAGATGTCTACGTGCGCCTACTCGACATAAAGTACCTGAGGGTTCCTTCGTCCCCAAACCCATTACCTGAACCCGCATGCCCTTGATGTATTGCTCTTGATCTGCACGTCGACTGATGGTTTGACTTTGTCTCACCCGGAGCAAACCAACACCCCGTGAAAATCGTTACTTAGGACATGAACGGATTGCTGATGGACAGCTGCAACAACATTGTATGGGAAGGCTACCACCAGGGATATCGAACTCCTCGCGGCAGGCTCAGCCCTCCTGCAGGGGGCAGTCAGACGGCGAACGTTGTCATCACCGGCGACTCTTCCGGCATCGTATTTAAGAACTGCGAAGTAGGCCCCGGCCCAGGTGACCACGGGGTTTCTCTGTCGGCCGAGCACACGGGTTTCCTATAACGATGATGCCATATACGTCAAGTGGGGGGTGCTATTTCAAACGTTTCGCCAAGGCGTACTGCAACTGTCGGAATACAATATGTGTGTAGAGTCGGTTGATCCCCCCCCTAATTTTGTTTTGGCGGTCACCAAAGCTGGCGGTCGAGTAGATCATTTGTGCGGGGTGGAGAACCTTTGTTCCGCACCAGGGGAATGGTCGTATCACGTAGTGTTAATATGGTAAGGCGTCCGCGAGGCAGTTACATAGTAAAACCCATTGCTGTCTCCGGAAGTGGCCACACCAGAAATTAAATTGACTCATTGAAGCTGTCGTCCATATGCAAGTCCGCCTCAGAGGCGGTTCTTAGCAGGATGCAGCTCACCCTCCATGCGACTCGCCCAATACCTCACGGCGTTTCGCGCTTGGTGCAAGCAATGTCTGCCTGGTTGGTGAAGACCCAACGCGCTCCGTCCCGGCATTGTAGGGATGCGAGGGTCTATGGTCATATGACTACGGCCGTGCACAACATGAGTACACCCCCTCGCTCAGAGAGCAGCTTGCTGTATTATTACACGAAACGGTGTATGCCGAGACAATCTGGAAAACGTGCATATAGGTGTTATCGTCCCGTGATATGGCGACGACTGACTTGCCACGCAGCTTGGGTACCAGGTCGGGAGAACCTACAGCTAACGCAGTTTAGCCGTGTTCAAAATACCTGGGAACCGTGTGATAATTGTTGGAGTGCTGCACATTCGGTTAGTCAGCCTTAAGATGCCCGGGAACCGTATGATAGTTGTTGAAGTGCTACGCATTTGGTTCATGAGCCAAGGACGGCTACAGCCGTTAAGACCCGCGCTACGAAAGGAGTTGCACCTCTTAGTTTCGGAGGCTTTTCGCGTTTGGGGAGCTGCAACAACCGAGTTTGAGAAAACAGCGCAGGGCATTATACCATATACGATTGGTTGGGTATCACATGAGCTGTTCACATTGAAACCTATAGGTGCCAGAGATGCCCCCTCGGTCCAAACGTTCGGCCAGTGAAAAAAGGTTGGACTGGAGACAAGTAACCCTTTTAGAACTGCACTGTCTAAAAATATTTATATATATATATTTATTCAGTCAAATTCGAAGTGATTTGTCCCCACATCGGGGCTGCAGTCCTGAATTAAAGCGCCTTCGGTAGAAATTGATTCCAACATTGTCAAATTGTGGATTGTCCTTTGGATCGAGCAATATTGTTTTGTCTTATATATCCACAGAGCCGCGGATCCTGATGGAATCGATCAAGGCACTTACCCTGGACGACATCTTGGTGTACGAGGAGGCTGACAGCGGAGACTGCATTGTAGGAGGTCCGGAGGTGAGTTCTGGACAACTCTTCAGTTAGTGGCCATCCTTATCGAACAATACCTCCCTAAGTTTTCCTCTTTTTTTAATCATTATTCACTATTATTCCGAGAAAAACAGGAAATGTTTCTTAAAAGCGGATTGTTTCACTGCGTGCCAATTGCCATGAGGACGCTTAGCACTCAGCTTATCTCCATGAAACAAAAGAAAAACAAAACAAGAGTATTTGGGCACGAAAGTATTTGGATAACAATTTTCCCCTGCGCACGTCATGCGACCGTCGTGTTCGTGTCAGTTCCCCGTCAGTCACTACTGTAGTCGCTGTAAAAACCAGAGTACACGTCGGACATGTACCGATTTTGATGATCACGACTCAGATCATCTCGATCCTAACCTGCCATTTTGGCGTACCGTACCTAATGCGCCTACTGTAGTACCGATCAGACTAAGGAAGCACGAACTAGATCATGCGGGGTCAATAGCTACCAGCCGGCAATATGAGCTGGGTCATACAGATCATACAGATCATACATATTCCCTGAAATATCAACTGTAGGTGATGAGGTAAGGAATCGATGACCTGTTCGACGTCTTCAAAACTGCTTTGGCCACAGCAGTACTCGTCAATACCTACTGTAGTACAACTCACAATCTGGCTCCGCAGGGAAATATATAGACAGCGTTGGGGCTCGTGCGGATCAGACGTAGCGTTACAAGGATCCGTGTGACACCTTTACTTCCTGTGGAGCCTCCTGTAGCTGGCTAGAGAAACCGTCTAGTAGTCACCCCGTAGTAACCGCCGTGGTGTAAACGGAAGAGGAAGTACGACCGAAGGCCCTTGATCTGAACCGATCAGGTTACGAACGAGTAGGAACGTTGCCTGCAAACGTTCAGGTGCTTTTGTCGCAGCTACTCTATGAGCTTATGCGCGATGTGCTGCCAGGGCGGCCTGTCCCGCTGTTCCATACACGGGACTTGCGGGGCATACACTCTAACGTACACTATCGATACGACGCTTGATGCTATTACATGTTCTGCTCCTACTGCTGTGGTCGAAGAACATGGGCTGGGAGAACACAACCCTGGCAACAATACAACGACACCATGCTATCTTTGTCGTTTCGCCGCCCGCCCGCGCAGGGGTCACCGGACGATCTCATTGTCCAAGTAAACGTCAACGAGCAGACTCTGTCAAAGTCAGGCGACTGCTGGGTGCTCGACTAGATCCAGCGGCATATTCACACCTTGCGACATCTTCGCGCAGGAATGCCATGGTTGGGAGCGTATTTTTTCTGGGGGCGTCAAGGCTTCTCGCGGCCCTAGTAATAACAGGCAGTGATGAATGCAAAAAAAGACGTATCTCCCTGTTTTCACTCACTATTTTTGGTTATGATTACTGCTGTGTTCCCCCCCATAACAATCACGTCAGTATCAGTGCACGGGGGGTACTTGTAGCGATTGCATTAATTTATATACACTACAGAAGGCATATGGAACGTTCGCTCGCGCAAAAGCTGTCGAAGTATGTACGCCCCTCAAAAACATCCACGACACGCAGTACTCGCGATCGGAGTATAACGCACCAGGCTTGCTAATATGGTTTTGTAAGGAGAGTTTTGATGCCACCGAGGTGTCTGCTTTTCAATACGTTTTCGAGTCCTGCTCATGGTAGGGGGCGGCACCCGTACGTCGTGTTATTTTAGCCGCTCAGAGCAACTGCGCCGAGTGACCGCCCATTTGTTTTGCAGTCCTTAACGTTTACGAATTATTCGTGGTTTTGCGATGAGCATAACCATGTGGATTAAGCGCTGAAGAAGTGAAAGGTGAGGGAGCCCCTCTACCGTAGCGGAAGTCTTTCCAGGTATGTGTGTGGCGTGCACATCGATATATCTCCACGTGTGAGCTGCACACAAGGATATAAACTAAACATTCGAGCGGAAGACCGACCGGACAGTTAATCCGTCCTCAATGGCATGACAGGACAAGTCATTCACATTATATAGGTTATGACAGAAAATGACCGACTGGAGTAATTCTTACCGCTCCAGAGTACGATTGCTTCAAGTCTGGCGGCCTTCAAAATTGAAATTGGATAGTCTATATTCTTGGCAGTGCCTGTCGCATGCGGGTTTAGTGCACGCGGCATCGGCAAGTGTAGCTCACACGATAACAATTACCGCCTAATGTAGTTCGTACCGCTGCAGATTAAAGATGTGTACGTAATGTCTGGCGGCTTTAGAGGTAGAAATAGGTTATTGCGTATTTCTGGTGTTTCAGTGCGCGCGGCATCGGCTACCACCGTGACTAATCTTTTACGGATTGTCTGCGTACGACGAGTGCCTACGTCACGAGACGAGAAGATAGGAACGAAGGAATTTGAAGTCTCGCGAGTCTTTGTTCGAGAGAAAAAAGGGGCTCTCGTCGTGCATGGCCGTATTCAGATGGCGATACGGAGGGTTCTTTGCGTCTGATTGGGTAATTTGTTAGGGCTAGTAGTCCAAGCATTGTTGGAGAGAAGGGGGAGGGGCATCCGAGTCTTGGTTTCGCTGCAAGAATAGTTTGGGTTCGGTTGCTGCTATTACGTACTGGGAACACAATGGTAGTAGCACTAGTAGTACAGCAGTAGATACGTGTTCGGTAGAGCTGACGGGAGCAAGCAAACCGCCGGTTGATATGTTTATGAAACATGGCAGCACACGTCGGATGGACCGACGACGAGATTAAGATTTATTTGCTTTCGATCATCTAGATCCTTACCTACCGTTGTGAAATGCGTCGTTTACGATATGTGGTGTTGTTCAGATATTACCCCAATAGTCGCGTCCAAGATAATTCAGCTTACAAAAGCTATGCTCCTATGCGAAAGTGTGAATTGGTTCTGTAATATGTCTATAGATCAGGAATGCATCCGCCCAACAACGTCTAGAGCTTGAAAATAAGGAAGCCATTGGTCTGCCCGAGATATGAGGCGGTGGAACGTTACATTTGCCGGCATCAGTCGCGCATGCCGGTAAATGTCAAATTTTCCATGTTCAGGTTCGTACGATACGTATTGGTAAAACGGATGTGCAGTGACAATGCACGACCATATGTGCGAGTGTCTTACTGAAGGTTGGGTATATTGCGATTTATCAGGTAATTATACATTAAGGAATATTGGACCGGAGTTTCGTCTTACATTTCGTGGAAGCAACATCCCAACTCCCAGCGTTCACGCCCGGGTCTATCAGCAGGGGCCACACCCCCCCTTCCCTCCGAGCAGGGGTGCCCGCAGTTCTCAACGCGAACCCGCCCCTCGCTGTAGCAGCGTTCTTCTACCCCCCCCCCCTTCATGTTTGCCACCCCCTGATGGGATAGTTGCCTCTGCAAAGGCTGTCGCCCTGGCCCAGATATGCGTATCAGACGGTGCGCACGACCCCACGCCGATCGGTGCGGGTTGTGCGTCCCGTGTCAAGTGACAACCCCCCCGCTCAAACGGATTCGGGAAACAGGGACAAACTACGGCAGCAGGGCGGGTACCTCGCAAGGAGTTGCGTATGAGTATGCCTTTTTCGGTGAGGGTCTATATTGTTCGGTTGGCTCTCCCCATTATACGTGTTGTGTGATGGTATAAGTGTTAGGGTCGGAGGTTCCGCCCAAACGGTCACACACCGGCGCCAACGTGTGTAACCGTTGGTTTCGCTGTTTGAATATAGGCTTCCCTCCCCACGTTCGCAGATAGCCAGGGTCCCAACTCTCATTTGTGGGGTGGGTGACCTAAGAAGCGTCTCAACAACCTAAGATTTACCGTTACGTGGGGCACTCGAATATTTATCGGGTACCGCCTTTTCTTTTGTTTGTTTTTGTCTTTCTCCGGGCTGCTGTTGCCGGGGGAATTGACCACACGTGACCAGTATACTCTTCGGGTGGCTGCCCCCACCGCACCGGGCCCCTTCGGGTGTCAGGGCGGGTCAATGTGCTCAAGTCTCCGAAGTAGTAGGCAGCGGGCTGATACTTTCGAGGGAGCATAGAGTGAACCGACACACGACACGCAGTGAGACGTGGAAGTGTGGAGGGCTTAAGCTTTAGTTTTACCCATCAGCCGTATAGCGTGGCCAAACAGCAACGAGGAAACATACGAAGATTCATAGCACACACGCACAGCAACAATGAGTGCCGCAGCAGCAGCACCAGAGGCAGGAAGACGACGAGTACAGCTCGTAACAGCAGCCGAATGAAATATGTGTTGGACAGTGCTGCTGCAGCAGCAGCAGCAGCAGAGACGGGAAGACGATGAGTACAGCTCGCAACAGCAGGTGAATGGGGTTTTTCTTCTAGTGAGCGGCGTTTTTCAGAAGGGAAATTATTTCCGTGGCCCAGGGTACAACGAAGAGCAATGTTTGTCCATATAGCGTGGCCCAGAGACCCGCAACGAGGAAACATACAAAGATTCATAGCACGCACCCACAGCAGCAATGAGTGCCGCAGCAGCAGCAGAGACAGGAAGACGACGAGTTCAGCTCGCAACAGCAGCCGCATGAATGATGTGTTGGACAGTGCTGCTGCTGCCGCAGCAGCAGCAGCAGCAGAGACAGACATACGATGAGTACAGCTCGCAACAGCAGGTGAATGGGGTTTATCTTCTAGTATGCGGCGTTTTTCAGAAGGGAAATTATTTCCATGGCGCAGGGTACAACGAAGAGCAATATTTGTCCGTACAGCGTGGCCCAGAGACCAGCAACAAGGAAACATACGATGGTCCATAGCACATACCCACAGCAGCAGTAAGTACTACGCCATGAATGCTGCTGCAGCAGCAGAGACAGGAAGATGACGAGTACAGCTCGCAACAGCAGCCTAATGAATGATGTGTTAGAGAGTGTGCAGCAGCAGCAGAGACAGGAAGACGACGAATACAGTTCGAAATCCATTTCCAGACCTTGGACGCAAATAGCAGTGTAGTGCTGGGTTGGCACGGCAGCCGAACAGAGCTTGGATGCAATAGCAGTGTCGGGGGGGGGCGACGCGCCCCCCCCCCCGGGCAGGCGACAGTGTGCGTTCGAAATATATGTACTGTATTTTTAAACCCCCCCCCCCGGGCAGGCGACAGTGTGCGTTCGAAATATATGTACTGTATTTTTAAAAAAAAAGAAGCGGAGAGCAAAAAGCAGGCAAGGGAGGCATACATAGTGCGAGGGAGTACGAGCGGCCCCCAACTAACTTCTTCGGCACTGGAAAGGCACGCATCATGACGATAAAGTGCTTACTAGAGGTGGGCACCGGGANCCCCGACAGTGTGCGCTCGAAATCCAGTACCAGACCTTGGACGCAAATAGCGTTGTAGTGCTAGGTTGGCACGGCAGCCGAACAGAGCTTGGATGCAATAGCAGTGTCACCCGGCCGACGGGGGGCGGAGCTGCAGTGAGTCTGGTTGGCCGGCGCCGACGACTACAACCAGGGGACGCCCCCCCCCCCGGGGCCCCCGACAGTGTGCGTTCAAATGCCAGTACCAGACCTTGGACGCAAATAGCGAGTGTAGTGCTAGGTTGGCACGGCAGCCGAACAGAGCTTGGATGCAATAGCAGTGTCGGGGGGGGCGACCCCCCGCCCCCGGCCCCCGAACGGGGGGGGGGGCGCCCCCCCGGGCCCCCGACAGTGTGCGTTCGAAATGTATGTACTGTATTTTGAACAATAATAAAAAAAGTGACCCCGTAACGCAGATATTGATCGGCAAAACAGGGGGTCACCACCGATGGTCTATAATGTTTTCTTCTCTGCACTGTGTCGTAGGCCGATATGTCTCTATCGTGCGTTCCCACCCGAGCCAGATGGTACAACAGCCTCGAGCCATATAGATCACTGCCTAAATCAGACAAATCAATCCGATATACATATATATGAAAAGGGGGGCCACCCGGGCCCTCTCTTTTGTTTTTACATTTTATGTATTTCTCTTTGTGCGGGTGGTCGTACCGATACATTTTCATCGTGCGTTTCCACCTGAGTCATGACGAAGCGCCCAACCCCCTCGAGCGGTGGGGCCCGCTGTCTCCTCAGCGAACCCGCTCCTCGCTGTCTCCATAGCAAGCAACTCTTGGGCGGTCGTGAATCAAGTGTTTTCATTGGGCATTCCCACCCAGCTCGAGCCGGAGGGACTTTTGATGTTCCTCCCTCGCGAGCAGTAGCGCCCGCTGTCTTTCACAGCGCCCCCCCCCACACTGTCTCCACAGCGTGCGTCTCGTGCGTAACTACTGAATGAGTTAAAAATACGAAAAATAATATAGGGAAATGTATGTAGGCTACAGACCACCACCTATAATTTCCCCTTTCCTTCCGTTGTATAAAGTCAAATGCGGATTTGCATTGACGCATGCTACGATAGAGGTGTACCATGTTTTTTCTGAGCTCATCACTTAAGGAGCGTCATATACCTCCCAAAACGAAATGATTGTTTAGGCAAATTAAAGTGCTGCCGGATGAGAAATCTCATGACCGAAGTATACTCTGAAACAATATTCGTCACAAGCCGAAAGTCCGACGAATTTGGGTTAAGGAGCCCGATCGTTCAAAACACGATTCAGCCAGAAAGTGCTGCCTCTACCGTAGCACGCGTCCATGATCATGATCGTTTCCTGAGTTGTGGGAGCGAGACGTCCCCCCCCTCGGCCGGACACCTGTATATCAGCTTCCATAAATCCCCTGAGTATCTCGACCACCCTATTTTACTGTATTTCTCCCTACTCTACCGGCCGGGCTTCTAACTTGTACGGCCTACAGTTGTCTCGGATGACCAAGCCTCCGAATGGTACGGCATTATTCGATTCCTCGGATCGAACTCAAGTAAACCATCGAAAAAGTATTTTTCGACACCTCACGTCGAAATATTCAACTCCGACCGTCCCGACCGGGGGGGGGGGGGGTACCTGACACCGTCCCCTCCCTCTACGCCTGAACATGAACTATAAAGACCGCTGAACACAGGGGACGGTAGATAGCCGTTCCCCTCCTGCGTGATGCAAGGCCCTCTATAGTTCTAAAATACTACCTGACATCGTCCCCTTCCTCTACGCCTGAACAATAACTATATAAAACTGAGCACAGGTGACAGTAGACCCCCCTGCTTGATGCAAGCCTTTGCATAGCACTACAACACAACTGGATGGCGCTGCGACCTATAGGCCGCAGCTGCGTAGTGACAGCGACTGCAGCAAACAGTAGTGAGCGGTAGAAAGGAGCTAAGAGCTTGATCGAAGGTGGACCAGACGGCTCCAAAGAGCCGTGGGATCGGCAGGCATGGCATGGAATGTCGAGTGCGATATTTTCGTTCTTCGGCACATTGTTTCCGGTCAACACGTTTGGTAGGATCAAAATATAGCTTATTTCATTTTTAGCAGATACCAGGTAGATCGCGAACAGTGTTCGACACTCATATATTACATCATGGAGAATGAATGCCTGGCTAAACCGTAGAACGGTAAGACTACGCTTGAGTACGAGTGAAATCATGCCAGCACAGAATGCCCGTGAAGCACATGACCGTGCACAATACCACCACGCCTCGACCAAGCAGCAAAGCAGAACAAGCATACCAGATAAAATATGTCGCACGAGGGATGTGTGGTGTCATGTTACAGTTTTTGACTCGATGTGAGCGTTTGCGCCCCTCCGGTACTGTCACACAAATCGCATACACCGATACACCCTGGATATATTTGGAAACAAATTGGTAAACGTTGTTTTTCGACCCCTGGGTAGGTGTATGACATCCAAACCCCCGGCCGCCCCTGCCATAACGGTAACCCGTCATCCATAACCCCAGAAGCTCGTACGCACTCACAAGCCCTTATACAAGAGTACCTCTAGATGCTCGTCATTCTAAGAAAATCACTGCTCTCGGCTGTGCCGTACATGTTGGATGAGTGTGAGGTCGACGTACTAAATATTTTTAGAAAGTGTGACTTGTGCCTTGACCAGGGGTGAGTATTGGTACCTGGTGCACGCTAGATAGACATCTTCTGTACGTGAAAATTACCTTTGCTTTCGTAAGAGGTGGGATCAGAAGCCTATATGTGGATTGTTTTTTCACAATACGGGAAGAGGACGCACACACACTCACCTAGCTAGACCAGGAGTGACTGCGCCGGCGACCGTCTAACCGCGGTGAGGAGTCACTTTCGTAGGCAGTTATGTAACCAAATCTGTAACTACCCCGTCCGAACGGAGCTGTACCTCTCTGAACCGTCTACATGCTGTGGTGAGACTACTTGCATGTGCTCGAGGCGAAAGATTCGTTGCTCCCGGGAACAACGTCTGTTGTGATGCTCGAGGCCATTGTAGTGTGATACGTTAAATTTTGTCAACAGTACAGGAATATGGCAAAACATTTAAGTATTTGTCGGTGAAGCAAGCAATGCCAAGCAATTGCTGACCTTGGACCGCAATATGGGAATATGACCATACTTTGTACTGGTCGGCGAAGCACGCACAGGTGGCCAGCGGTACACGTTGCGAACGTACTTTGGGTGACTCGAACAATAAACACCTTGAGCCACAAAGCTCAAGGCCCGTACGGTATTTGGTTTGCCCCGTTAGTTTGACGAAAATCGGTAACAAACCGAGGAAAATAACCAACGAAACCAAATGACGACAGAATAAACGAGAAAACAAATCGGAAACAAATCGGAAACAAATGGGACAAAACGCAAATCAATCGGAAAAGTACGTATCGGCATGCAGTGATCCGACAAAAACCATGAGCACAGAGTCGTGGGGGACAACAAAAGCGACAGGCACAAACACAGCAGCAACAGTTTACAGTAAATTGTGCGGTCGAGAGTGTACTACTTTTTCTGCGTATATATATTACTGGTCCCGCTCGGAGTTTTGCGCAGCGCAAACACGATACTGCAAACCAAGGCATTTGTTACCAAAATCACCTACGAGTACGTATACAGTACAGGACACCTAATAAGAAACAGAAATCTAGGCTCAGCCTGTATTTCTTATTTTTTCGTTCAGTAAGCCTCTTTCCTATTGAGCCTCTTTCATATTTTTCCGCAAAGAAATTTGAAAATCGAACTGTTTTCTCATTATTTATAGCTCATATTAATACGGTACCGGCATTGATCGTACGCCCCTCACTGGTTGAGCATGGGTAAGTTCTTCGTCCGAGTTATTCCCGTGTACTCTTACTGAGGGGCACTGACGCCGAGGACCCGTGCTCGGCAACGGATTTGGAACGTTTCCGCTTTCGTCCCTTCTCCTTGCCTGAACCATTTGTGCCGGTAAGGCCGTCAGAAATATCTTCCCCGTATTTGCCCTCTTCCTCGGTTTCACTACCATAGGCAATACTGCCCTCTCCGAGATAACTATTTCTGTCGATATCTACACCGCGCACACTCGATTCCTTTCTATTTTTCTCGTCGCCACCCCCCTCCCACCCTTGATCCGCTCTTGCCCTTCCTGACCCTCACTACCACGCCCGGGTTGGTCAGCAAGACCCTGCGGTCGGGGGCAGGCAGCTTGTTGGTGTCCCACTTTTCCACGTTGTCACCCTTCTCCGATCACGCCTCGAGACCCTTCCCCACACCCAACTTGACCAGCCGTAATTATCCTGCATCGACGGGCTGCACTTCACCCGTGCACCCTGTTGGCGGCAGACAAAGCACAGTGTTGCATCTCTCCTTCATTTTTTTCTTGAACTCTTCTGTCGTCTGCCCGTGCAGATTGTCGGCAGAAATGATGGAATGTTTCGTGGGCTTGCCAGAACCGCCTGCGACGGTGACCTTGTACGTTTTGTCGACCCACCGGTTGCAGTAATCGCACGTGATTGAGCTCTGCCCACTGTCGACGGTGTGGGGCTCGCTGAAGGCTGCGGCCCTGGCATGGGTGCAGTTGTTGTCGAGCCACTCGCGTCCAATTGCAATGGTCGAATTGAGCGAAGAAGCTTCCGGAGGTCGTTGTTGTACTCCTCTGCGTTGAGGGAGCCGTCACATTGTAGCCCCCACAGCGTGTCAGAGTTGGAAAATATTTATGAGGAAACACCGTCTTCGCGCGCGGCGCTCTTTAGCTCATCGAACTGCTGCGTATTCAAGGCTCCCATCGTTTTAATTTACCCAATGCGGAGAGCGATTTGAGTGTGGCCGTGAAGGTCATTGGCAAACGGTGGGCCGCAAGATCTGTGTCCTGGGTCTGCTACATCACTACAGTGTTGTGTCTTCGGAGTCCCGAATTCAGTTTGGACGGAAGCAGCGAAAGTGAAGGGAGGAAAGCAGTGGTACAAGGGAGTGCTGCAGGAAGCTGATAGGTTTATGACCTCCTGGCACAAGGACGAAGAGGAGGCTAGCCGAAAACGAGCGACTAAGCGAAACAATGAGCGCAGCAATAATAAAGAGACGCCAAGAATCAACGGGACGGGAGGGGTGCGGAAGAAGGACGAATCGGCGAGGGAAGAAAACAAGCGAGAAATGGCGGACCGAGTGGCGCGATATGTGCCGGATTGACTCTCCTGGACTGTTTGTTTGTNCTTCGGTTTTCGGTTATTTGAACGGAAATAACCGAAACCGAAACCGAGCACTTTCCGGTCGGTTATTCGGTCTATCTGATGACCGACCGGAGACTGTCTTCGGTTTTCGGTTATTTGAACGGAAATAACCGAAACCGAAACCGAGCACTTTCCGGTCGGTTATTCGGTCTATCTGATGACCGACCGGAGACTGTCTTCGGTTTTCGGTTATTTGAACGGAAATAACCGAAACCGAAACCGAGCACTTTCCGGTCGGTTATTCGGTCTATCTGATGACCGACCGGAGACTGTCTTCGGTTTTCGGTTATTTGAACGGAAATAACCGAAACCGAAACCGAGCACTTTCCGGTCGGTTATTCGGTCTATCTGATGACCGACCGGAGACTGTCTTCGGTTTTCGGTTATTTGAACGGAAATAACCGAAACCGAAACCGAGCACTTTCCGGTCGGTTATTCGGTCTATCTGATGACCGACCGGAGACTGTCTTCGGTTTTCGGTTATTTGAACGGAAATAACCGAAACCGAAACCGAGCACTTTCCGGTCGGTTATTCGGTCTATCTGATGACCGACCGGAGACTGTCTTCGGTTTTCGGTTATTTGAACGGAAATAACCGAAACCGAAACCGAGCACTTTCCGGTCGGTTATTCGGTCTATCTGATGACCGACCGGAGACTGTCTTCGGTTTTCGGTTATTTGAACGGAAATAACCGAAACCGAAACCGAGCACTTTCCGGTCGGTTATTCGGTCTATCTGATGACCGACCGGAGACTGTCTTCGGTTTTCGGTTATTTGAACGGAAATAACCGAAACCGAAACCGAGCACTTTCCGGTCGGTTATTCGGTCTATCTGATGACCGACCGGAGACTGTCTTCGGTTTTCGGTTATTTGAACGGAAATAACCGAAACCGAAACCGAGCACTTTCCGGTCGGTTATTCGGTCTATCTGATGACCGACCGGAGACTGTCTTCGGTTTTCGGTTATTTGAACGGAAATAACCGAAACCGAAACCGAGCACTTTCCGGTCGGTTATTCGGTCTATCTGATGACCGACCGGAGACTGTCTTCGGTTTTCGGTTATTTGAACGGAAATAACCGAAACCGAAACCGAGCACTTTCCGGTCGGTTATTCGGTCTATCTGATGACCGACCGGAGACTGTCTTCGGTTTTCGGTTATTTGAACGGAAATAACCGAAACCGAAACCGAGCACTTTCCGGTCGGTTATTCGGTCTATCTGATGACCGACCGGAGACTGTCTTCGGTTTTCGGTTATTTGAACGGAAATAACCGAAACCGAAACCGAGCACTTTCCGGTCGGTTATTCGGTCTATCTGATGACCGACCGGAGACTGTCTTCGGTTTTCGGTTATTTGAACGGAAATAACCGAAACCGAAACCGAGCACTTTCCGGTCGGTTATTCGGTCTATCTGATGACCGACCGGAGACTGTCTTCGGTTTTCGGTTATTTGAACGGAAATAACCGAAACCGAAACCGAGCACTTTCCGGTCGGTTATTCGGTCTATCTGATGACCGACCGGAGACTGTCTTCGGTTTTCGGTTATTTGAACGGAAATAACCGAAACCGAAACCGAGCACTTTCCGGTCGGTTATTCGGTCTATCTGATGACCGACCGGAGACTGTCTTCGGTTTTCGGTTATTTGAACGGAAATAACCGAAACCGAAACCGAGCACTTTCCGGTCGGTTATTCGGTCTATCTGATGACCGACCGGAGACTGTCTTCGGTTTTCGGTTATTTGAACGGAAATAACCGAAACCGAAACCGAGCACTTTCCGGTCGGTTATTCGGTCTATCTGATGACCGACCGGAGACTGTCTTCGGTTTTCGGTTATTTGAACGGAAATAACCGAAACCGAAACCGAGCACTTTCCGGTCGGTTATTCGGTCTATCTGATGACCGACCGGAGACTGTCTTCGGTTTTCGGTTATTTGAACGGAAATAACCGAAACCGAAACCGAGCACTTTCCGGTCGGTTATTCGGTCTATCTGATGACCGACCGGAGACTGTCTTCGGTTTTCGGTTATTTGAACGGAAATAACCGAAACCGAAACCGAGCACTTTCCGGTCGGTTATTCGGTCTATCTGATGACCGACCGGAGACTGTCTTCGGTTTTCGGTTATTTGAACGGAAATAACCGAAACCGAAACCGAGCACTTTCCGGTCGGTTATTCGGTCTATCTGATGACCGACCGGAGACTGTCTTCGGTTTTCGGTTATTTGAACGGAAATAACCGAAACCGAAACCGAGCACTTTCCGGTCGGTTATTCGGTCTATCTGATGACCGACCGGAGACTGTCTTCGGTTTTCGGTTATTTGAACGGAAATAACCGAAACCGAAACCGAGCACTTTCCGGTCGGTTATTCGGTCTATCTGATGACCGACCGGAGACTGTCTTCGGTTTTCGGTTATTTGAACGGAAATAACCGAAACCGAAACCGAGCACTTTCCGGTCGGTTATTCGGTCTATCTGATGACCGACCGGAGACTGTCTTCGGTTTTCGGTTATTTGAACGGAAATAACCGAAACCGAAACCGAGCACTTTCCGGTCGGTTATTCGGTCTATCTGATGACCGACCGGAGACTGTCTTCGGTTTTCGGTTATTTGAACGGAAATAACCGAAACCGAAACCGAGCACTTTCCGGTCGGTTATTCGGTCTATCTGATGACCGACCGGAGACTGTCTTCGGTTTTCGGTTATTTGAACGGAAATAACCGAAACCGAAACCGAGCACTTTCCGGTCGGTTATTCGGTCTATCTGATGACCGACCGGAGACTGTCTTCGGTTTTCGGTTATTTGAACGGAAATAACCGAAACCGAAACCGAGCACTTTCCGGTCGGTTATTCGGTCTATCTGATGACCGACCGGAGACTGTCTTCGGTTTTCGGTTATTTGAACGGAAATAACCGAAACCGAAACCGAGCACTTTCCGGTCGGTTATTCGGTCGGTTGTTTGACATAAACGGGTATTTTGTCCAATATTCGCCCGCCCTTAAAGTGAATATACAGCATACAATTATAGTTGTCGAGTGCGCGTGTGTCGGCGCATTGGCGCATCACCATACACATCCATATTACACTCACTGTAAGTCGCACGACAAACATACACATATCGTACATCACGTGAGAAAACACCATCTAAAGTTTTGTGGTTTTGGCATTTGAGTGGTCATTGACCCACAGCGTACAGCTAACAGGCGAGCACGGAACACGAACTACGACAAAAAATATGTAACAGTGCCCTGGACGACGAGAGGAGCCTGCGTCCTGCACCTACAATACAGACGAGGACTTCCACAAAAAATACACTCAACGCGCGACACTCAGAAATAAAATGATCGCTGTTTCGGTTGTTCAATTGATTTCCTTGCCCGAATGGCAGAGCCACCCGAATTCCTTGTACATGACACAGACCAAGTGTGTGCTCTCGCCGACGCCGTCGTTGAGTGCGGCTGGAGTGGGGTTGCCGTGTGCTGTTGTGGTCTGTGATGCTTGCGATGGCTACATGCCTACTGTTGTGCTCCGTGCTACTCCTGTGCTGGCATGTAGGGGTTTCCATACATATACAGCGGCGGTATACGGGGTGGGGGATAGGGGACGTAAACACCGACCGGAAGTAACCGAGCCGGTTATGTCCGGTCCGTTAATTTTCGATAACCGAATAACCGGTTTTTAAATGACCGGTTTCGGTTACCAAAAACCTGTCAAATAAACCGGTTTAATAAAACCGAAGATCGGTCTCGGTGCCCAACACTGCACTTGACGTGGACGCGGTCGATTCCCGTGGACTCATCCCACGGTAGGGGCGCAGCAGAATTTTCTGAGCTCCTCACATGAGGAGCTCAATATCTCACCCAAACCATGACTTCGGAAACATTCGTTCGCGCAACCCGACCAAAACTTCCAATGCGGTAGTCCAAAAACAAGCATACCTGTAAAATAATCATAGTGTGTGTGTGTTCTTCACATTAAACCTTCCTTTCTACCCGTCGACATCCAGCACACCCAGTGTCCGTGCCGATTCATCATCCAAAAAAGGTACCAGTTCTGTGGTCACAAAACTACGACACAGAGATACTACGCTCAGTGCAGTAAGCAGAGCAGACAATGCAATGCCATATACGACAGGCAAGACCTACCCTGCTAGCAATCCAGGTGCATGCAAGAGAAAAAAAGAGAAAAAGGAAAACAAAAAGCGAAAAGGAAAAAAGAATATAAAGTAAATATACTGAAGCAAATCAACAATCAAGCAACCAAACAAAAAGCATGACAGAGTAAAAGAAAGAAATGGTCGTGCTTCTCCCAGAGGGGATGCGACCTCCAATAAAAAACCAAATGAAATGAAACGAAATTAAACCGAAACAGCGCCAACAGAGCAAGAGTAAGAACGACAGGAAAGGACAGCCAGCCGGAGCACACCAAAGGCACCTTCCAGCCAGCCGAGGCAGGTTTGTGCCTGAGTACAGGCAGGTCCTCCCAGTGTGTGTGTGTTCTTCACATTAAACCTTCCTTTCTACCCGTCGACATCCAGCATACCCAGTGTCCGTGCCGATTCTTCATCCTAAAAAGGTACCAGTTCTGTGGTCACAAAACTACGACACAGAGATACTACACTCAGTGCAGTAAGCAAGCAGACAATGCAATGCCATATACGACAGGCAAGACCTACCCTGCTAGCAATCCAGGTGCATGCAAGAGAAACATAAGAGAAAAAAGGAAAAAAGCGAAAAGGAAAAATAATAAAAAAGCAAACATACTGAAGCAAATCAACAATCAAGCAACCAAACAAAAGCATGACAAAATAAAAAGAAAGAAAGTGTCGTGCTTCTCCCAGGGAAGCGACATCCAATGAAAAGAAACCAAATGAAATGAATCGAAATGAAAAGGACCGAAAAAATCAGCGCCAACAGAGCAAGACTAAGAACGACAGGAAAGGACAGGCAGCCGGAGCACACCAAGAGCACCTTCAGCCAGCCGAGGCAGGTTTGTGCCTGTAGTACAGACAGGTTCTACCAGCTAGTCGGTCTGGTACCTACTCTGGTGAGGCGCCTTTACCACTCTTGACCCACAAATCGTACCAGATAAAGTACCAAATATATTACGATTTGTTGGTGTTTTTACGTGTTTTTGGGTGTTTTTTTTATCAAATCACGAGAACCCGTGGACCCAACCCAGCCCTAATCCTATCCCTAACCCTAACCCTAACCCCAACCCTAGTCCAGGCTAAGGCTCGACCCGTGCGCGGCTTCGCCGCGCGTTTTGGACAATTTGAAAAAACAACGCGCGGACCACTACCAAAACCGTAATATATTTGGTACTTTATCTGGTACGATTTGTGGGTCAAGAGCTCTGGTAAAGGCTACTGCTGGTTGCCGTCTCTTTCCTGCTTTCGTCCGCCGTGTTTTCCCTACGAACCCCCCCACCCTCCGTCTCCATTCCCTTCGGCGTTACCCATAGATCGGATACGTGCCACTTCCTACTCAGTTCCGTTTCGTTCTCGTGCAACACACAAGAGCGCAGGAAAGAGAAGAGGAAATAACAAAAAAACAAAATGAATACGTACGTAGCTAAGCAACCAAAGAAAGTCCTAGGAATAATACGGAGGGGCGGTGAGACAAAGACAAAAGCGAGCACGGTAAAATAAATAAGTCAAATAAAGTAAATGATGCGAGGGGCTGTAGCATCGTTGTCGTGCCCCCGAGGGGCTGTAGCATCGCTGCCGTGCCCCCCTTGAGAAGCAACAACATGCAATACAACAAGCAACAGAAAAAAAGGGCAATGGTCATTTGGGGGGTATACCCCCTGTTTTTACGGCCATTTGGGGGTAGGGTCAAAATGCGCCCGCGGAACGCGCTCCCGCGTGCCCAAACAGGCCTCAAACGCCATTCCGAAGCCCTGGCGAGATGCCCGAAGCCCATGCCAAGCACGCACACAACTTTTATTTTTTCAGGCACGTCCTTGGGCCTAACGGGACGGCGGCGCACGAGGGGGCAAACGAAGTCCCCCCTTTGACCACATCTTGGGGGGGGATAACCCCACGTACCTACTAAATTTATCTACTCCCCCCGATTGACCACTTTTTTCACCCCGTTTGACCAAAACCATACCCCCTTTTGACCATCTGCGACAGCCCCAAAAACGACTACAGCAGTACGTATCCACGTCACCGCCCAACAGCCCGAATAGATCACGGGACGGAATACCCAGAACTTGCGAGTAGTCGGGATCGTTTGCCTCCCAAGAAATAAATTTCGGCACAACTATACAAATCAAATCTTTATAGACGATATGAAGATATCGGCTCGTCTGAGAAAACATGACGGTGATGGGGGAATCAGAACACATACGAGTACGTGTATACTCGGCGTATGGGTCGTGAGTTGCTGGGTGCTTGGTGCTTGGTGCTTCGTTCCTGGGTGCTGTGGGTCATGGGTGCGCGGTGTTGGGTTGTTGGACGGGAGGGGTCTTTGGGACACGAGCAACATCAGGCGCAACGACGGTCGTTAGTCTTCTTGAGAAGTGCTTTCCTCCTGTCCCCAACGTATCCATCCCCGACGGCAGGCTGGTGTGTTCGAGTACAGATCGCCAGGATCACACCCAGCAACCAAGCACCAAGCACCAAGCACCCAGCAACCCACGACCCATACGCCGAGTATATACGTATGTGTTCTGATTCCCCCATCACCATAGCAACCAAGCACCAAGCACCAAGCACCCAGCAACTCACGACCCATACGCCGAGTATACACGTACTCGTATGTGTTCTGATTCCCCCATCACCGTCATGTTTTCTCAGAAGAGCCGATATCTTCATATCGTCTATAAAGATTTGATTTGTATAGTTGTGCCGATATTTATTTCTTGGGAGGCAAACGATCCCGACTACTCGCAAGTTCTGGATGTTCCGTCCCGTGGTCTGTTCGGGCTGTTGGGCGGTGACGACGCGGATACGTACTGCTGTAGTCGTTTTTGAAGCTGTCACAGATGGTCAAAAGGGGGTATGGTTTCGGTCAAACGGGGTGAAAAAAGTGGTCAATCGGGGGGAGTAGATAAATTTGGTAGGTACGTGGGGTTATCCCCCCCCAAGATGTGGTCAAAGGGGGGACTTCGTTTGCTCCCTCGTGCGCCGCCGTCCCGTTAGGCCCAAGGACGTGCCTGAAAAAAAAAAAAAAATTGTGTGCGTGCTGGGCATGGGCTTCGGGCATCTCGCCAGGGCTTCGGAATGGCGTTTGAGGCCTGTTTGGGCCCGCGGGAGCGCGTTCCGCGGGCGCATTTTGACCCTACCCCCAAATGGCCGTAAAACCAGGGGGTATACCCCCAAATGACCATTGCAAAAAAAAAACGAATACGAAAAAAAACAAACAAACAAACAAAGGGAAAGAAAGACCACCAGAAATACCCAAGAAGGAAAGAAATACGTATGATATGTGCATTTCATCTAAACGTCGAAATAACATGGTTGGGTCTCAGATCGACGGAAGGGCACACCGACGGAGGTTGGAAACTAAGGGTACATCAACAGGCACGCCAAGAAGTGTCATGCCCACTCGTTCACTCGCTTGCCTCCAGCGTTTCGCTGACAGCTAGTCCGGCATAGCAGACGCAGACGGGCGAACGACACGACACGGCCTGCTGTTGGTGTAGATAGGCCTAGAGGCTAGGCTATCGTTGTAGTTTTCTCGTTTGTTTTGGCAGAGGCCATCACCAGCAAGGCGACGAATTCGCGCCGGACGAGAGAGACGACATTTTCGCGTGGACGCATCGGGAGAGCTACGAACGACTGCTAGAGCTGCCCGTCCCGGTACGTGTTGCGAGAGTCGCGCGTTGCGCGGTACCCGGCTCGATCGACGAAGCACGTGAATAGTAGAACCCGAACGCGTGACCGCTTCGTGCCAGCGCGCGGGAGTAGTCATCCGGTTCAGAGGCTCTGCGCCTTGCGGGGCGGAAACCCGGGTCGATCTTAAAAGAAAACAAATATGTTTCTGTTTTTTTCGGAAATTAAAATTTCGGTATTTGTTTAATGGGTCTTTAACAAGTACGAGCTTCAGTTGCCTCGTTAATAATCATGCACCACGCACAAAACCGTCACTACAGCAACAGCGCTCTAGGTAACCATCCGTGTGGTGCTCCTACTGCAGTCGACCTGGATCGTAGGCAGGTGTCGATGCCTCGGAGAGTGGAATCCATCACCAACTCGTCGCTCTACGACGCCCAACGCTACAAACGCTTGAGCTACAGCCCTCAGCGAGCTCGGTCGGTCGGGCACCTCGGTGTGGTCACTGTGTCAACTCGATTGTGAGAGCTCAGAACGCATTTGCGCCTTCTGCGCCCGGCCATGGACTGTGGGGGAATTCGGGGACAACCCTGCCCAGCCTTGTGTGTTCGTGAGGGGTGGCAAGGCTAGCACGGTGGGGCTGCCCGATCGTACTCACCCGCGCACTGTAAAAAACAGAAATCTGCCAGAACACGTCGTGGCCAGTTTTTTCGGGGATGAAGTTTTTCTGGTAAAACCAGAAAAAAAACAGAAAATATGTTCTGGGAAAACCCGAAGCTCACTCCTCGTTAAGATCGACCCGTCCTAGTATTTGCCTCGTTGACAACATAATGTGACATTTCCACACCCTCTGTTGCTAGTCAGAGAGATGGCGAGTGTATTCGTAGCCGAGTACCGTCGACACGCGCGTGGAAGCGGTGCTTCCATGCTGAAAGCGAAAGGGGCGGACACAGTGGTAGCGTCACGCAGTATGTCCGACCAGGCTATATATATGCCCGCGAAAATACGAAATATCGTCTCGCATATTCCGAGTAGGTACCACGCAAATTAGCTGTGTCAACAGCGTTTTCGATACATTTCATTTTCTTTCATTTTATTTGGTTTTTGTTGGAGGTCGCATCTCCTCTGGGAGAAGCACGACACATTCTTTCATTTTTTGTCATGCTTTTTATTTGGTTGCTTGATTGTTGATTTGCTTCAGTATATTTACTTTTTATTATTTTTTCTTTTCGCTTTTTTCTTTTCTCTTTTTTTCTCTTGCATGCACCTGGATTGCTAGCAGGGTAGGTCTTGCCTGTCGTATATGGCGTTGCATTGTCTGCTCTGCTTACTGCACTGAGTGTAGTATCTCTGTGTCGTAGTTTTGTGACCACAGAACTGGTACCTTTTTAGGATGAAGAATCGGCACGGACACTGGGTGTGCTGGATGTCGACGGGTAGAAAGGAAGGTTTAATGTGAAGAACACACACACACACATGCACGGACACGTGCACTACACGCATCACGCATTCTCAACCTGACACACCTCGTGCATATACCCGCGCGTATACATCATGAATCGGCGCGGTATCTATCATTAGGCCATACAGGCGCGCACACATGCATAGTCACGTATCACGCATTATCGACGCGATGCAGGGATGCATATGTGCGCGCACATAGCATTATGAGCAGTATATGCCTGCCTGCATGAAAACATCATGTATATCGCATTTAGCAACCGTAGAGCAGGATGCGCGAAGCCGGAGCGGTATGGCCCCAAAAGCTCCCCCCTCGTCACTCCATCCGTATACGGTAAATACCCGCGTACATGTATTCATTTGAGCAGTGGCCAAATAACGGGTATACACCGATGGTTTTGTGGCCAAAACAGGGTACCATTGTATTTTAGTGACCGCGACGACCCCAGGGCGCCATCTCATTGGCCAGCGCAGGCCACCACCCGACGCTGGCCACAAACCCATCGGGTATACCCGATTTTGGCTACTCACCCCCCAAGAGGTACCCGATAATTGTACCCACCTACCCGAAAATGGCCGGGCTGTTCGACCACCACGGCTCAACAGCCCACCACGCACCAGACGACGATTACTACGTACCACGCACCTGCGTACCAGGTACGTATCACGACGTATGACGACGTATCCAGTCGAATTCCGGCCGGGTCCCAACCTGTTACCGACGGATCCATCTGCTCTACGAGCTACTATATTACTGCTGCTGTGCTGTGCGGTGGCTGATGCCTGGTGGCTCGTCGAGGAGGGAGATAAAGAGAGGTGCTTTTTGGGTGGGAGAGGGAGCGAATCAACTACTACTACTGGTGTGCCGTGATGAGGTGGCTTTTGGTTGGGAGAGGGAGAGATAGCACTGTGAACCAACCACTACGGCTGGCCCATGTTTTGAACCACTACTGCTGTGCCGTGTTTCGAAGTGGCACCACTACTGCTGTGCAGTGTTTCGAGGTGGCAAGTTTGGTTGGGTGTGAGAGGCTGCGCGAATCAACCAAATCATGGATACTTGTCGAGCAGATGGATGGATATCTATCAAGCAGATGGTTCCCGTCGGTAAAGGGCTGGGTGGGGGCATGGATTTCGATTAAATTAGTCGTAATCGTCGTCTGGTGCGTGGTGGGCTGTTGGGCCGTGGTGGTCGAACAGCCCGGCCATTTTCGGGTAGGTGGGTACAATTATCGGGTACCTCTTGGGGGGTGAGTAGCCAAAATCGGGTATACCCGATGGGTTTGTGGCCAGCGTCGGGTGGTGGACCTGCGCTGGCCAATGAATGGCGCCCTGGGGTCGATCGCGGTCACAAAGATACAACTGGTCCTATACTCTTCTTTTTCGGCCACAAACCCCCATCGGTACGACCAGATTTCCTGCGCCACTGCTTCTTTCATTTCTTGATTCTCGATTCGTTTCATTTCATCTGGTTTCTGTTAACTAGATGTCGCATCTCATCTGGAAGAAGCACGACATTTTTTTTTTCTTTTCATTTTGTCATGCTTTTGTTTGGTTGCTTGATTGTTGATTTGCTTCAGTATGTTTACTTTCTATTATTTTTCCTTTTCGCTTTTTTCTTTCTTTTCTCTTTTTTTCTCTTGCATGCACCTGGATTGCTAGCAGGGTAGGTCTTGCCTGTCGTATATGGCGTTGCATTGTCTGCTCTGCTTACTGCACTGAGCGTAGTATCTCTGTGTCGTAGTTTTGTGACCACAGAACTGGTACCTTTTTAGGATGATGAATCGGCACGGACACTGGGTGTGCTGGATGTCGACGGGTAGAAAGGAAGGTTTAATGTGAAGAACACACACACACACTGTCACGTATCACGCGTCGACATGATACGTTTCCGGAATACGCGCGCGCGTATACATTATGAGCTGTCTATCTGTGTGTGCCCAAGTGTATACTTACTTAAACCATCACGTACTACGCATTTCGTAACCGTGGTACAGAATGCTCGAAGTCGGAGAGGTATGGCTCGAAAATAAAAACATGGCATTTCGAAGGATACATACATGATGAAGGGAGGTTTAACGTGAAGAACACACACACGTATATACGTACCCCATTTATTTCTGCCGTGTTCCGGTTACAGGCTATAAATTCCAAGGCCTTCCTCGGGATATTCCCGCGGAACCGCGGGATAGCGCTGAATCTACCGTAACAGAGTTACGAATGAGGAATAAACAATGGCAAAAGCACAAAAGCACCTTAAGAAAGACAAAACCACGGCGAATCAAATGACGATGTTTATTTTTTATTTTTCACGAAGTAGGAACCGCGGTATGGTCCATGGTAATTTACCACGGGAATTGGCATAAAACCGCGGTATGGTCCATGGTAATTTACCACGGGAGTTGGCACGCATTGCCAACTCCCGTGGTAAATTACAAATTACCATGGACCATACCGCGGTTCCTACTGGGCAACGAAAAAAAAAACACCGTCAATCGATTCGGCGTGGTTTTGTCTCTCTTTAGGTGCTAAAGCCATTGTTTATTCCTCATTCGTAACTCCGGTACGGTAGATCCGGCGCGATCCCGCAGTTCCGCGGGAAAATTCCGAGGAAGGCCCTGATAAATTCCGAGGCTTATCACGGTATTTTGGCGGGACGGTAACGACGGTAACGGCGGGACGGGACGGTTAAACCGTCGTCAAACTGTTCCCGTCGTCCCGTTAAATCCCGTCCCGCCGACAAATCTCCAACCGTTGAACTTGACCGTCCCGTCCCTTTATCGAAATGTGCCCCGTTGAACTTTACCGTCCCGTCCTGTCGAGAAAATGTTTCCCATTGAAAAGTACCGTCCCGTCCCGTCGAGATGATGCAATTTACCGTCTTGTCCCGTCATGCACCGTTGTCTTTACCGTCCCGTCCCGCCGACAAAACTTGTCTCTCCCGCCAAGATTCACACCTGCCCGTTGTCTTTTCCCGCCATTCCCACCAAGAATCTACGAATTAAAAAAAAAATGTTTTTTCACATTGGTATGTACATAAAAAATAAATTAAAGATATATGTACGAATTTACGAAATATCCAAATACGAAAATTCCGAGATATGAAATATATTTTTTCTTTTAAGGATACGAATTTCCCGCCTAGTCTTATTATATGGGGATGCGAATTTCAAGATGAATTTCTATTCACGTACTGGTATGTACGATTCGTACCAGTGCTTATTTTCGTTGTTCCTCTGGAGCAACAACTGTTTTGATCCAATGATCCAATGCCGCATTGCTATAGTGGATCCAGCCATAAGACTGAAAATCTTAATACAGCCATAACTTCCTCAATTATTTATATTTTATATAATGTCGAGAATTTTTGTGATGCCCTCGACAAATGCCACAAGAGTTGTTCAGACCTTATTTCGATTGGACCTGTCGTTCGAACTCCGAGTGTTCGCTGTTGATTATTCGTGAGAACTGACAAAATTATCACTTGATTTTATAATGGAAAACTCAAAATACGAAGATCGACTCAAATTGGAATGGCGTCTGAACAACTATGGTAGAGTTTGTCCAGGGCACCACAAAAATGTCTAACATGGACCAAGGTATTAATAATTGACGAAGTTATGACGATTTGGGTAAAAAAGAAAAATTAAGTGTGTTTTGTGTGGGATGTGGATCAAAAATAAATAAATGCGCAACGTGATTTTTTGCGCGGTGGCATCACCTTGTCCGGGGTTGAAAATATACCAATAAAATAGGCCTGATGTGTAGCTTTCCGAATCTGTCCTTATTTTCTGTGGACTCGCTGTCGTTATCGAGATTTTGTCATTTTTGTCTCGTGAAGTGCCCCCTGGAGCAATATTCAAACCGCGACCACGAACGCAATACTTGAAGTCCACACGTATATATGGGCTCATTCGAACGGCCTTGAGAAGGGCTTTCATACGCATACTTCAGATCAACTCAATTCGGTGGTGCGCCCGAATTATTAATACAAAGGCCCGATTTCAGGCTTGCTGCTGGATCCACCATACTACTACTTCCATACGTTGTGTAGTAGATTGCCATTAACTGGTATACAGTGTAGTACAAGGTTCCCCTTCGGTATGTTGGTCACTTGAAATCCCGGGGGTGTCGCAAGGTGAAAATAGATCGCACATGCTTCATAGTTTAATTTTGGAGCGAACCTGTGACTGACTGTAAAAAAAAGGAGTAGCGACCGCCATTCCTAACCTAACACCTGTCACGAGATGATATCGTATCTGACGCAGTACAGTGGGCTCCCGGTGTTAAGAAACTTCAGGTTGTTGGTGTCCAGGCTCAATGACTTGTTTTGTTTCTGAAGTCGATCTTATTTTTTTTGTAGGATTTAAAGTCGATGGTACTGCAGCTATCACGGCTGTTCTGCGCTGTACAGCTGAGTGTACAGAAGATAGTTATGACAGAGCTGTTGCCCGACGAGTACCGCCCCGGTCCTAGAAAAGAGTACTAACTCGTACGTACGTAATACCTTTTGGGCGGGTACCCCGGTACGCGTTTAGCAGCCAAGTACTCGTCGAGGTGTGCTCGGCGAGAATGAAGTGTTTTCCATACCTGTGGCGGGTATTAGCGGTTTCGTTGTTTTTAATCGTTGCTTTAAAGCGCGGGTGATATCAAAATCAGAGGCAGAATATTCTCGGAAGAATGAGAGGATGTGAGTTTTGTACGTACGTAGGAAGTTTGGGCAATCAGATGAATGCAGAAATACATGGTAGTATGAATCGTAGCCCGTGATATACACCTGGTCCAGTTCGTAGTTGTGATCTGCACGTGATAGCCCAGTGCAGCAGAGTCAGAGCTACAGGTCCAAGGTGTGATACAAACTACTTTTAAGTTCCCAATATGTCCGAGGAGAGCAAGTCGCCGGAGGCTGAGGTTATTCGGGTTGCTGCTGCGCACGACGTTCAGGCGGCTTTGGCTACTGCGCAAACCCGGGCAGAAGAAAATGCGCATGCCGCGCTGTAGCTGCAGCGCAAGCACAGGTCGACGCACGCCGTGCTGACGATGCGAATGCTGTGTAAGCCGGAATGGCATACAGCAAACACACACGCATACACAGTAAAAGACGGAACACAGCAAAGCAGTACTCGTTTTTCGTAGCTGTCACAACTAGATCTGCTGGATTCCTCCTGCTACTCGTAGCTGTTTACTACGGGCCCGGCGCACACATAGGACACAACAACAACAGCCGCCACAAACGCAACAATCTGAACAGCGGCCGGCTCCTGCGTGTACTGCAGCTTCTTCTGCTGTACTGCTGTGCTGTTCTATAAGGGGCGCCTTGGCTGCTTTGTAGTTTGTAGTGTGTATTCTAGACTAGACACCAGTTCCTGGAAAGTACCGCAGCAGTAGTACTCCTACTACTGTACCAGAGTACTTGTAATCGTACGTATGTAGATCGGCCCATCGCTCGTAGATAAGAGAGAGCTACGTAGATATGATATGCGTACTGCTGTACGCTGTACATATATTCGTACGTACTCGAGATCTGTGCATGTATGAATGTGTACTCTGCGTAGATTCCAAAATAATATTGGAACCAAATTACAAATTTGCCTAAATAATGCGCGTGTAATTTTTGAAGCGTCTCGTACAACTGCTACTCCTGTACACAATACACAACCCATAGAGAGCAGACGCGTGCAACAATGTATTAGGGGCATTAGCCAAAAATAGGTACACCTACGCACTTTGAGCCATTTATAGGTACACTTAATATTGCACACTGGAAAAGGCTTACTGGGCCGCCTGATATTGGGCCTGCACTCCATTTTTTTTTTTTTTTTTTTTGTCCATCCCATTTATTATCTTCGCACTTCCGTCTTTCTCCCCCCCTAGTCGTAACTCAGATCCGGGGTCACAAAGTAGGCTCCTCTCCCTCCCCCCCCACTACGGTTCTTGCCTTGGTTTTTTATCGCGAGAAGATTTCAGCACTTTCTTCCCTCGTCAACTCTCGTCGAATTTTGCTTACCCACGCTATAATATGCGCTCTCGACAGCACTCGGTGTCGTTTGAGAATAAAAA